>NW_015504854.1:92484-116559 GCF_001595765.1 Miniopterus natalensis
GGCCTGGAGCCCTGGGCTGGGGGCCTGCTGGGGGGCTGGGATCCTCCCTTCTCGGGGAAAACTCCGCAGCGGAGATTCCCCTCCGGGTTTAACCCACAGCACCGGGTGTGGGCCGCGGCCGCGTCTCCCTGATCCAGCCTCTATCCGCCCGCGTCTGCGCCCCTCCTGCGGGTCTCGGTGCTGCTTCAGCTCCCTGGTTGTGGGGCTTCTGTTCAGCTAATTTCAGGAGGCTCTGAGTGATGGTGGTTCTGTATTTTAGTTGTAATTTTGATGTGGTTGCGGGAGGTGGCAGGTGCAGGTGCTACCTACGCACCATCTTGTTTTCCTCTCCAAAAGACACATTTTAAAACCTCACAATTAATTCATTAATTACAATTAGAGGGAATGGAAAGTGGTCTACCACTACTTTCCCAAGTAAATTAGTTTGGGTTCAACCCCCAAATTGGGTATTAAGTGAAAGTGAAAATAGGAACAACTTGTTTTAAGTCCTTAACAGCCATTTATATTCATCATTTACTTTAACAACAAATAAAGTGGATAAGGTAAAATGTACAGATTTCTGAATATAACATGGCAAAGAGTATTTGGATAGTTGCTATGCAGCAATATGACACGTTGCCAGTCTGAAGTGTTGGACACTGCCTCCCTGCCCACCTCAGCTGGGTCGGGCTCGTGTGGGTGATCAGGCGAGCCCCAGCTGCCACGGAGCAGTGTCCTCAGTGGACCCCAGATGCCACCTGAAAGCACAGTGTAGACGGGAGCCCCACTTCCTCTTTCACTCACTTTCATTGGCATCTCCCAACCCCACCTGTCCAGGCAGTGAGCTGACTGCTGGCCCCGTGACCTCCTCTGACTCCAGTCCCTGGCTAAAAGGTTGCCTGAGTTTTCACAGCGCCTTAGACTGTTTGTTTCTTCACCCCCACTGTATGTGCTTCCCAGGCTGGGAAGAACTGAGAAGTCCCCCAGCTGACTCTGATGGGTTCCATCGCCCTTCTGTCGTTGACAGTCTTTGCAGTAGAGAAGATCACCATTTCCTCACCAGTCATAGCCTCCTGACCAATGTCCCCTTTCACACATTCGGTCCCTCTTCCCTGATTGCTGAGCTTGTCCCATGCAGACCATCCCCTCCACCAGAGTCATTGTTGCTGTGCCTGGTTGGACCAGGGTGGACAGCTGATGCTGGAGGAACAAACCATGTGTTGTGCTTACACTTTGTGTTTGAACTGAGGAGGCTGAGGCTGGGATCAGGAGGGCACATCGAGCCATGGTCAGTGGGTGAGAGGATGTTCCACAGAGAGGAGTAAGCAGACACGTCTGTCCTGTTCACCTCAGTACTCCCGCCTAGTCTGGTGCTACCACATAGCAGGCACTGAGTTGTTGGAGTAAGTAAACCAGACTGGACCAAAAGAAGGGGGGAGGGGAAAATTCCCAGGCTTTGATCCCTTGTGTGGACTCTGTACATGTCCTGTCCTTACCTCCATGAGATGTCCCTATGTCCCTCCAATAACTCCCCTTGTATGCTAAAGCTAGTTTGGGTGTGTTCTGTTTCTTAATAAATTAAACCTGAAAATCTCTTAATTCAGGGTCCCCATCATCAGTCTTTAAAGCCTTTTTGTCCCCAAGTTCCTCATGCAAACCAGAAATCTTGGTGAGCTGCCCAGAAGTCACTGAATTCCAGAAGTGGACATGCCTCCATTTTGCCTAAGTGCTCACTTTCTGGGGACAGGAAAAGAGTAGAAACTTAAATTCAACCAACAATAAACAAATTACCTCCAAAAATAATGCTTGATGGTCTTCTTAAAAGGCAACCTCTGGAGTAAAACATTGAAAACTCCAACTTGAGGATCCATTTGGAGAAAGGGTCAGGCCTTGGGCATTGTTGGTTGAGCATGGCTTTATTTAAGGCCCATGGGAGGATCCACCATGACCAGGAGACACTGGCCAACCTCAGCTCTAGGATGAAGAGGAGCAGTGACGGCTTCACCAGGGACTGTGGAACGCGGCTCACTAAGGGGATGCAGGAGGCTGCTTTGAGGCTCTGGGGCTGCTCCCGCTGTCGTGTGGCAAGTGGAGAAGGGATGTTCCTTCTTGCTTCCTAAAGTTGCAGGGGGGACACGTATGAACCTCAAAGGTGGGGGCAGGGGCATTCTCTAAAAAGGAGATAGGCAATCATCTTAGGTTTGCAAATTAGAAAAATAAAATACTTGGAGGCAGTATGGTGGGTTTGTCAAGAGCACAGGTTTGAAGTGAGACAGATTTCCAAAACCAACACTCCAACTTACTGACTGGCTCTACGTCCTTGGCTAAGCTGCCAAACGTCTTACATCTTTGGATTTCTCATGTACAAAATGAGGGTAACAGACCTCATTAACTTGCTGTGAGTATTAAGTTAGGTGATGCCTGTCAGCTCCTAGGCCAGTGGCACCAAGCTCAGTGCTCAGCACTCCCAGGCACGATTAGGATCGCTCAGCCTGTGCACCACAGGCATTAATGGAAAGCACTTTACATTACGCTTGTTTGTTTGTCTGGTTGTTTTTACATTAAACAGAGGGAGATTGAAAAAATGTGGCACTAAAACATACTTGCTAGGTCTTCATCACTGTTACCTTCTTACGGTAAACCCCTGTGTGGTAGAGAGAGAGACCAGTGAGTATCTAACAAGGCAGTAGTTGTGCAGTAAATAGCCATGGATTGTGATATTGATCAATAGTTATGGGCATAAACTCCCAAGTAGGAGGCAGGCGTGAGTTCTCACAGGCCGTCTTCTGCAGGGGCACACGCGACGGAAACCGTATGGCCTGTAGATGGCGACCTTGGACGGGACTAAGCGAGGAGGACCCAGAAAGAAAGCCCCCTTTTGTTGAGCTTGACACGTTATTAAAGGCTGTACAGACACCCAGCCACAAGGGTTCTTGGCTGACACACCTGTTCCTTCTTCCAAAGGGACCGTCATTCTGTCTGTCCAAGTGGGTGCACCTCAACCACGCACACTGTGCAGAGATTAGGCTGCGTCAGCTGCTGGTGGGATGTCTGGGCTGAGTTCATGCCGTGAGTCCTGACACAGTGGGGAGTGTCTCGTACGGAACATAAAGAGATTTCTGGTAAGTCTTTGGAGGGGTACAGAAATGTTACCCCTCAAAATATCTGTATGTAACACTAATTAGTTATCCGAACCCACTGTACATATCTAAACCACCCACATCTTTTGAACTACATAAATAATTACGTCCCCCTGTGCTCATTCATTGCCACTGCTGGTATTTGCTGGGTACATCCCAGACAACTCTCGGGACCAATTTCCACCCTTTATTGGCGGCAGTTCTCTGGCTGACAGATTTCTGAACTCCATGCTGGGCATTCGGAACTCCTCAGGGAGCTCTGTCCTACTTTATATAATCTAGTACACTACTGGAGAAACAGGTTTTTTTTTTCCTTAAAAGTCTACTTTGGATACTCATTTTACCATCCCAGATCACAACCACATACAACATGGGGACTCGTGGGAAAATAAGTGTGGTGTTGCAGAGCTGTGTCTGCTCATGCCATAGCCTGGGCCAGCATGTGGTTCTTTCTGTTGTGAAGACCAGCAACTCCCCCAACACAACAGACCAATGCTCCTGAGGGACTACTCACTTAGTTGTAAAGCAGGGTCCCTGTCCCCAAAGCATCTCTCAGCTGTGGGTCAGGTGAAGGGACATCTGGGGACTTCTGTGGTGCTTATGTCCTGTCATTTAGCACAAGGTTGTAATTACTATCTACACAGCAGCCTCCGCGCAACTGTGTGCTTCTGGAGTTCAAACTCCACTGTATTCTCGTTTATCCTTAAACAGATTGTGTCTGGCACATACTAGATACTTAGAAAAATAGTGAATGAACTAAAGAACAAGTATATGTGCTTGGGAAGAAGAGCAGGCAGAAAGGTGGAAAGGTCAGCCTAGGGGAAAGAGGCAGATAAGCCAAGCACGCATGAGGCCATGCATCTGTAGCTCACAAACACTCCTGAAGGGTAGAAAATGACAGAGGGCTTGGTGTGGACAGCACTCTCAGGGGGATGGCATCAGGTGATGTGTTCGTTCCTATCCTGGTGACAACACATCTCTCTGGGATTATGGCTGCATCGGGTGCACTGCCTGCCGGCCATGCCCGTCACATCTTCAGTGCAGAACCAAGTTCCCAGCTTTCAGCACAGGCAACTCTAGTTTTCAGGTGGCTTTTGAAAACTTCTGAGAGGTTGCAGTTAATTTAAGATAAAGTAAATAGAGATGTTATCAAAAATTCAAGATTTTAAGATCCTAGCTAAGAGTGGACTTGGATTTCAAGGGACCTGCCAGTGAAAGGTGGGCCCCAAGGGTGTGAGTGAGGGGAAATCCGCCCAGGTCAAGGAACCACTCACTGCCCCAAAGTGTTGCCCACGAGTTGACAATGGGGCATCCGACATGACCTTACAGGCCTGTGGGTCAAGGTGAGCTCAGTGAAAACCAGTTGAGTGAGCAGGTCACATGGCTGAGCAGGTTTGTTTCATTTACTTGCAGATGTACTTCAGTGATATTAAAAGGCATCAAGTAACATGCAGTATTAAAACGTACATAAAGCAGGGTAGGAAAATTGCAATGAAAAACACTGCTCAGAAATCATTCAGAAGAAAGGAGGATTGCAGTGTCTGGGGGCCAGGTCACTGCGCGGAGCTGGGGAGAAGCCCCGAGTTTCCTGGCAACCTGACCTCGGGGAACACGCAGGTCCCCTCAGCAGCCAGAGCAGGTCCCAGCTCTCTGAGCATGTGCACCTATACCTGCAACTTCACCCCAGAAGAAGTTATTGCTTGGACACTTAAATGAGAGAAAGAATAGATCTCATAACAGTTTTGTACAAGCTACCTACAGGGTGGAGCGCAGTAGGTTTACAGTTGTTCATATGGAAAACAATACGATAATTAGTAAATAATACAAGAATCAACCCCATACTCACAACTGTAAACCTACTTTCGCCCTGCCCTACATGTTACTCATGGACTGAACTGTACAGGTCACCACCACCCACACCCTAGTGAAGCAGAGGGTAGCCGGGACTGCAGAAGCCGAAGTGTGCTACTGTATGCACCTGTGCAGGACCGACGGGCAAGAAGAGGCCAGTGACCCCTCTGGGAACTGGTTGTGAGGCTAGATGCCTCCTTCCTCACTGCGCTCTCAGTAAGATGGGCGGTGGGAGGTCCGTTCCTGCTCCCTGCAATTCCTGGACGCCTGGGATCTGTCCTTGGCTGAAACAGCACTATATTGGGTATTAATTTGGAGCATATACCATTTTCTCTAGACGAGTAACCCACCTCATAGGACACCCCTGCTGGCTCTGTAACCGTCTTCACCATAAATGGCCAGCTGATCTGGGGTTGTGGTGCAACCGATGAATCCTGGGGAGTGACCTAAGGCATCCTTAGAGCAATGTCGGTCAATTTAGCCTTCAGTAAGACCACAGAAGATATTGCTAGTAAAAGCATCAAATAGTGACAAATTTGGAAGGGCAGCTTGGGTCTTGTAGTCAGGTCATTTCCCAGGGCCAGACATTCAGTCTCTTCATGGACCCATCAGCAAAAAACCAGATGTTTCTTAAGGAAAACAGTCATTTGTCAGAGGTCTGTGCGCTTTGCTCAGTTCTGGGGCTGTCCTAGGCCCCTCCTTCCCAGAGCCCCGAGATCTGCCACACCCTGTGCACACCAGACTTCCTGGGTCAAAGGAGCTAAGCCGCAGGAGCGCCGTATTCTTTGAACAATTTTGACACACTGTTAAAACTGAAGAAAGGTCTAAGCCCTAATCAAGACAGAGGATAAGTGAAAAAATTATCTATTATTTGTAAGGCGTGCTCTCCAAAGTCACCAACACCTTTAATAAGCAATAAAAATGCCAACAGGATGTGTTAAGAGCTGGGAAATGTTTAACATGTTTTAGAAGTAGATACGTAAGGTGGGTTTGTTCATAATAGTCTCGCATCCTAAAATCTTAACCGTGATGGTATTTACCTCACTTGCCCCATTCTCAAAGGGTTTTCTCTTCCTCCATCACTTAGATTTTCCTGAAAGCCAACTCATTGGCCTTTTCAAATAACCACCACTTTGATTTATCTACTATTTTATAAATCACTGTTTTTCAGCATGTACTCATTCATTCCTCCTGCTTCTCTAAGGCTCCGTTTGTTTCTTGTTTCTACTTCTTAGGGTGAAAGCACAGTTCACACCTCTCTGTTTTTATTGAATAGATTAGCAGGTCGTCTTTGTGCAGCTGTGGTCTAGGGACAGGTATGCACTGGGAAACAAATTGTGAGGGCCGTTGACATTTCCAAGCAGGCAGATTATAAAGGTTAACTTCTTGTTAATAATTTAGAGCTTTTTTATGCATCATGATCAGACAATTTTTTTCCTACTATATTATTAATTTTTATAAATGTTCAGCAGCAACCTATTTATTTTGGATAAGAGTTGAAGGGCTTGCACTTTAAAATTAATAAGCCATGTTATGACATTTTTTATCCTTAAGTATTTTCGTGGTGTGTTTTTTCAAGGAAGACAGATTTTGAGTACAAATATCAAACACAATCGTAAATATACCCAACTCTCTACACCTTTCCCTACCTTGTTTAAGTGAGAAGTGTGGGGAGACGCTGTGAGAGAAAAAAGGAAATTCGCACAGAAGAGGTGCTCTAATAACTTTTAAAGGGTGCGGACCTGGGGGAAGGTCGCCACCCAGG
Source organism: Miniopterus natalensis (assembly GCF_001595765.1). The sequence goes on from NW_015504854.1 coordinate 99,220, forward strand.
ACCTGTATCTGCCAGTGTCTGGATGGCTGCACTTAGGTGTTGCCAAGATGAAAGGGCACAGCATGAAAACCCACAGCAGAGGTTCCTTTTAGTGTAGGAAAGTGCCAAAGTGGCCTGCAGCAAGAGAAATAATTGGTCACCTGCCTCAGAGCTCAGTCACCTGCCACACAGAAGGTGTGCAACAAATCCAAGCCTATTCAACTGCAAAACCCAAGTTATTTTTGTTGCATCATGAAGCTTTTCTGGCAGATGTGTGTGAAGAAAACTGCCGCGTCCAATAAGGACACGATTGTGAGATGCATTGTGACTTGCACATACCCTCAAAAATATCTGAAACCATTTATTTGAGACACATAGATGTGTCTAGAACTATTACTACAAGATGGTCTGCACAAGATTGTCCGAATGAAGGGCACCGTGGAACTGACAGCAAAATCTGGCTCGAGTTTCCTGTGAGTAGAGGCTCATGTAGAACCTAATGAGAAAGGTATCCACTGGCAGGAACATCAAAGTCTCTCCTGCTTTAATCCCAGGAGAATTTACCATGTGGGGCTTTACGTAAAATACCATCAAGAAGTAAAAAGAACATCTTCAATAGCAAGTTTTATGAAATAATTATTTCAAATTATTTACAAATTATCATAAAATATGAAAAACAAATAAAGTCAGTTTTGTTTATAGCATAGCACTTCCCTTTAAAATATAATGTAGGCTTTAGTGAGGGTGTGTTGTCAGTAGAACTTGTCAGCCTTCATTTTTGACAAAAAAATCCTGTATACACTTTCCACACTGTTGTGTGATTTTCACTGTTGTGGGATTTTTTTACATTTTATTGAAACTGTTTACTGGATCGCCCACTGCTGCTTAGCTGGATGTTTTCAGTGGAGTCATCTACGTCTGTGGAAAATGAGCTCCTAGTGAATCACTGTGTCTAAACTCAGCATTGTCCTGTGAAAATTCGGGTAAAGGAGAGAGACCTGTGACTTCACTGAGTCTCTTTCCCTGATGAACAGGGCTTAGATTCCCTGACAGACATGTGGTGAGCACTTGATCCAAATCAAAGGAACAAAAATACTGGGATATAGTTCATTTTAATCTCAGCTGAAAAGGCTGTGGGCAGACACTTAGGAAAAAGTGAAATCAGCCTAAGATTTCCTCTTCAAGTGCAGTCCCGCTCCACAGCCGAAGTGCACCCCAGCCTCCTCGTAATTCCCCTCGATGAAAACAAGGGTTTCACAGCCCAGAAAGCGGTGCTTGTCAGGCTGGGTGCAGACAACACACAAGAGGTCTCTGTTCATGGTCTTCAAAGTGCTGCAGCCACAGGGGATGGAGCCTGGAGCTCTTTAAAGAGGATTAGCGAGCTGGCGGGGAGCTTTCAGCGGCCTCCTGTGGAGCAGAGTTATGCTAATGAAACGTAGCCGGCCACAGCAAACATTGCAGAATATCAAAAATCCTCAAAACTAAGCTTTGTCTCTTACACAGCGGGAAAACCAAACTCTGTCATAGCAGAAGAAAGACTAGAAAAGAAACAGTCTTATACTTACCTCCTTATGTATCTGCTTCTATAAAAAATTAATTTAAATATATACACATATATATTTATATTTTAACTAAATTAAATTTCGTTGAAATTAAATTAAATTTCAAAGTCAGTAGAAAAACCAAAGCTCAATCATTCAAAAGTACCTTCCTAGATCTATGGCCAGGGATTGATGTGAAATAATTCATCTTTGTAGAAAAGAATATACGTATAATGTGGATTTTTAAACACTATTTTAGGGGTTACAAAGGGTGCTCAGAGTGAGTTTCCCTCCATTTCACTTTAAAATTTCTTATTTGTGATTTTCACTTTTTTCTGCACAATGACCTTCTGCTCAATATTAGAAAATCCTGTACCCTCCTCCTAATTTTCCATATCGTGTTTTTAATACCTCATAGGAAGCCAATGTGAGGCCTGATCAGTTTCTTAAACTGCATGTGTATTTAGCTAATAGGAATGTTACTCTCCCATGTTTAGAATCTCCAAGCATATTTGACATTGGGAAGGTGAGCTCACTATATGGCATATGATTTGCATCTTGGGATCCATACCTGTGGTTCCCGAGGAGTGAAATCCCCTTCAGATTTCACCTCCGTGGCAGGAAGTGAAGATCCTATCACACATGAAGCTGGGCCAGTGCCTCGATTTCCAAGGTTTCCAACTCAGTGGCCAGCGTCTCGCGGCACTCGCTAAGCTTCGGTTCTCTGGGTTTTGTCGGTCGGTGGTGTGTGTGTGTTTCTATCTCCGAGTTGAAAGGTTTGTCTCTTCCTGAAATAATACATATTCAGGACAGAGTGCTCCCGTGGGCTCTGCCGGCTTCCACGAAGCGGTCCTGTGCACACAAGCCGCTGCAGGGCCCGATCAGGGCAAACAGCAAGCCCACTCCTGCGCCCTGCGCTCATTAGCCTGGCCTTCCCCACAATTTCTCCAATTGTTGCTGGTGACAAGGCTGTCATGAGGTGATGGCTTCTTTTGGCCATTTTCAGATAAAGATAATTTCCTTAATTTCCATTTTATTTGACAGTCAGCAGTGCTGGTGGAAAGGAAGTGCTTCCCTGGTTTGTGGATCAGGGTTTTGTCACTTCAAAGGCATCTTTGATCTAAAAATATGTGCTGTACCGAATTCATTATGTCTTTCCTTAAAGAGCTTTTAAATTTATTGATCTTCTCCTCAATTATTCCAGTGGTGATGTGTGAGATGGGGTTGGGAAAGCCTCAGGAGTGTGGGGAAGCGCAGCCAAGCGGCCACTTCTAAGGCTGTACAACAGGGAACAGCAGGGGCTTTTGTCCAGGGCGGTTCTCCTCTGGGTCCCGCAGGCAGAGGCCAGCTCAGCATGAAGATACCGGCACCAATGGGAGAAGACAAAGTTATATTTGGTATTGCAGCCCAAGAAAGAGAGAGGCTGCTTGATTTGTTAAAAAAAAAAAAAAAAAAAAAAAAAGTGCCTGCAGTTGTGTTCACTGAGTCCACAGTAACAAAGGGACTGAGGAGGGGGGGCCTCCTAGTGGACTAGTGACTAGGCTTCCCAGAGAAGCAGCCTTACCCTGTGCTCACGCCTGGGTCTCAGAAAGTCATATGGAGCAGAAAATAGAGGCTGAGAGTCCATGCGGGAAAACTTACTCGAAACACAGCCAGGGGAGCCCCCGCAGCGGCCGCTGCTCTGGGTTAGAAGGTCCACAGGCCCCCTTTTGCGGCTGCTGTTCTGAACGGTTGTTATGTGACTTGTGGTTTGAACACCTAGGACAAAGGGGTAGAAGTTTACATCCAACCTTCTGAAACTTCACATATAATAACCGACCTGCTTCCATTTCTGCAGCTAGAAAAAAGGGTTAAAAATATGGCTTGATTGTTTTTTGGGGTCTAAATATATTATTTTATTAGCCTCTTGGCAGACTATTTTATAATTTAGATACCCAGATGCTTTTGATAATTAGCAAGTTCACTATAGCAAATCAAAATTTCAAAAATTTAAAGTATAACCTTAGGTTCCTAAAAGCAAAAAAAAGTTTCTTTTGAAAAGTTAGTTTTCTGAATTTCCACAAACTAGTGGAACATAGTGTTTCCATTTTGAAAAACTAGTGTAGAGGTTCCGGGCTCCATCCTCGGCCTCCTCACCCTCCCCATAAAGTGATGGCGAAAATGACCCTCAGAGCAACGTCGGAAGCCCTTTCCCCGGGTACGTTATTTCAGTCTTAGTAAGAGGCACATGCTACTAGTTTTATTTCACAGATTAGGAAACTGAGACACACAGAAGTTGCTCATGCCTCATGTCCGGCACATGGTTGAGCCAGACTTGGGCACTTTGGAAACAAAGCCTCTGTTCTTGATGTCAGGGCTGGAAGGCACAGGACCTGGAACGCCAGGAGGCCGTCGCCTCCTTCCTCTGCTGCTCAGCAAGCAGATACTGTCTCCTCGCGCCAGCACTTGGCTCCAGCTCAGTCGGCCCTGGTCCCTTGGGTTGAGAGCGTGTGGAGGGGGGCGGTGCATGTGGGCTGGGGGCTCCCGGCTTGTCCTGGGTTCATGCCTTCACGGTCTACACGGGGCCTGATGGCAACTCTGACACCTGCCGACAGAAGGGTTCCTCCTGCTGTCTCTTCAAGGAACCAACCCTCTGTCACTTCCTTAAAGATGGCTGGTGTAATTTAACTTTTCTTGTTTTGTTTTGTTAATCCTCACTGGAGGATATGAGGAGAGTGGAAGGGAGGGAGGGGTAGAGAGAGAGGCGTCGATGTGAGAGAGATGCGCTGACGCATTGTCTCGCGCACACGGGATCGAACCTGCGAGCCCTGGGCCAGGAATGAAACCTGAGACTTTGGCTCACAGGCGGTGCTCTAACCACTGAGGACACTGGCCAGGGCTCTCTTAACTTGGTTTTAACCAGAAAACTTTGATTCAGAATTCCTTGTGAGCCCCAGCCAGTGTGGCTCAGCGGTTAGAGCAGTGCCCGCAGACTGAAGGGTCCCGGGTTTGATTCTGGCCAAGGGCACGTTACCTGGGTTGCAGGCTCGATCCCCCCCCTGGCTGGGGCGCGTGCAGGAGGCGAGCGATCGATGTGTCTCTCACATCGATGTTTCCCTCTCTCTCCCCTTTCCACTCTCTCTGAAAAGCAATGGAAGAAATATCTGTGGGGGAGGATTAAAATAGAAATAAATAAATAAAAATTTTTAAAAAAAGAATTCCTTGTGAAAACAGGACACACCTCTTTGGAGGAGGAAAGAAGTGGATTTAGAGGAAGAATGTTTTGGGGAAAGATCTCTGTTTTGTCTTGAGTTCACATCTTTGTACCCCCCCGTAAGCGGGCAGACAGCAGCCCCAGCAGCCGGCCTGCGAGACGCAGAAGCAAACGCCGGTCTCCAGGACACTGCCCTGAAATATGATATCAGCTGCCAGGGGGCTGGCTCCTCCGGTCAAATGAGAAAAATCATATTATCCTCACTGGGGTGTACAAACAGCGTGCACGCCACACTCCATCTGAATGAGGACAATGAGGAGCTAACCGGCTGCGGCGGGCGCCCAGCGGCTCCTGACACACTTGGGCCTGGTTTGGCTGCGCCGGGCGGCCGCCCAGCCCCCTCCCCTGTAATTGGCTGAGACCACCAGACTTTGGAGGACACAGATGTCACTGACGGTTTTCCTAGGGAGCACATTCGTGCCCATCTGTTGCAGCCTCGAAGGCTGTTCATACACCCACAAGGCCTCCATTTAATTCTTGTCAGAAAGTAATGTAAATCCAGTTTACCTCAGGGGTCGCGGCCAAGATTTATGCCAATGAGCCCCTGCGACTGACACACTGGAGTTGTACAGGGTGAAAGGAAACCCTTTCATTTGCTGCATATTAACAAGGTCGCCTCCACAGGGCTTTCCAACGGGCTCTCCTGATTTCAATGCAGCCGACGCCAGTTGCTACACCCAGCTTTAGAAAAAGGAAGAAAAATCTAATCTTTAAGCTAAAGTTTCTTTTATAAGAGGAAAGAGAGAAAGAGAAATCCTAGGAAATGCATTGCCGAGTTTTTAATTATCTGTTAGGAGACAAGCCCCCCTCCCTGGAGAAGACAGTGCGATGGGGGTGTTCCCGCCTGAATGATCGCTCCTCCAAGCCCAGGGAGAATTCGGTGGTTAGCCATCACCTCTCCAACGTGAAAACAGTAGGAGTGACGGTTGAATTAGTCTCCAGCATTTCAGTTGTCTCTTTCTAGTACATTCAGAGGAAATTAAAGAAGTTGATTAACTTTCTTCAGACTAGGCTGGGTAGAAACTGATTTTCTAGCAACGTGAAAGAAGATGTATGTAGTGTGTGTGCTTATAGAACTGTTATTGGAAAGCTAAGAGTACATAAAACTCCCATTAAGCCTATTTTCGATGTACATTGATGTATTTTGAAATATGCAGGGCTATGTCAGTAGCTAGAAGGCACAGCACAGACTCGTGTGGGCAGTGGCCTCACTGTCCAGGCTCCGGCTCATGTTAGGGAGGCCAGCCCCAGTTTTGTTGGCTGTCAGGACCAGGCAGGAGGCAGATTTAAAGTAATTTTAGGATGGTTTCTAGCCACTTCTCAGAGTTCATCAAGAACCATCCCTTTTTGCTCACCATCCTCAAAACAGAATCTTAAAATTTTTTTTATTATGAATAGTTTCAAATGTGTTCAGAAGGAGAGGGGGCTGCGTAAGAAATCGAAGTACTTTCATTCAGCCTGGATGTTGACAGTCTATAGCTGACCTTGCCTAATTTATCCCCTCCCTTTCTCCCCACCTCTGTCCCCAAATCTCAGACCTCAACTAATTACATCTGTAAGTATTTCAGAATGTTTCCCTGAAAGATATGAACTCCTTTTTAGCATAACCACAGTAAAAACTAACAGTCATTTCTTAATATTGTTTATTGTGATGATATTATCAGTCAGAAAATGGAGGCCCCCTTTTTAAAATATGTTTTTATTGGTTTTTAGAGAGACGGGAAGAGGGAGAGAGAGAGAGAAACATCAATCTGTTGCCTCCTGCATGCACCCCCATTGAGGTGGAGTCTGAAACCTGGGCATGTGCCCTAACTATCGAACCAGGATGTCTCTCAACCAACTGAGCCACACTGGCCAGGGCATGGAGGCCATTTTTTTAAAACACAAAGTTGATTATGTGACTGTCATGTTACCAATTATTTTGTTTCCATTACACATCAGTTTCAGGAATATGCTTCTGTAGAGACTTTCACTGTGGATTTACATGGTTGGTGTGTTCTGGGATATGTGGTAGCATCTTCCCAGAACGAGAACTACTCATCTGATTGAAACATAAAAATTGCACCATTCAATCTTAAAGGCAGCAAGAGAAAAGCAATCTGTTACCTACAAAGGAGCTCCCATAAGGCTGACAGCTGACTTCTTATCAGAAACACTACAGGCCAGAAGGGAATGGCATGAAGTATTCAAGGTAATGCAAAACAAGGATCTGAAACCAAGACTACTCTATCCAGCAAGGCTATCATTCAAAATAGATGGTGAAATAAAGAGCTTTCCAGACAAAAAAAGGCTAAAGGAGTTTATCACCACCAAACCAGCATTGCAGGAAATGTTAAAGGGACTTTGTAATTAGAAGTAGAAATAGAGAAAGAAACATAGGCATAAAGAATTAAAATGTCTGTAGATAAGTACCTATCAATAAGAACCTCAAATATAAATGGATTAAGTGCTCCACTTAAAAGACATAGGGTAGATGAATGGGTAAGAAAACAAGACCCAAATATATGCTGTCTACAAGAGACCCACCTCAGAACAAAAGACTCAAATAGGCCCGGCTGGGCGTGGCTCAGTGGCTGAGCATCGACCTAGGATCCAGGCGATCAGGGTTCGATTCCCGGTCAGGGCACATGCCCAGGTTGTGGGCTCGATCAATGACTCTCTCATCATTGATGTTTCTATCTCTCTCCCTCTCCTTTCCTCTCTCTGAAATCAATAAAGATATATTAAAAAAAGAAGAAAAGACTCAAATAGGCTGACAAATCCCAGAAACTTCTGGAGGACTTTCAAGGAGAGATAGAGAGCAATACAGTCACAGTAGGGGACTTTAATACCCCACTAACTTTACTGGATAGATCTTCCAGACAAAAAATCAACAAGGAAATGGTGACTCTAAATGATGCACTAGATCAGATGGATTTAATTGACATTTACAGAACATTTCACCCCAAAGTTTCAGAATATACATTCTCCTCAAGTGCACATGGGACATTCTCAAAGATAGACCACATGTTAGGACACAAAACAAGTCTCTACAAGTTCAAGAAGATTGAAATCATATCAAGTATCTTCTCGGACATTTACACCATGGAATACTACGAGCTGTAAAAAAGAAGGATCTCTTACTCTCTGAGACAGGATGGTGGGACCTGGAGAGAATTATGCTGACTGAAATAAGCCAGTCAGGGAAAGACAAGTGTTACATGATCTTACTCATACGTGGAGCCTAATGAACACAATAAACTAATGAATAAAATAGATCCAGAGACACAGAAGCATGGGACAGACTGAGGAATCTCAGAGGGAAGGCAGGGGAGGGGAGAGATTAACATAAGAATTTATATGCCTCTATGCATAACCCATGGACACAGATAATAGTGAGGTGAAGGTCTGGGGGGAGAGGTACCGGGGGGAGGGGATCAGTGTGGGAAAAAGGGGGACTCTGTAATACTTTCAACAATAAAGATAAATTTTTAAAAAATTATTTTTAAAAATTGCATCATTATTCTAGTCCCAATTCTACTGATTCATTTGGGGAAGTGTTTTCCAAACTCACTTGCTCCAAATGAATTACGAGAGGGAGTTCTGCGTAGCATGGTGGAAATCGATTGCCCTGGGGCCAGGCTGCCAAACTCCCACGTAGCCCATGTGGACTCTTACCCCTGTGGGGTCTTGCAAGTTTATGTGAATTTTTAAAATAATGTACACCATTTCCCCATTTTGATTTCAAGGCAAGACAAATGGCTTTGTGAGGCAGAGTAAAGGATGAAAGAGATTGAATACATAGTCAATATGAAAAAAATGACAATACAGTACTTAATTTTTTAAGTTTACTACCACTAAAAAGAAAGTTTAATTTACAGCAATTAAAATGTTAATTGTAATGGGAAAATCCACTGTACTCACAAGCGACAGCCCAGGGCCTCCCTTCCAGGTCAGGATCACTCTGCAAACGCAGTTGCTGCCTGCACCTCCTGGTCCCTCTGGAATTATTCAGCCCAAATAAGGTCGAGATTAGGAGACTTATCCCAGGAGAAAACACAGCAGTTGTAATCTCAGTTCTTTAAACCTGAGGCTCAAGCTTATTTCCTCAAGCAGATCGGAATATGCATTTCTCTCACAAAATCAGCACTCCACCATATTAAAACATCTTGTTTTCAGTGTAGTTGTCTGTTCGTTCTCCAAAAAGCCAGGACACCAGTCACCTCATGTAAACCACAGCGACTGGAGGGTCAAAGCTTGTGTCTAACTCCCGCAGGTTCCTGGGAGTTGCCATTTGAATTTGGACAAATCACTGAACTTCTGACTTTTTAAGTCTTCAAAAGGGGACCACATTAGTTGCTACCTGCCTCATTGTGACCTTATAAAAGTAAGATAACCAATCCAACTCCTCTCTTTCCTTTGGTCAAGGTCTAATATATCTTTATCCTATAAGAGTGGGAAGGATAGAATGAATTCTCCAACTTGTCTAATTTCAGTAAATTTGTCCTGTGGGCAAGAATGTTGCTCTGGGATTTCGCACAAACTGATGAATATACTTGTTGTATTTTCCCAATGAGGTTGTCTTTGAGAAAAGTTTATTCTGTTTCTTGGTAACCTTCAAAAGTATGAACTACAGTATATAACAGATACTCAGTAAACGGTTAGCTGCCATTCAGGAGTTTGCAAATAGAGCACATGTTATTTTATATTCTAAGACTCTAAGTTAGCTATTAAAGCCAAGCACAAAGGAAAAAGTAGAAAAGAATTATTTTTTGCCAGTAATAGGTTGTGTAAAAAGCTAATGTGCTTCACTTGCCTATTTTGATTCACTCATTTAAAAAAAATTTTCTGTATTATTGTTAGTTCTATACTTGCAAATATTCCTTCATTAGCTAAAAGCAAAGAATGGAATTATCAGCATGTCTCAGCTTTCTACCCTCCCCGTTAGAGAAAGGAGAAAGTGAGAGCTCTGCTTGAGGAGCTCCCAAAACAGTGGGTGTGGTGGCACAGAAACAACAACGTTTTCCACAAAGGGGGCGATTGACAGGCCAAACACATTTCTCTGCAGCACTTCACCCCTTAACAGAACTCCTGCAGAAAGTATAGGGTCCTGGAACTCTCCACTACTCACTTTCTAAGTCAGCCTGGTGAAATCAGGGCCGGGGGTCTGATGGAATCTTTCTGGCCACAGGAGCTAAGCAGGAGCCTTGTAGGACTCCGCATGTGTGTGCAAGTGGGCTGCTTGGCAGCCAAGAGGTAGGCAAGCAAAAAATTGAATGTGCTATCTTTTCTTTATGGACACTTTCCTCCCTAAGATCACACCAGAATAGCAAAATCCCCCTTGTCTGCAGAGCCTCCAGCTGCTGGGCTGTACTTGGTGGTCACCGTGTTGAAGTAGTTGCCGTGTGGGCGCTTGGCCCCTAACTGTGTAGGTACCGAGCAGGCATCCATCACAGTGGCTGCCACTTGAGGAAACACAAGTCCCCACTTGTTCCCAGGCCAGTGTGAGGCTCCTGCCAAGACGCAGCGGCCCTGGCGGCAACCTGGCCACACGGTGGACTGCTATTGTTGGCCAGGAGTGTGGTCTGTGGTCCGCGGTCCAGAGCCCCCCCGGGTACCTATGGCATTTCAGGTATAAAATAAATAAAGAGCTTTGTGTGTGTTTCGGAGCAAAGATGAGGATAGGGGCCTGGTGTTTCTGTCTGATCTGTAACGCGACAGACGCTGTCCCTGCGCCACCTTAGGGCTCACTGTCCCAACAGCTGGTTAAACCACGTAGGCGAGTCTCAGGTTTTATTTTATGCAAATAAAACTCACATCTTTCTTCCTGAAAATGTCTTCACTGGTCATATATATTTCAATCTCTGATAAAAATTTCTATTCATTAATTTAATGTGGATCTGGAGAATCATTTATGGGATAATTCCATCATCACATGGCTTCATGCTGGGAAAGCTACCAAGAGCCTGAAGACTTTGCATAGCCAAACAATTTCCTTTCTCCAAAGCATGAGCACTAAAGGAACCCAAATCCAAATAAACTATAAAAAATTGGATGATCTTTTAAAAAATGAAATTTTATTTTTTGAAAAAAATAAGTAGCAATAATATCTGATGCCTACAAAACACTTAATACATGGTATGCTCCTGTATTTACATATGTTAACTGATCCTTATAAAACTCCGTGAGATTGGTCCCATACATATCCCTTTTTTACTGACAAGGAAACTGAGATAAGATTTGCCTAAGGCCACCTGGGAGCAGAACCAAAATTTCAACCCAGGGAGCCTGAGTGCAGGTGCACGAGCTGAACTTGGCCACCTTTTGACGACTTAGTGAAACAGCAATTTTCATTTCAGTATCATTTTTCTTCTGTGATTTCAGAGCCCCCGCATCCCCTTACTTTGAGACGGACTGCTCCTCTGTGAGCTATCTCTAACTTCAAAAAATCTACACGGCTCTTTGCAAAATAACTCTGTGTCTGTGGGAATTATAAATACAAAATTGAAAGTATTTTGTTGAAAAATTTAACCTTTATCCCCACATCGCTGGCCTCATGAGAAGTATGTTACGCTTCACAGCCCTGGCAATCTTCCACCCCAGGGTGCTTCAGGCATTTCCGTGTGCACGCCCTTCGCCACCTGGATTGCAGTGGGTTTGCGTCCTGGCTGTTAACGAGCATCCCGTCGCCTCATCCTTGGCAGCCACTCCGTTCTTTCCTTTAAGGATGAACAGTTTCTCTTCCAGCACAGTTCTTCCTGCTGTGTTTTTCACCAGAACTCTGGCATCTATTTAATAGAAAGCAAAGTGTGTTTGAAGGACAAGCACCTGAATTCTTACCCCAACCTTCTCTGCCCCTAGCTTTGGGCGAGTCCCTCACGGACCCGGCCTCTCCACTGCCTCCTCGTGGCTCACGTCCTTTCCTAGAGTCGAGGGGACAACACCTGCCTCCCAGCGCACACCTTTCAGTTGGGGGCCCTTCAAGGTTTATAAAGTACGTTTTCCTGCGCTGTGAGTGCTTCCTGGCGTCATGGCCGCTCTGGATGTGGGGCCCTATCCAGTCAGTGTGTCTGAGAGTGAGAGCCTGACTCTCATTTGGGTGCAGAAATACAAAGAAAACTCTCCGGGAAGTGGCATTTGGAGCCTCTCACAGGACCAGATGGCAGGCTTGACTCACCTTGACCTGAGGTGTCGCCCTTCTAGCTGTGGGGCCAGCTGTCACCATGCTGATGGAGTGGGTAACTGTAGCCGAGGGAGAGGCAGCCCAGCAATGATGGGCTTTTCTTTTTCTCCTTCTGTCTTTCTGAGGCCAGCAGGTGACCCATTCATGACCCGGAACACTCACTAAACTGGGAGTTTTGATAAACTGGGAGGGTGGGCCACAGGGCAGGGGCCCGGGCAACCTGGGCCTCCAGTCTCCCACATTAACCAGGTGTGGCCCTCAGGGTGGGTACACAAGAGCCGTGGCAAAGAACTTCATTGCACCTATACAATTTTCCTAAAATCCTATTCAAAAATCACAGCACACTCCTTCATTTTCTTTGTAAATGGAATGAAAAGATAAACTGAATTTCTTGGTAACGGTTTACTAATGGCTCCAACTGCCTGTCTCCTCAGTTATTTCTATTACCTATGCTCATCCTGGATGCTCAGCACAAGAGGAGAACCTGCTCCTCGAAGTCTGTCCCCAACTAGATATACTGTCCTCAGTTCTGTTCCCAGTGATTCCAGCCCAATCCTGGAGAAGCCTGTGCACAGGCCCCCACTGTGGAATCAGTGGCCACAACCCTACGGGCAGGAGCTCATGTTTATAACCTAGGCCACACTCTTAGGCTGGGTTTCCATTTCATTCATTGTAATTTTTCATTAAAAGTCAAATAGATATAAAAATTATAAAATAGGTGTAATAGACACAACACATGATGGATGCCCACAGGTCAGTGAGTTTAAGTAAACGGAGGAGACACCGTCTCCAGGCCTCCTGGGTGCGCCCCTTCCCTCCTGTCTCCCTTGAGGGAGCCATTGCTCTGGCCCCTCCTTCACGCCCAGCTCGTCTGAAATCCACACGTTTGATCCGAAGGAGTTATTGTCCCATAGAATGGTTTCTGATTTCCATGGTGAGGACCTCTTTGACCTGCGAGTGATTTAGGAGACTATTTCTTAATTTTTTTATTGCCTTCTTTTGAAATTTTCTTCATTTTTTTTCTTCTGTTAGTTTCAAAGTTATATGTCTTATTATAATTTTTTAGGGATTATCTTAAAATTTTTATCACAGCCCAAAGTTATTGTTCCCCCTCCTCCTAACCAACTCAAAGATCTTGGAACGCTTTTCTGTCTATCCCTCCCCTCCTGACATGTGTGCTGTTTGTGTATATTTTTCCTGTTTTTTCCATCCCACAAGACACTGGTCTAGCTTTATACAATAAATGCTTATATTCAGCCAATAACTTATCATTTCTGCTGCTTTTTGTTTCACCTTGAATAGCAGGCCCTTCACCTGTGATCTCTGATCTCTTCCCTTTTATCTAAAGTACTATTTTAGAGACTTGTTTAGAAAGGGACTGTTGATGTTTATTTTAAAATATTTTTATTTTGCAGGGTTTGTCCCCAGCACGTTAGAGACACCCACTCACTGTCTTCTGGTTTCCGTTGCTGTTCTTAGGTAGCCAGCTAGAAAGCCAGTGTTTCTTTGGAGGTGATCTGCCTTTAAAGGTGTTTTCTGTCCTTGGCAGTTCCTATTTCACTGTGATATTTCAGGGCATGGACTTTACTTGTTCTGCTTAAGGTCATGGATATTTTTATTATTATCTCTCTTCTCTTCTGTAAGTTTTTACTCATTAGCTCTCCAAACACTTGTCGTGCTCCCGGCTCTTCCCATCAGGACTCCGACTGGACATGGGCTCTCCTTCCCCGTCGGTCATTCCTGTTTCTTAGCTTCTGTTGTGTTTCCTGCCCTTTTCTTTTCTCTGTTGCATTTAGGTGACATGTTTTCATTTATCATCCAGTTCAAAAATCCTGTTTTCAGCCAGAGCTAATACTTTATCAAGTATGTTCAGTTCATCGAATATGATTTTTAATTGTTATATTTTTATTTCTAGAAATTCTATTTAAATCTTTTTCAACCTGCGTGTGCCTTTTCATGGTTCCTTTCTCTGTATTCACACCCTCAGCATACTCTTTCCGTTCTTTACATGTGATATTTTGCAGTGTATGTCTGGTCATTCTATATCTGAAGTCTTTATGTGTCTAATTTCATTTGTTGTTTCTACCTTATGCTTTCTGTGAGCTCTGACCAGGAGCTTGTGGTTTTTGGTATTTACAGGTGGGGACTCTGTGCAGCTCTGAGCAAAGTCATACCCCTTTAGAGAAGATTGTTTCATTCCACCAGTTGCTTGAGAAAACTACCAAATCTAGGATCGTTTTTTAAAAAGTTATTTAAAATAATTATCAGCTACAGGTTTTGTAAAACTTGTGGCTTCAAATTCCCGTGAAGCAGCATGTTTTGTCACAGTCAGTTTTCCTGGCAGTGGAGAGAAAAGATGGGGATTGATTTTTACTCAGCCTTAAACTAGAGGTGCACCTTTGAGGACCTTGGTCCCAGGGGCCGGGCGGCCGTCTCCTCGTGCACTGCTCCCTGGCAGGCCTGTGGTTTGGCCCTGTCCTCCCACACTTCAAAACAGTGAAAACCCACGTTTCTGTTCACAGTGTTTGGCAAATACGCTCAAGGCAAAGGTTAGCTCTGTGTCAGTTAACTTTCTGGGTTCCAGCTCTGACTCGTTTTTTGTCTTCTGAGTGGGCCTTCCTTTCTTGGCATTTCATGGATACTTTTTAGAGATTTTTAAATGCTTTCAGCATTTTTAGTTGTTTTCAGCAGGGGAGTACGTCAGGACACATGGGCTGCTGCGCTGCGGGAATAGAAGCCTACTCTTCGGGCTTTTGGTAACTTAGAAATTGCCTTCTCCTCCTTCCTGTCTATGTAGTTTTAAAACATGTCCAAAGGGTGGTCACCCCCAAATGTCCATCCAAGCCCCACAGCTGTGTCACTCTGCAGTCAGATGTCTCCTTCACCACCAGTCAGCACTAGAGGCGATGTGGTCTGGTGAGAGCTGGGGCAAGGCCGGGCCGTCACTGCTGGTCCTGGCTGGAGGGTGTGTTCTTGTTCCGCATGGAGACTAGGATACACTTTCTCATAAAAACAACCGGAGAATTATTTTGAATGAAAAATATTTTACTGTAATATTCATGTACATATGAAATACATGAGCTCTGTGAACTTGCTTATGCATCTAACTAACCACTAACAGAATTCCAACAAAGGCAATTTAAATGGAGGCTTTGGAGCGTTCTTGTGTATAATATGCCCTATATAGTTTATTTTTATGTAGTTATGTCTTATCCTCTAACTATATTGTAAACTCCTTGCTGGTATAGCCTGTCATTTTTTTTCTTCTTAATTCTCACCTGAAAATATTTTTTCCATTGCTTTTCAGAGGGAGTGGAAGAGACGGACGGAAGGGGGGGGGAGGGAGCGAGGGAGAGAAACATCTGTGTGAGAGACACATCGACTGCTTGGCTCCCGCACGCACCCTGACCCAGGAATTGAACCCGTGACCCTTCGGTGTGTTGGCCGACTCTCTACCCACTGAGTCACACTGGCCAGGGCTAGACCTTCCTGATGCTTCTCCACACCTTCAGGCTCAGGATGCCAACAGGTAGGCCGGTGGAGCAGTACAGAGGGGACACCCAGGGGACTGTGGAAAACACTTGGACTTCTCTTCTTTTCCTTGATTCAGCCCCCAACACGGGTACTAACTGTCCAGTGGGAAAGACGCAAACACAAATGCCAAGAGAAACGGAGCTTTGAAAAATGCCCTGATTTGCTTATTTTTAATGACTGATTTGTCAGTCATCTTATAACTCAGCCACTCGCTTAATTCTAGGTCATCCATTAAAAACTACAGCAGGCGTGTGTCAAAACCAAGCCCAGAATGTATGGATCGTGGCCACTTGGCTGTGTGGGAACATAATGTGCCTTAGTGCGAATGACCCTCTCGGGCATCTAGTGTTCTAGAGCTATCTGTTTATATGTTCGATTGCTTTTCCTGGCCTCTTTCTGAGTTTTAAGAAAAAAATATGGAGGGGGGGGGCATTAAAATAGGAAAAAATCCATAGATTATAAAAAGTATCAGGAAACTCCCATTAATCAATTTAGAAATAATGTACAGGTCACAGAGCGTCACAGTTCTGGAGGCAAAAACTGATACGTGTTGAAATCGAAAATGATTATTTTATAAATGAAGCTGGCCAAAACTCCCAGCAAGACTGCTGCCTGCAGGAAGGTTTCCTGGGCCCAGACTCAGCTCCACCTCACAGTCTGCACAGATGGTCGGGTTCCAGTGTTTCTCAGGTTACAGTATTTTCTTCCAATTGTCTCTCCTAAATCCTACAGGGAGAGGGGAAATGCTTTAACTTTCAGAAAGTATAAAGAATGTCTTCGGGACATGTTGGGGAGCCACAGGTGCTCATCATTAATTACCCTGAAAATCTCTCCTATGTTAGAAATGACTTCTTGCTTAAAATCTGCTTGCTTATTTTGGACAGTATGCTTTCTCTTCCTTACTTTACTTATTGCTAGAAACACAAAACAGAAGATGTGTTTATGTCTTTTCCTAGAAGATCTCTTCTGTGTTCTCTGTCTCAAATATGGCAACATCATCCGTTCAGTTTTGAGCTATGACGAGGCAGAAATTTGGGACTCATTCTTAAGACCATCATATCCAACTAACATTAATGCTGCATTTACTTCCTAAACAGCTCTCAAATCTGTCCAACTTTCTGTACCTTTAATACTATCACTCTGGTCCAGAGCCCTGCCGTCTCCCACCTGCCGACCCACCTGCCAGCTCTCCCCCCCCCAATGTGCACCACAACCAAAACACAGAGATCTTTTCCAAATGCAAATTTGGTCATGTTCCTACTACTACCAGTACTTTCCATCACTCGTGGGAGAAACACAAAATTATTTACCCTGCATGGAGAGCCCCACACAACCCTGCTAACCTCTCCAGCCTCACCTCATGTCAGCCCCCTCCTTCATCTCTCACTCAGCCAGCCTGGCCTCCTCCCACTCTCTCTGTTTCCTCGGTGTCATGGCTGTTGCCACCACTTCCACTTCGTCAAGCACTGTGCCTCTTTCAGAGCTAAATTCAGACACCACACCCTCAGGGAGGCTCCCTGCCCTGCCCTAGCTTTACCCTCAGGCTCAGGTCAAGTCCTGCTGCCCCGCACAGATGCAGTGTCTTACTTCTCCCAGCACTCAGACAAAACAAGAGACTGATGATCTTGTACATCAAGTATTAGGGTGTCAAGTGAGGGGAAAAAAGCAAGGACATATATTTATTTAGTAATCAACTTCTAAGATTCAAGCCAACATTTTTTTTTTAATATATCTTTATTGATTTCAGAGAGAGGAAAGGAGAGGGAGAGAGAGAGAGAGAAACATCAATGATGAGAGAGCCATTGATCGAGCCCGCAACCCGGGCATGTGCCCTGACCGGGAATCGAACCCCGATCGCCTGGATCCTAGGT
>NW_015504854.1:121689-143152 GCF_001595765.1 Miniopterus natalensis
CAGGTTCCCGGGGGGCCCGGAGGCGCCGTGGTGTCTGTGCCGCAGAGAGGCCCGCATCCAGCGGGAGCTGGGCGCCTTCATTCGCAGGATAAACAACTGGAATAGCCTCCAGTCACTTCAGGTCACTTTGAGTATCAAACTTAAGAAAAAACCTTCAGGTTTCCAGGGCGTTTGGGCGTTTACCAGGCTTGGGTGGGAGATGGTGGGCTTGTGTGAGTGCGTGGGTTTGGTGGCGTGAAGAGAAGCAAGGGCATTTCACAGTGGACTGAGGCCCCTTCAGATTCCGCTCGGGCTTGCGAGGGCGTGAGGTCCGGAGAGCGCTGTTGTAAGGCTGACTGCGCAGCCCCAGCCGCCACGGCCCCAGGTGCCACTTGGACTCAGTCCCCTCTCACCTTACAGGGAAAATCACATCTCCCTCATCCTGTCTGACTCCTCACGCAGTCCCGGCGGCGGCGCTTCGCTTCCTGCTGAACCCCGCCTCGCGCCTGCCCGCCCCCGTTTGCCTGCAGGGCAGGGCCAAGCAGGCGGCCGCACCGCAGCTCCTGCTCTGGCAGCCTGGACGGAGCTCAGGCCAGCGCGGGCGTGGGGAGGCGGTGCTGCGCCGAGGCGCTTCATCACAGCCTTTTCTCTGAGTGCCATTTCCTCACCTGAACTCTGACCTTTCCAGCTTCATTCCCCGATGAGCTGAGGACCCTCCTCCAGGAGGCAAAGGACATGAAGTGGCCCTTCGTGCCTGAGAAGTGGCAATACAGACACGCCGCGGGCCCCGAGGACAAAACAGACCTGCACGACGTGGTTGGCGCCAGCCTGCAACGGTTACTGGTAGGAAGACCCGTGCCACCTGTTCCTCTGACCCCAGCCAGGCGTTTAGCCGTAAGTGCTGCAATAGATTGAATTTCTTTGAAGCATAAGACAGCCTGTCCCCTTTCGGTCACCTTAGCCAGGTTGACTAATGGGAGGGAAACAGCTTTCAGAAAAGCATCGTGGGGGGCGGCTCTGTTGGGAAACCAGATAAGTGAGGGGAGAAGGGTCTCCAGGGACACCTGTCTCCTGAAACACTCACCCATCTGCTGGCCAGAAAAGCCGTTTTTATTCCCCTGACATGATGCATTTTTGCTTCGAAATACTACCTTCTAAAAGTTGGGTAGCTTAAACATGGGGGGGCAAAGGTAGGTTTATAGTCGTCTATATGGAAAATAATATAATAATTAATAAATAATACGAGAATAAACTCTGTGTTCTGCGTACTCACAACTGTAAACCTGCTTTTGCCCCACCCTGTAAATGAACTCACCACTATTCCATCCCTGTGACTTGCAGTCTGAGCTACTGAGGGCTGGGGTCCTGTCTACACCCCGTCTCCGCACCATTCAGGCTGCTGAGGAAGCGTCGTGTCAAAGCCACTGACAGGCGTACTCCTGAGCCCTCTCCCTGGGAATTGACCAGACTGGAGCCTCCATGGAAGGACCAGGACCGGCGGGTCTGGGTTCAGGATTCAGCTCCAGTTCTGAGGGAGCCCCAGAGGCACTGGCTTCCTTTTTGCAAATGTTGTTTCTTACCCACGTTGTCTTAGATGGCTGTCCAGGAAGAGAGGGTATTAGCTTATATGCATTTTTTTCTTACATAAAAATACGTTTGTCTGGAGACCAGGAATTACAAGCCATGACAATATTCCAAACTTTTTATTTCATAGACAGATAAATGTATAGACATTTTCTTTGCCTTCAAAACAAAAATCCAGGAAAGACCCTGATCTACATCACAGCATCTTTGCAGATTTATTAGAAGCAGTAAAGCCCCCACCTTCTCCGCCCCCCAAAAACAGACACACAGACCAACTGGGCTAAGCAGACAGGGGCTGCAGGCGAAGGAAGGGGGTCGGGAAAACGCGGGTGAGCCAGGGTTTGAGTGAGGGTGCTCGTGTTAGCGGCTGTGAGGGCGCAGCGGTAACTATAACTTATATCACTGTGCAGTTTGCAAGGCACATGAGCAAGTGTCCTCTCGTTCAATTCTAAATGCAGCCCTGCAGCAATTATTCCTGTCATCACCCCCCTTTACCAAGAAGGACATTGCCGTGCAGGGCGCTGACCCTGCCCAGGGGACAGGCCGGTCTGTGGTGGTGGTTCTGCCCTTCTCTGTCCCCTCTGGTTCTCCCTGGAGGGACCCCAGGTGAGGAGGTCTGAGGTGGGCTTGCTCTGCAGGAAGCCTGGCCTGGCAGGACGCCTGGCGGCGAGAGACAGGCTCTCTGCTCCCCGACTCCCCCCCCCGGATCAGGCCCGGGCACACGTGGCTCCTACACACTTGAAATGTGGCCAGTAGGACTGAAGAACTGAATTTTCTTTAGTTTTATTTTATTTTTTTCAATTTCTACATAACTAGCCACGTGTGGCCAAGGCGACTAAGTCACTGATAGCGCAGGTTTGAGTAGCGATGGTGAAGTGAGACCTCGCACAGAGGAGCTGCGTCGCTGGAGATGTAGGGAAATTCACTCCTGGGCCCAGTCCAGTCACCAGGCCAAGGGCTCTGGGCGTGAGGGTCTGTCAGCCAGCGTCAGACCAGCCCTCAGATGACTTCAGTGCTAGCGTCTGAGAGCCACTGTCCTGATGAGAAGAGTGGGGTGGTGACCAGGGGGACAGGCCAGGAGCCTGAGCAGGGAACTGGACAGAGAGGGGCCAGGTGAAGGGGAGGGGACTTGTGCGAAGGGGGTGGCACCAGTTTCAATAGAAGCCTCTTTCCCATTGGTCGGCTACTGATGGTGGCCGTAGATGCTGGGTGGCCTGTGAGGACTTGACGAGGCTTCCACGGAAGAGAGGGCAGGACCCCTGCTTCGACCTTTGGGCCTAGAAAGTCCTGAATTTCCCACGTGGCCTGAGAGAGGCGGGGCACACAGCGGCACCGCGGGGCTCCTCCTGGGTCCACCCTGAAGTCACCAGCGAGGGTAACATTAGCTGAAAGACTTCAGGTCCCGCTGCCTCTGGGGGCGAGTGTGAGGGGGAGACAAGCGGCTCGTGGCTGTGAGGCTGTTTCAGGTGTCGGTTCACTATTCCTCGCGCTTTCCGTCCCCTTCCTGCCTTGACGTCGCCACTGGGGAATCAGAGGCAGACAGAATGTAAGACGCTTCTGCTCAGCTCCACGCATCAGCCCCCTGGGCTTCTTCAGCCTCCTGAGTGTAACCCGGAGCCTCTGCACTTGGAGCATCATTTTCTTTGACTAAACTCAGTGAGCTGTAGATTACGAAACCACGACTGCTGGCTCTCCCTATGGTGTCAGGGCCCAGCGCACAGTAGGGAGCTACTGCGCTGTCACAGGCGCTGGGAGCCTGGGAGCTCGGGCGCTGGGAGGAACAGGGGACGTTCCTTGACTGTGAGTCTTGTCATGCCGTCAGTTTCAGTATCAGACTTTCCTGAAGCTGAATGTCAGCTTTTAATCATCAATTGTAAGGCTCTGTTCTCACATAAAAAATGTTAGACTGCTGAGTTTTCTCAGTTGTTATCTCTTCTTACAGTTTTTTTAATAAATCTAAGCTTTCTGTAATTTTTTTGCCTTAAATGAATCCTTCCCATAAAATGGTTTTCCTCCATTTTTAAAATTAACATTACACATAGAGTGTAAATACTGTGTTTTTGTGTTAATTCCACAAATAATAGATGAAATGGATGCTTAAGAAAAAAGGCAGGTCATAAACAATTATTTTCCATAGTGTCTGAGTTGGTGAAATTTAGGGTCATTTACAATGTTACTCTCTTAGGCTGAACTTAATCAAGAAAGATTATTTGTGTTCTGTGCTAGACAACAGTGGGTTCGGGCTGCCCGTTACCACTGGAGCCAGTTAAGCAGAGACGGGGCTGACTCGTATGTGAGCGTTTATTCCAATGTTGCCGCAATATGGGAGAGCAGGGGTCCATCCACATAAAACCTGCTCTGTCAGCTGCTTACATCAGCTGCTTATGTTGGGTAGAAGGACAAAGATTACATGGGGAAGTAGGAATGACAGGCCTGGGGAAGCAAAGGGCAGGTGCCTCCGGGCCTCCATGGTTTCGGGAACGAGGCCGTTAATCTTTCCATGATGATGGGCAGTTCTCGGAAAAAGAGAATTGACCGCATTCCGGGGTAATTCCCATGTCCCAGGTGTACAACTTCCAGCCAGGTTAGAAAGTGCTTTTTCTTTTTCTTCTTTTATTTTTATTTTTTTAAACTTTTTATAATATGTCTTTATTGATTTCAGAGAGAAGAAGGAAGAGAGAGGTAGAAACATCAATGATGAGTCATTGATCGGCTGCCTCCTGCACGCCTCCTACTGAGGATCGAGCCCACAACCCAGGCATGTGCTCTGACAGGGAATCAAACCGATATCTCCTGGATCCTAGGTCGATGCTCAACCGCTGAGCCACGCAGGCCGGGCAGAAAGTGCTTTTCCTAATTGGAACAGAACAATCACGGTTAACAGAACATGATTAATATTTTTTATAACTATAGCTAACAATCAGGGTCAACAGAGCATGACGAACATCTCTGTCCCAACATGGCCACAGGCAGAAATTTATGGCAGGGGCCACCCACCCTCACAGCCACACAAAACTAGTCTCCCCCAAAAACACCTATGGATGCCCCAGAAACCTGGGAGTTGGGAGATTAATGCAGCTGGAATAGCTGGGCAATGTTTTCTGTATTGTGCCTCTCCCCAGGTAGGTGGGTCCTTTCCGAGACGCTGCTCAAACTGTGGATAACTGCAGCTGCCCTGGGGAGACAAAGCATGCCCCGGGGTCGCAGGCTGGGGGACCTCAAGTCCTGCCTCATGCTAGTTTCTGACTATTCAGGGACGCCCTCCTGTCCAGGGTTACCATCATCTGACTGTCTCCGTGGCCACAGAAATGCCCCTCAGCTTTGAAGCGTTATTTCATCTTCATCGGTGATTTATATCCCAAGGCCTTTGTGCTGTGGGAACGAGGGGGAACCGGTTTTGTTTTCCATGTAATTGTGTATCGCCTGGCACTTTGACCTGTATTATTAGTATTAGTCAGAAAAGGATTTTCTCCCTCTCTTATTTAAAAATAAAATTTCAAGGGAAAGTAAGCTCTCCTTCAGCTCTTTTCACTCAAAACAATGTTTACACTCTGAGAGGGGGAGATGAAAAGCAGGAGTGATTTTTTCAAGTGCGGGAGAAAGGCGTCTCCGTTTCTGAACGAACAGTGAGGCTCTTACAAGTATCATTCAGCACAACCTTTGATGGTTTCTCAAAAGTACTGAAGGCATTTAGCTTCTGTGTCAGGCGGGTGCAGGGCCCCGGGACAGGCCCTGCCACAGTGTGATGCCACCTTTGTTTGCAGTAACTTTCACTTTTCTGGAAAAAACAATTTCTAGACAGTGAGAAGAAAATATAAAAGTACAACTTATAAAAGGCCGATACAGGGCGTGCTTGGATTTGCCGGTCTTGCCAGTTAGGGCTGAGCTGCCAGGAAGATGCTGTGACACCTGGAGTGACCACGCCCTGGCAGGGCTCCGGCCAAATCTTCAGAGGGAGGAGGCGGGAGGGAGCCTGAGGTTAGAGTGGCTCCTCCACGGGGCAGTTTTGTGACAGGTGAGCTGAAGAACTGTCCACGGAGAGGAAGCAGGCTCAGAATGAGGGTCTTCCTGCTATTTCTTTTCAGCTTCACAACCGTGGTCCTGGGTAACCTGACAGCCTTCAGCCACAGATATTTGGGGGACTATCTATGCCTCCATGCTGTTATTCCAAGAGAGACCAAAAAAATAAATGCTTAGTTGTTTTCTTATGCTATTTTGGGTGAAAAGTCTGTGGATATATAAAGTTTGATAAATTTAGCTCCCAGAATAATCTTTTTCCTGTATGTCTCTTCAGATCATCTTGGTGCTTTAACTTGTGGATATTTTTATTGTTGAACTATCTAAAATATTAAAGGATCAAGAATTAAAACATAAATAAACATGGGTGAATATAAGAGTTAGTCATTACAAGATTGCAGGGGAATTTTTAAGCATCTCTAGTGTGATTTTAGGAAGTGGTAACTAAAGAAAGAATTTATTAGGAAGCGAGCTGTTGTGTTGAAAAGAGATACGTGGTGTGGGGACCAGCGGAAAGAGCTCAGTTCCCTCCATGAAGAAGCCCTGGGTTAAAATCTGAGAACCATTTATTCCAGGATCCAGCTTTCATATTAATAACAGGATTCAGAAGCAGTGATCAGTGTTGCCTGCACCATGAGTCCCTCAGCAGCTGATTCTCTCGAATGACGTGTCCATCTTCAACTCCGAGCTGCGGGTTTCACCAGCTTAGATCTTTTTCACCAGGATGCAGAAAGCAAAGTGAATGCAAGCTGTCTACTCATTCCTTCACTCCGCAAAATTTTATTATCGACATGGACAAGACATGTGATTTGGAACTCTGCATAAATGCAAAGGAAACAGAAGGCCCAGCGCACATCCTGGAAAACTGGCCGCCATGATAGAGACGCTTCGTCAAAGTCCTACCTGTTGGGTGGCCTCTCGTTTGTTGACCACGTAACATGTGGCGGGTGTTCCAAACATATTCCTCAGTCCTCACACGTTAGGTCATGTGACTGTCTCAGCCAATAAGATAGGATTAGTAGTGACAGAGTCCAGTCCCAAGCAGCTTTACAAGCCGTTGTGAGTTCAGCAATTGGACGTTTCCTTTGCCTCAGCCTCTCACCCAGAGGGGTGAGAGGCGGAGCAGACTGCAGCCAGAGGGGCGCGTGCGGAGTCTTGGAAGGCTCAGCCTTCAACAATATAGCACAGCCGGCCAGGTGGCTCAGTGGTTTGGAGCATTGTTCTGTACACCAGAAAGCTGCAGGTTCGATTCCCTGTCAGGGCACGTACCTGGGTGGGGGTTTAACCCCGCTCTCTCTGTCTCTCTCAAATCAATAAACATATCCTTGGGTGAGACTTAAAAAAAAGAATATGACAGCGAAGCTTGAAGACTGTGTTGATGCCAACACCGAGATCATTTCTCACGTTCACACTCCACAGCTCAGTTGTCTGGGATTTTTAAATAAGGTTCTATTAAGACAAGGCTCATCCTTACTGATTAAACATCTGTGTCTACTGTGTTTATATGAATGTGATTCTCTTGAATTAGAAAATTGGACAGTGATAAATGGTTCCATTGGTTTCTCCATGTGTGCCCAGCTGTTAAAACTACGACAGGCACAATTCTGCCCCTAATCCCCTCAGTGACAATTATGACTTTAGGACTAAGTAGGAAGACCTTGGGCCCTGGCCTGTGTGGCTCAGTGGCTGAGCATCGCCCTGTACACTGAGAGGTCGCTCGTTCTATTCGGGGTCAGGGCAATGCTCAGATTGCGGGTTCAATCCCCAGTAGAGGAGGCAGCTGATCAATGTTTCTCTCTCTCTCTTCCTGTCCCTCTTCTCTCTCTAAAAAAAAATCAATAAAAACATATATTTTTTAAAAAGCCATCAGGACGATGGGGTCCGCACGGCTCCCTTGGTATCCTCCATCTGCCACAACTCCCGGAGAAGGTTTTGGTAACAAGGACAGTCTTGGTGAAGCGAAGGCAGTGCAGGTCAAGGTTGAGGGAGCTGACTTGGGAGCACTCTGGGTCTGAGTCCCAGGGCTGTCCCTCATTAGTCCCGTCACTGTGGACAACTTGCCTAAGCTGTGGGTTCCATCTCCTGCCTCTGTGTGGCAGCAATGACTGTACCTGCTTCATGAGTTATTTGAGAATGAAGTGAATGGATCACGTGGGATGTTTAGAACAGTGCCTGACACTTAATAAATGGTAGCTGTTGTCATCCTATAAGCTACCTCTCAGAAGGACGTAGCGTAGGGCCAGATGGAATATAGTATAGTTATGCAGTTAGATGGATGGAACATAATATAGTTGTAGTTATAAGGTGAGACAGACAGAAGCTTAGATCAAATAGAGTATTCAGGCCTGTATCTGGATCTCAATACCAGGGCATCAAAAAACAACTGTGACATATTTTCAGAATTACCAGGACAGTATGAAATGTCACTGGACTGAAAATGGAGGGATGGCTGTCACCACCAAATGCTTCTAGGAGTTTGAGTCATTGGATTTGGAGGTTGTGGGCAACCTTAAAGAATGCGTTCAGCGGAGGGTTCGGTGGAGAGCTCTAGATTTAAGAAAGAGCCCGGCTGGCGTGGCTCAGCAGCTGAGCATCGACCTATGAACCAAGAGGTCGCCTGTTTCATTCCCGGTCAAGGCACATGCCCGGGTTGTGGACTCCATCCCCAGTAGGGGGCGTGCAGGAGGCAGTTGATTGATGTTTCTCTCTCATCAATGTTTCTATCCCTCTATCTCTCTCCCTTCCTATCTTTCTAATAATGAATGAAAAAATATTTTTAAAAAAGAGTTGGAGGTGAGGAAGTGAAGTCACCAAGGGTGATGATGGAGTCACAACGGCCTTAGCAACCTCCAGGACAGAGGTCAGGTGTGCCGTTGCACAGCCTAGGGTACTTAGGTGGTTGTCTATTTTGGTGCTGCTCCCTTTTTCTTTAAACACATAGCTGGCATCATTCACAGTAGATCTGGTGGGCCTGAAAGAGTCGTGATGGATGACACAAAGTGCTCTGAGACAGAGAAGATTGCAACCATTTTCCAAAAGTGTGTGAGCTGCATGTTGCCCTGGTGAAGCAAAGGAAGGGCCAGTTAAATGTTAACAGTTCCTGGGCATCACCTGGGGACAGCTCCGTGCTTCTCCTCCTTGCCACACGTCAGCAGGTAGACCCCCCGTCCGGCGCCACGGCTGACGCTTGTTCGCATTTGCGGCTGGCGCATAGCTCTGCAGGAGCCGATCACTTCTCACTTGTTTGTTCTGCTGATTCCTCGCCTTGGGACATCGCACCCTCCCAATTTGCTCTGCAGCCATAATTTCCCTTTCCTCTGCTCCTGGCAACTGCAATGCCAGATGGCTTCTGTTCTGAGTCCCCGCACCCTACCCCCTTGAGATCAGCTGCCATTGTCATTGCTGTGAGCACATCAGGGCTTTGAGCCCATCGCTGGGACACACACTGATGCTAGGAATCGGGAGCGGCGGGCGCTAATGCAGGCAGCCATGAAAACGGCACACTTTTCCTTGCTACTGTTCAGCAAAAGCCCTTAGAAAGGCTCTTTAGCATTTTTTCAATCATTGTGTATTAAAATCTCATTGTGGAGTTTAATTCCTTTACCACCCGACTCAGCCTCCCAGCCCTGAAGTTCCCCTTGTGCCTTAGACTCAATTAGAACCTGAATTTCCCATCCCGAAGGCAGATGTGAAGGGTGTGGTGCATGTCTGTGCACAGCGGCGGGCCTGTCCCTGCAGACGCCCAGCAGGCCCCTCACTGCCGCCATGTACGTCCATTTAAGCCTGACCGCTCAGCGAGACCCAGGGAAGCTAAAGGAATGGCCTTCCTGTTTATTCAAACTTGAGTTACCTGGTGCTGCGTCAACACTAAAGTGTTACTGTGACACTATCTAAAAAAATCGTGCTTTCTTTTCTTTTTTAAATCCTCACCCGAGGATATGTTTACTGATTTTAGAGAGAGGAAGGGAGGGAGAGAGAGAAACATAGATCAGCTGCCACTCATACGCGCCCCCCGGGGATCGAACCCACAACCTTTCGTGTACGGGAAGATGCTCCTACCAGCTGAGGCAAGGTCACACTTTCGGGTCCGCTGACGTGACAGCAGGTCAGCCGCAGGCCTAAAAGCCAGAACAGAGAGAACCGGTCAGACTCCACGCCCACAGCACGTCTCCCAGGCTGCCCCGCGGACAGTGAGCTGGGGGGGGTTTTCTTTGCCTGCCTTTGGGGGCGGGGCTCTCTTTCTGTTAATCTGGCTGTGCAGAACCAGGCCGTGTCCCCCCTGTCGCACACTGGGGCCTCTCTCATTGCTCCAGGCTGCAGTCGGAGGGCTCCTGGCTTCCCTGGGGGATGTTCCCAGGATGCTACTGGATTCTGCTTTGCTGCCGAGGAATTTACTATCCTGTCCTTGGCAGCAAATGAAAGTGGGTGTTAATTTCTCAGAGGGCTGCTGGCCCATGAGAATGAAACCCCCCAAATCTTCATGTCCTGCCCAGCAGGCACCAGTCAGAGAGGGAGAGAAGCCTACGGCCAGAGAGGACAGAGCCTCACGGGCTGACCCCCCTGCGCCCCAGCCTTTGCTGGGCCTGGCCCGAAGGGAGCTGAGCTATGCAGCTGCGGGACGGGCCCTCAGAAGGGCTTCCTTCAGGGTTCCCACAATGCTATTGAAGTGCTTATTTTCCTCCTGAAGAGACACAAACAGATGCAAACTTCTGTAAACACTTTAGAAATGAATTCAGCGAGTTTGGCCTCTCAGCAGTGCTCAATGGCTGACAGAAAAATGTCTAATTAGTGCAAGTGGAAATAATAGGGCCACTTGGACCCCTTCCCTCTCCTCCAAACCTACTTTCCAAGGAGCTCAAAGGGCCTTTGTCCGCCAGGTCACCCTCTCTCAGGCTTTTGTGCTCCGATCTATTAAGAATAGAAGGGGAAACAGATGAGGCCATGTCCTCCGCTCAGAGGCTCGGGAGCTCAGGAGGGATGGAGTGGTGTTTGCAGCCTGTTGACAGGTGCAGGCAGGCAGGGTCCCCACTGGACTCTGCCAAGAGCCACCCACACGTGCAGGCGAGAGGGTGCCTCCACCCTTCCTTCTTGGTTTCCAGTAACCTCATTCCTCAGAATGGGTGAACAGAAGAAAGGTATTTTTAAAAATTGGAAATTCAGACATTTTCTGAAATAAGCCTCATAGATGTCAGATGCTATTATTTCCTTTTTCCTCTATTGAAATGCCACCAACATTAACTTAGGAGACTATCTTTGCTCGTTGCTGTTGTGTTACACACAACACTGAGGATGGGAGAACTAACTTTTTCCCTATGTTTTCCCTACTGTTCCCTGCCATTGGTTCAGTACCCACAACAAGCCAGGCTCTGTGCCGAGCATTTGATCTCCATTTCCACTAAGCCTGAAACAGCGTAGCATGTAGAGATGATCCCATTTCACAGATGAAGTCACTGAGACACAGACACTTAGGAAACGTGGGCATTTATCCAAAAGAACTGAAAGCAGGATCTCAAAGCTATTTGCACACCCCATGTTCGTCACGGCACTCGTCACAACAGCCAAGGTGCTGAAGCACCCAAATGTCCATCGGTGGGTGATGGACACAGAACATGGCCCATCCATACAAGGGAATATTGTTCAGCCTAAAAAGGAGGGGAATCCTATCACAGGCTAGGACATGGATGAACCGTGAGGACATTATGTTCCATGAAATAAGCCAGTCACAAAAAGATAAATACTGTGTAACTTTGATTATATGAGGTACCTAGAATAATCAAATTCATAGAAACAAAAGTAAAATGGTAGTTTTTCAGGGTCTGGAGAGACAGGGAGAGAGGCGTCTCTAACAGGTGTGGCGCTCCGTGTGGCCGGATGGAACAGCCCTGAGGTCTGATTCACAGCAGTGTGAATACACTCAACACTGCAGCTGTACTTAAGGTGGTAAATTTTATGTTTTGACCACAATAACACCACCCCCCGACCCTTCTGACTTTGTAACTTTGTAGCCTCTCAGCCTCAGTTTCCTTATAGTACTTGGATTGTTTAGTTACAGTGAAATTAAATGAAATACTAGGGGGCCTGGCAGTGATAGAAGTCACCAGTTCTGCAGAAGCCAGAGACCAGGATTTCTGTGTGCCCAGCAGGGGAAGGCCCCTCCATCAGAGGGTCCTCATTAAACAGCTGGACAGACATAAACCATCAATTTATTTTCCATCCCTTTTTCCCCTCACTGAGGATCTGTTTATGGATGTGAGAGAGAGGAAGGGAGAGAGAGAAACGTCAGTGTGGGAGAGAAACATCGATCAGTTGCCTCCTGCATGAGCCCCGACGGGGGATTAAACCCACAACCTGGGCATGACAACCGAGCCACGCCAGCCAGGGCTCTTTCCATTTGAACCTACATTTTATGAATGAACTGTTCGCATTTAAAACTTGTGTTCTTCAGAGTGATGGTTTATTTGACGGAGCCCAATAGGGTTCTGAGCACTTTGGTTTTAGTTGGGTTTTTTCAGCTGGAAGGAACAGGGGCTCAGGCAAACTCACAAACCGGGGTGTATTTTATTATGAAGACACACGCGGGACAAAGAGGAGACGCACACCTGGGGAACCGCACTCGGGGGCTGACGTGCGTCCATCGTCATTCTTGGGTCCTCAGTCTGCTGTAGCCCATGAATGTGCCTTCGCTCCCCTGGCTTTCTGCTTCTTTCCATGTTTCTCAGATAGGGTGGCTTTTCGGATGAGACGGGTGTGAAGAGCAGAGAGGAGCCCTTCCGTCAGTGAGCTCGCTCCCGAGAGAAGGGACAGCGGGCCCGGGCGTGCGGCCAGGCGGGAGCCGGGAAGGGACGGGCGCGGGAGGGAGGAGTCGGGGAACATGGGGCGTTGTTCATGTCCGCCTTGTGTGTTTGGAAGTACGTTTTATTGCCTTGTAACTTTAGGAATGGAATGGAATGGGGGCATGAAGGGGATGTATCCCACAGTTTTCTTGGACTTTCCTTCTTTTTTGCTCTCGGCTCAGGCGCCCAATAGTGTTTCTTGTTTGATACAAACACCCAGAAGCCTAGGCTTTGTCCCAGGACTGACTTCTTCTCTCGGGCTCACAGTGTCCCTGCCTGTCCCCCAGGTGTCCTTGAAGGCCTCCATCCTCGCCCGGGACGGTGCCACCGCGGCGGCCATCCTGTTCCTGAGTGACAGGCTCCTGTACAGGCTCGACATGTCCCCCCAACTCCTGCAGGTGGCCAAGGGGCTGCACAAGCTGTGGCCCGCCACACCGATGGCCCCGCAGCTGGTCATTCGCCAGGCCCGAGTGTCGCTCAGTGCAGGTAGGCACACCCTGCCCCTCCCACCCTGGGCTGCCCCTGGGGCCCCCTGGCCCTGAGGGTGAGGCAGGCCTGCCGCCGCCTTCATCCCCCAGCACAAAGACCTGCCGTAAGGGACTCAGAGCCAGAGCAGCAGAGAAAATTGTGAAAGGGTGTGGAAAATACTAATTGGAGCTTTTGTCTTCTAACAAATCCGTCCTGCTGCTTTCAAACAAGGGGATCTGAATTGCTGTACTTTTGACCAGGAGCCTTTAAAGAGCAGATTAGAATGCTGCTTTCTCTTAGCAGGCCTGTCTCCTCTCTGGAGGGCCCTTGACAAGCACACTGAGGTAATCCGAGGGTTTCCCATCACTCGATACCCTGGCACTGCACCTGATTTCCTCAAAGTACCGTTTACCCCCGTCCCTGTGAGTGAAATGGGAAATGCGGCCTTCTATCACTCAGGATGTAAAGCAGAGGGCCGGAGGGGAGGGGCCTTCCTTTGACAAGGAGCCGTGCTAACTATAGCATCAGTCAGTGCTGACTGCAGAGAGGGGCCGAGGGACCAGGACAGGACACACACACTGGTCAAACACCGAGCCCACTCGCTCAGGTCTTTGCAGCTGGGTTAAAGTGAGCCCACGTCTTATTATTACTTTTCTAGAGGGATTGTGGGGACAGAGTTGACCTTGGGGAAAATTCCTTCCTTTAAATGTCTCTGATTTGGGACATTTTATAACATTTGAGGTATGAGGGAACCCTAACGACCAACGCTCCTTCTGATGGCAGGAGTGGCAATGATGTGTCGGCAGAGCCCTGTGGGGACACTGTGGACGTGGCACCTTCCCTGGTGATGGTGTGGTTGTGGCGCAACATGGCAGTTGGGTCCTGTGGGGAGCAGGCGTGTTCACAGCTTCACTTCACATGGCCAAATTCATCCTTTTGCTTTGGCTGGTTTGTTGGTTTTGTTATTTCTGTCCTGTCTCCACAGAGCTCTGCTCCACAGAGAGTTGTCTGGTGACGAGCTGGCATTGGTGGCCACAGGAGCAGTGTGCTCACGTCACACGTCCGAAATCAAAGTCCCAGACCCTCAAAGACATGATCAGGATGCCACATGAGACATACACACAGCCTTAGAGTTTAGTGCTTATTTGTAAACTTCTGCCCCAAACACCTCTCGAGCCACTACCTACACTGGGCATCCCAGTGAGAGGGACCCAGAGCAGGGTGCTGTCTTGGAAGGAGAGGCTCCTAGTTCTGGATGCAGAGGCAGGGGGATGTGCTTTGTTATAGGGGCGACAGGAGGAATAAAGGTGCACTGAGGGGACAGCAGGTCCTCCTGATGGCCCCTAGACCCGGCCTTCCTGTTGCTCCCCAAACATATCCCAAAGCCCCAGCAGTCATGTGGTGGGTTTCAAGGGTCAGAGGGACTGCCCTGGGCCTGCTCAGCTCACTGTGGCCTGAAACTCTGAGACAGCGCCTTCCCCCCCATTTAACAGCCCAGACTCTGCTCCATCCATGAGGAAGGCTGGCCAAGTGCAGAACCCTCTCCTGTCACACAGACAGTGCCTGAAACACAGGTCAGACCAGCAGACGCCTGCTCAGGACACTCTAACCATTTGTGACACATGGTTCTAGTCACACAATTACTTTGATAAACGATTATAAAAATTTCTAAAATCCTCTCTCCTGTTTTTCACTTAATCTCATCTCAGACCAGTAACAAAAAGTCACCCATGACAGTATTCCCAGCACTGCCTCCCAGACTCCATGTGCCTGTGAATCACTTGGAGACTTGCTAAAATGCAAGTCCTGCTCAATAGGTCTGGGGGCTCAGATTCTGTGCTTCTAACCCCCCTCCCCCCAGAAGACATTCGGGGTGCAGTTCTGTGGGCCTCACGTGACTAGCTAGGGACTATCCGCAGATTCTACCACGTGCCTGTCTGCCCACCTGGTGCAGCAATGAAGATAATGTTCCAGGGACAGTTTCTCAGGTGTCCCAACCCCCTAAATGTATTCCTGCAGCAGGCCTAACAGTGCAAGAGAAAATTACAGAACTGGAAGTTTAAAGAAAAACTAGAAGGAAGCACAGAGAGTTAAGTATAAATATGACAGGGAAGTTTAAAAAACTCAGAAAAGAGAGCAAAAAAGCACTGAGCATAATAGAACTGCCCGGAGGACTGCCTGGAATTGGTGAAAAGCGTCTGTGCACTGAAGACATGTATCCAACCTTGAACAAAACTTTTCTTTAAAAATTACCTAGACACAGCGCGGTACACTATAAAAAAATCAAACAAGGAGAGAATCTTAAAGGAAACGGAAAAGACCAGTTATTTATATATATGTTTAGACTTACAAAGTGCATCTTATCATCAACAACACAGTCCAGAATCTCCATGAAACATAAGAGGAAATAGCTTTTGATCTAGCATTTTATACCCAGCAAATATGATCATTCAGAAGTGAGGACAAATAGACATTTTCAGACAAAGACTAAAACTGTTTATTACTCTCAAGAGCTCCCCCCCCCACACACACACGGGCACTCACTGAGGGGTGTATTTTGCTAAGGAGAAATTGATCCTACAAAAATGGAGTGGGAGCACAAAAGGCAACAGCTAACAAAGAATTTAGTAAATACCCAAGCTAATCTAAAATTCAGTCATTAAGGGTGAATTTGGGGCTCAGTGTGGCTGTTGGGGGCCTCTGTTCTCCACATGGGCCTCCCATGGGGCTGCTTCCCCTTTCTCAAGCCCCGGGGCTGGGTTCCAAGAAGCAAATGAAGAGTCAGACCTATGAATGCCCAGACTAGAAAGGTACGGTGTCGCTCCCACCACATCCCATTGGTCACAGCACATCACAGGGACAGTTTAGCTGAAGGAGAAGGGAAATAAACAGTGCCTCCAGCCCCTGGTGGAGGGACAGCAGGGCCCCATTGCAGAGGAGCTGTTGTGTGACCCATACTGGAAATGCGGTGCAGCACAGCCAGGTGCACGTCGGGTGCAATTGAATGAGTGTCAGGGGAGGCCTTAGCCGACAGTCAATTTGAGCAGGGACAGAGGGGAAGGCAGGGAGCCCTGGAGAGATTTAGGGTGAACAGATTCCAGATGAGAGTAACGCAAGTACAAAGAACGAAGTGTGAACTGGCATGTTGAGGGGACAGTAAGGGGGCCACTGTGATGATGTCCAAGGAGTCCCAGGGGCCAGGTCATGGATGACTAAGAGGAGGGATGGAAAAGATGAGAAATGATTGTTTCCCACTTTCGGAGAGACAGCCATCCGTAGATGAGGCCCCTCCTACGTGATGGTGACCAATGTAAGTGGAAAATTTAGTAAGAACCTCCCTCCCCCTTAAAAACTCCCTCCTGATAACAAATCCTACAAACAGCCCTGTTCAGGCGATGCCGTGCTCCTGGAAGGCTTGTCTTCACTTATCAAGCCACAGCCTGAAGGAGGGACTTCCGAGAGGACACGACTGCCATTCAGACACTCAGCTCCCACTTAACAATCCTGAAGCTTCATCTTTATTCTTCGTTTTATACATGATGCAGTTATTGATTTTAGACTTTGAAACAGAACGTTTCCCAGGGCAGCTGTGGTCCCCCCGTGACTGATCACCTTGGGCTGCGACAGCCAGTGGTGTTTGAAGCGAGTGCTCACGCTGACTGAGAGGCTCATTTGCTTGTTTTCAGGGAAACTTTTACAAGCGGAGCGTGTCCTGAGCAGCCTCATCAGCAACAACGCAGCAACAGGTAAAGTGTGTTCACAGCAGTCTCCACCCTCTCCTCCAGGGTTCCTGTTTAAAACAACTTAATGACCCAATATTTTTTTAATGTACATTTTAAAATCCTCATCTGTGGATATTTTTTTATTGATTTTAGAGAGAGGGAAAGGGAGAGAAAGAGAGAAACATCGATGTGAGGGAATCATCAATAGGTTGCCTCCCATATGCTCCCCGACTGGCGATCAAACCCACAACCCGGGCATGCGCCCTGCCTGGGAATCAAACCCACAAACTTTTTGGTGTTTGGGACAGCACTCCAACCAACTGAGCCACCCGGCCATGGCTGATATTCCATCAGACATGAAAGAAAGAAAGCCCCAATGGTTGGGTAACAAATCACATTTGCCTTCAGATATTTTGTCTGAATTTCTGGTCAACAAATTTCCCAATAAGTTGAATACAATTTCCAGTCAAGTTTAAGCTCAATGTGCTGGATGTAAGGCCCTTGAAGCTTGCCAACGTTTCCAGCCAGAGGCAGTTTGAAATACAAATACTGGCCGCATCACTAACACACAGCACGTACACTTCCCAGCCTGCACACACGCCGGCACACACGCACACCCCAGGGGTAGACACAGGTTGAAAACAAAGGGTGAGGAGACGGGAGTGAGGAGGGTGCAACAGTGGGTGTGACACTGGCAGTTTCCGGGCACTTGCCTCGCCTCCCCACTTTGCCCGTCTGGACAGGCTGGCGTTCGCTCATCAGTAAACCCCAGCATGTGGGGGCCTTTACCCAGCCCCACACCCTCATCACAATGAAGACCAAAGCCACTCACCAGGCCTTCGCCTGAGTCCCCTGGGCTGCCCGGTGCCTGCCCTGTGCTTTTCAGAAAGGCTCATTTTGTGAGGCCTGGACCTTTTCCTGCCCTCCTGGTGCACATTTTGGGTGGATGGGGTTGACCCCACCGTCCTCGAGGCAGCCCGGGCAGTAATGCTGTGAGCGAACTGTCTGGGAGGCCCTGGAGGCAACAGCAGTGAGGCCGACACCCTGGGAAGGAGAGGGAGCTGCTCTCCTCGGGAGCCGGAGGGAAGCGGGTCCGGCAGAGGCCACAGCCACAGCCACTCTTAGGAGGGACGCGGTGAGGCAGGGGTGGCCGCGCAGTTAGCAAGGGAGGACCCGTTCCTGGGCCTTAACAAAGGTCTGGACCTTACTCTTTGTGTGAGGAGAGGTTGCCTCTCGAGTCTATGTCACGTGTGCTCATGAAGGCGTCTGTGAAAACAGTGTATTTCACCCTTAATAATTCCAGACCAAAAATGCTTTTCTCTTTCCCTGTTTTATTATAGGCACCTGGCTGTACAGAAATGAGAGCGACAGGGTCCTGGTGCAGGCAGTCTGCTTGCAGGTCAGAGGGCAAGTCCTGCAGAAGCTAGGTGGGCACCGCGCCGGCCGCCTGCCCGCTGGCCCTGGGGTCCGTGCCGTGTCTGGTTAACACCGTTCGCCCCCCCCAGTGTCCTCACTGGGAAGGGAAGGGCGTTTAAGATCACAGAGTGTTGTGAACATTAATGAAACAAACACTTTCTGTTGAGTCTCGAGAGGGAATTTTCGGTTGTATGTTGTGAGCACTAACCTGGGGTCCTCGGTGTTAGTTCTGGCATCTGACCCCATGATGTGGCGACACCTTATTCTAAACCTACCCTGACGCCTTCCCTGCTCATGCCTCACAGGCACTTGTGAGTTTTTCAAGCAAAGTTTACAGAACCCTGATAATACTTTAAAATGCAAACTATACTGTTTGAAAATTTAACAGAGGCGGGTAGTTATTATTACTGTCTGTAGGGGAGGTGGCTATTTGCATACTTACATGTATCATGCATGTGATACGCAGTCATTCCTACTGCTCCCCTGTGGAGGGAGATCACCTGTTAAACCAGCCAGGAAGAGGGTTATTGTCTGCTGACCACTGTCGATCCGACCCAGCCCTAAACTTCTTGACAGGAGTTGATGGAGCTCCTTTCTTTAGTTTTCAAGGCATTTTCTGTCTTGAGAGCACAGGCACTAGCAGTCTCGTGTCCCCATGTTTTCAGGGATGTGGTGCGAAGCAGCGGAGTTAATACAGGCCTCAATCGCAGGGTATGTGACACTTCCTCAGCCAGATAAAAAGGTGGGTTGTGTGTGTTTTCTCTCCCTTCCTCTGTTTGTCTTGGGTGATAAACATTCAGTTTATCGCATATCAGTTTCATTGGTAATATTTGTCTTGATTCCACGTGGGCGCCGGGCCGAGACCATTTGCTGACTTCCTCCCGGGACTGCTTTGTTCCCACTGAGGCCAGACTCCTGGCCTATAGTCACTGTTTCTCTATTCATTTATAACTATCCCTTTGTACACTTATTTCTACTGAGTCATGCGTCTATTTCATTATGTACTTAGCCTTTGCGTGATTCCACAGCAGAGCTGAGATAGCCAAGTTGTGTGTATGTAAAATCGTTTCCTGAGTCAAATGGCAAAGACGGGACTTAATTGTTTACGTTGCACCTTCACTCGAGAAACAGAGCAGAGTCTGCTCTCCTGCCTGACACTTGTTCTCTGTGACTCTGGGGTCCTTCTCGTTTGCGGAGGTTGTTGCATGTCCTGAGCTGCTGACAGCCTACGGCAGGGCTAGAGCTTGACCCCGCCTGGGCCAGAGCTTCAGGACGAGCAGTGTGGGCAGTCTGCTGGCAATCTGGTCGAGCTCGGCTAGGAAACAGTTTATATGGGGCCCTCGGGAGTCATGGTCTTTAAAGTCCTCTGCATCCAATTTAAAAGTATCTCTAGTGTCACAACAATGACAGTAATAATAAGAACAGTCCGTGCGCGGGCCTAGCGGTTGCCTTGGGGCCACACCAGGAGCAGTCACTGACGGGAGTCCCATGCACTTGCTTGTGTTTCCCTTGCAGGGCATCTCCGCATCCTTAGGTATACTGGCCGACATCTTTGTTTCCATGAGCAAGAAAGATTATGAGAAGTTTAAAAACAACCCACAAGGAAGCTTGGTAACTATCGCTTGACTCTCATATGCTGAACCACGGTGCAGGTGGCAGCCGCAGCAGGCCACCAGCCTGTTCTCCTCTCTTGTGTGACATCAGTGCTCCCAGGACAGTCCCCCGGGTCCTGGTGCCGTAGAGCTCAGCACCTGCACGGTCCCGACGTGCGGGGGGCACTCAATGATGGGCGGAGGAGTGAGTGATAGATTCAAAGTGACGGGTGCTTTGAACCACACTTATTTGCTTTCAAATTATCACAAAATTCAATTTCCACACCTGGGCCATCTCAACAACAAAGTAACTGGGTAATAATTTTAAAGCTTTCATCATCATCTGTCCAGATCAGGGCACCAGTCACTTGTCGAGCCCCTGTCCTTAGTAACAGGCATTAGCAATGTTTACACACTGCTTTCCAATTCAGAAAGTGCGTGTCTATGTATACAAACCCCATGAACTCCTAGGAGCAACATGTGCCGTTCCCATCTTAGAGAGATAAGCTGAGGTCCAGAAAGACAGTGACATGTGCGGTTGGCAGCCACTAAGGCAGTGGAGCCAGGTCCCTGAGCCGTCCAGGGTCTGGGTGGGGACGGTGACCTGCTCCCTGCACTGCTTGGACATTGAGATTTCTATATGATCACCGATATTGCCATTTTTGCTAAGTTCCAGGTGACAACAATAGCCCCACCCAGTGCCGGGCAGTGTGGGTGCACCCAACTTGCCTGCAGGGGTGGGAATCTCGGCGGCTGTGTCTGAGCAGGGTTGTGTCCCATGTACAGTGACAGGGCCTGTGAAGCAGCCCCGACCGCCCCGAGCCCTCCCGCGTGTGCCCCACGCATGCGGGTGTTCAGTCCTCTCCCCTCAGCAGAAAGCAAGTCCGTCTGCACGTCCTTGTGTCTGGACCAGCGCCTGACACAGGGAGGTGCTCAGCACATGTTTCTAGAATGAATGAAGGAATCCTAATTGCCATGAAACCACAAATTAAAGGGCTCTCTGCCGAACAAGGCAGAAACCAGCCATCGATGTGGCTGCGGAGTGTGCGGGGCTCCTCCAGGGAGTTCTGCGTGGCGGATGCTGCTGAGCTCACAGGGGCCTCTCTGCGGGGGGGAGCTGCGGGGGAAAGACGGCCACTCTTCCTTGGCACAGTTCTGAAATAGCTGTGATGGGGGCCAGGGCATCCCTGGGAATCTGAAAGAGAAGCTGAAGGGTTTCACAGCCTGTCTTTTGCTGATGGATGAGCAACTGTGGCCTCCTGTTCTCTCCCAGGGCCTGCTGAGGGGCTCCGACCACCGCCTGCTGTCGGCCGCCACAGCCTGCAAGCTGGCAGCTGCCTTCAGCCCCTACACACCCCTGTTCGTGCTCACAGCCATGGTAAACCGAGGGTGCGGGAGGAAAGGCCCTGCTCAGAGAAGGTGGCCAGGTGCCATGTGCGGGAGGTTTATGGGGCAGAGTGGTGACATCCTGGTGGGAGCTCCGCTAATTCAGCCAGAGCCCCAGGTGTCAGGCGCCTTTTCAAAACACACATTCCTGGGCTCTACCCTCCTTCCTGTAAATGCAAATTTCTGGGACTGGTTCCCAGAAATCTTTAGTTTAGAAATACTGCCCAGGTGGCTCAAATGCAGAGGGATTTGGAAGCCACGAGCCTATTGTTTTGACTATTATTGAATGAATAATGTGTTTATATATAGCACCCTTATATATCCACGTCTGTATGTAGAGTCTCTGTGCTAAAACAGCAGCAACAAATGCAACATCTTTGATCAGAAAGTCCGGAGGCTACGGGAGGGTGCAGTTTAAGCTGGTGGTTCTCACCAGCCAGTCACACCTCCCAGTCCCCCCCCCCCC
>NW_015504854.1:143834-167812 GCF_001595765.1 Miniopterus natalensis
CTCCCAGTCCCCCCCCCCCACGCACCAAAAAGACCTCAGGTTCTTAGTTCAGTGTTCGATTGTGTATTTTTTTTAGAATACCTGTAGCACACTGTGGTGTCATATACTGTGGTGTTTAGTTTTCCATAATATTTCTAATGACTGTCCTCTAGGAGTTAAAAGTTTTACCTGTTTCACCTCCAGTTTTCAATTCCATGTCTAATTTTGCATTTGATGTTTTCTCAGAATATCCGTGGCACATGTTTGCTGTCGTATAGCAGTTCTAATGACTGTCCTCCAGGACTGACAACTTCGTATCTTTGTGAAGCCAAAGAGGCCTTTGAAATCGGCCTCCTCACCAAGAGCCTGGACGAGCCTGTGGCTGGGAAGCAGGAGCTCCACAGTTTCCTCAGGGCCGCTTTTGGCCTCACCATGGTGCACCGCAGGCTCTGTGGGGAAGTGGGGCCGGTGCGCGAGGCCCGTCGGCTCTGCCTTGAGGCCGTGGGGAAGCTGTATGCATTCGGTTCTTTTGCCAGAAACTGGGAGAGAGCAGCTCTCTCTCGGGAAATCATGTGTATTATCGCCCAGGTGAAGGATCATTTACAGGTCCAGAGTTTTCCAAATTCAGAAGACAGGTCTTATGTTCCAGCGGGTTTCACATGTGAGCTGGACAAACCCCTCTTGCTCGGGCAAGTGAGTTTCCAGAAAATCCTTGAAGTCTATTCGCAGCACCACACCTCAGTGTGTGAAGTGTTTGAAAGCACCTGTGAAAGCAACAAAGACAAACAGAAAGGTACAAGCACTGGCCTCTGCATCACTGCACTGAATATAGATACAAAAAGCACAGAGACCGTGGGCACTGAGGACAGACTGTGTTTTCAAAACAGCATGGGACTGTCCTGCTCCCAAATAGCTAATGAAAGCCAGGCAATGCTCAGGAGGGCAGGAAGGAACTGGATCTGCACAGATGCGTTCCGAGTCTCCTTGGGCCCAGATGTGGACACCCAGGCTGTGTCACCCGGCCACAGCAACAGCAGGGAAGCTACTTCCAGCAAGGCTCTGAGCGACAGCCAGAGCTTCAGTTCTTGGAGCAAGTTATCAGCGAGCGGTTCTTCTACGAGCTGGGAGGAAGTGAACGACCACATTGGTAACAGTTCAGCCAGAAAAGAGCCCAACACAGATCATCCTGTGGACACTCAGGGGTCCACTGCCCGGGCCAAAGAGCTGGACAACAACAGGGAAAGTGCAGCCATGAATTCACTGTCTTCAGAGGTCCACAGTCTTTCTTTCCCGGTGCCCACGGATGACAATGCAGAGTCTTCTCCAAGTCACATGGCCTCAAACACCTCCCCTCCTCATAGCACCACAGGCACCTTCTTGGCCTCTGGTGCAGGGCTGCTGGAAGGAACTCCAGAAGAAATGCAGACAGGCAAAAGTACGGGCTCCAGAAATACTTCTGGCCAGCCCAGGCCCTCATTTGGATATGCTGCTTGGTCTTCTTCTGATTCTAGTTGGCCCAAGAACATGGCCACACATCCTTCTTTCCAAGAAGAAGAAACCTTTGAAATAATTGATGAGTTTCCAGAAATCAACTGTGATGCCACAGACGGGTCTGGAGAGGAGAATGGAGGAGACATCACAGGAGGCACAGGCCCTGCCTTTCAAGGCAGCCCGTCCTGGGTGGACCCAGGAGAAACAGCCGACTGCGAGGATATGCCCTTGGGCTCTCACAGAGTCACGGGTGAATCTCTGGGCAAAAGTTCCACAATGGCTTGTCACCCTGTCACTCCTCTCTGGCCTGTTCAAAATCCCGAGTCAGGACGAAGTGGCAGCTCAGCCCAAGAGCAGGTGGACCCCGATGCCTCCACGGAGGGTGAGGGGGACCAGCTGCTCAACCTCACAGGGCCACAGGGCTGTCACAGGCCGTGTGCTCTGAGGAAGCTGTGTGGTCAGGGGGCTAGGACCCCCCATGCCTCTGGAAGCCATGAGGACTGCACCACCACTGAGGAAGGAAATGAACCTG
The DNA here is from genome assembly GCF_001595765.1 of Miniopterus natalensis. Next base: position 145,837 of record NW_015504854.1, read on the forward strand.
AAAACGTGCTCAGCTGCAGCCAGAACTCCAGCTTGTCCTCGGCCAGCTGGTGGAAATCTGTACTCTCCAGCAGGTCCTCCGAGGGGGGTGGCCCATGGTCCTACCTGAATTCCACTGGAAGTTCTTTTGTTCCATTGGCAGGAACGATGAGGCGGGAGACCCTCGAGGCTCGCACCCTGCAGCCCGATGACCTTGAAAGACTCCTGGCAGGAGTGACGAGTGACTGGTTGCTCCGGAGGCTGGAGAACACAGGGGTATTCAGGCCCAGCAGGCTCCACCAGGCGTACAGTAAGTACCCCAGCCTTCCGGCAGGTGCAGCCTGGGAGGTGCATGCACAACTGGGGCCCTTGAAGAGCTTGAGAGCATCACTTAAAATTCAGGGACACAGAGACCCTGTCATGCTCTGTGAGTGTCCAGAGAGATGCGATGTGTCCCACAGGGGCTCCCTGACTTGGTGCGATGGGCTCTAAGGGTTCCAAGGATTTGAGGTTCTCTTGGGCCACCTTGAATTTGGGGATTTGCCATAAGGACACAGGAGGCAGTTGGGAGGCAGGGATCCTAGCAGACTCGGGAACAGCCATCCAGCCACGAAATGGCTCTGGATACCGCTTCCCCTCAGCGTCCCGTTCATCTCATTCATATCCAAGACCTTCTCCGTTCAGCGTCCAGGGCGCAGAGCTTGGCCTAGTTAGACAACCTCCTCCCGGGGGCAGAGGCTTTACACCTGCCCACCAAGGGGCCTGGCCAGTGCCCCAGGGTCGCAGTCAGCAGCTACTTCCTTAAGGGACAGCCTGAGGTCGTTTCCTGCAGCAGGGACCTGTGGCGGGGCTGCCTCCAGGCCATGCGTCCAGTATGGCTTCGAAGTATGGAGGCGCAGGGAAGAAACAAAATAAGGTTCTTCTCTGAGCCAGAGGACCCCAACTGATGCCCAGATACTGAAGAGGTGTTGGAATTAAAAGAAAAAAATCTGCTGCAGAGGACATTTCAGAATAAACCGTGTGGACCACTGAGCACTGGCTTCCTAAGTAGTTCTCAATCTTGGCACCACATGGGAACCCCTGGGGGCTCCTAAGCTTTTGAGGCCTCACCCCAATATTCCAATCAGATAGGTTGCGGTGTGGATCCAGGAGTCAGTGTTTTTTCACTTTCCCCCAGTTTTATTGGGAAACAACTGGCGTCCGTCACGGCATCCGTTCAGGGCGTGGAGCGTGACGGTTTGATTACATGAGCTGTGACGTGATTACAGTGGGTCACTGACTCCAGCCTCTCAAATAGATGCAATAAGAAGAAAAGAAAGACAAAAGAAAAAGAGGGAAACTATCCCCAGGATGAGAAGCTTGGGGTTTCCTCTCAGCAGCGCTCCTGTGCCCGGCAGCCACGGCCGCTGCAGGCTCTCGTCTTAGACCGCGGTTTGTGCCTCCCGACGGTCCTGCAGCCGCCCTCCAGCTCTGCTGACCATAGTCTGACCCCCTTCTTGTAATTCCACATAGAAGCGACGTCCTGCAGGGTCCCGACAGCCCGATTGTTCCCTGTCTTTCCCGTTTTCATTCAGTCGCATCTCTGTACAGTAGCTCTATTTTCTCAAGTAATTCCTGGACTTTCCCAAATTAAACAAAACAAGGACGAGACACTGAGGATGTGCTTTAATGTGTAATCTAAGATCCCTGGAGTTGCCAGGAACCTCTGAGGTAAAATTCTGACTTATTTGTGTCCGTGTCACCTGACATAGGTAGTCACCTCCGTTGCCTGAAGTGCCTCCCACAGGCGCCTGAGCCCCAGGGGCCCGGGAGGCGCCCGCCGGCCGCACGTGCTCTGGAGTGGCCTCCCCGCTGTTTAAAGGGCGCTTTACTCACCTCTCCGTCCACCCCGGCCCCCGGCCATCGCAGGCGAGACTCTGTGCATCAGAGGCTACCCTTTGTTTTATTTGTGACGCTTTCCTTGTTTATTGCGCCTCACTAACTTTTATTAGTCGCCATGGAAGAGGCGAAGCTATGAGAAACACGTAAAGAAGTTGGAGACGTCAGATAAGCTGGGTTAGGACCTGTGTTCTTCAACTTTATTCACAACCGTGACATCCTTTGGAAAATAAGATCCTTTTTCATCTTTTTCTTTTGACAGATGCTCTCTTCGTGAAATATTCTAAGAAATCTGAATTGTGGACAGCCCAGGAAACTGCCGTATATTTGGGGGACTACCTGGATGTGAAGACGAAGGGCAGACAAAGAAATGCCTTCTGGGTTCATCACCTTCATCAAGAGGAAACTCTGGGAAGGTGCTGATTAAAAACACCGATGTCGCTCGTGTGGAAGGGCTGGATTTCCTCTCTGTGAACCGCAGGTGTCCCCCCTTATCCACTGTTTTGCTTTCTGCATTTTCAGTTACTCTTGGTAACCACAGTCTGAAAATTCCAGAAATAAGTGACTCACATGTTTTAAACTGTGTGGCATTCTCAGCGGCGCAACGCAGCCTCGTGCTTTGTGCCGGGCGCCCACCCTGGAGACTGGCCGCTGCTGCTCACGGGGCGGCTGCCTCTGGTACCCGACTGACTGCTGAGATCGAAGGGCTGTGTTCAGGTCACCCTGATGTTATTCGTAATGCCACATTCATGTAACCTATAGTGTATTTTATTAGTAATCGTTGCTTACCTCTCACTATGCCTAGTTTGTAAGTTAAACTTTACCGTAGGTGTGCGCGTGTGAGAAGAGCACAGCGTGCGCAGGACTCAGCGCAGCGCAGCTGCGGGCAGCCGCGGGCCGTCCGGAACGTATCCGCCCCGGTAGGAGGGCCGCTGCCATCCTTTATGAGATTCTGAAAAGGCTAAAAAGTTGGCCAAAGTGTATGCTTTCAGGTTTCTGCTCCTTCCTCCGCATCGATTAATTGGGAACAGTTTCCACAGGTTGGGCGACATTATGCCGGTGTCTTACTCAGACCCACCTGAGCTCAGACCTGTTTCGGAAACATCGTCCTGCTGAGAAGATGAACAAGATGGAGCTTCTGGCCGTGTCGTGGGGCAGAGAGTATTAAACACTCCTACTGAAAATGCTGGCAGCCTGGCCGGGCGCTCAGGTGCTCGGAGCATCGTCCCGCACACCGGAAAGCCGCGGCTTTGGTTCTCGGTCGGGACACGTACCTACATGGCGTGCTCGGCCCCCATTCAGGGCGGGTGCAGGAGGCACCCAACTGATGTTTCTCTCGCATGGATGTTTCCCTCTCTCTCTCCCTTTCTCTCTAAAATCTATCTTTTTAAAAAGTGTCCTTAAAAATGTCTAATTCAACTATGAAAGCCACACTTTTAGTAAATGAATGAGCCTGCAAAAAAGGCAGGACCGTCCCCTGAGGCCAGAGAAGAAGCACGTCCCGGAGTAGAAGTGAAATGAGCCTGAGACACCGGCACGGAGGGTGGGGCAAGGGAGCAGCTGGGGAGGACAGTTGCACAGGGAAGGGACAGGTTCGGAGACCACCCACGTGGAGCCAGGATTCAGGAATGGCTCGTCCTGGAGGGAGAGGTCACCCTGGGTTTTGTTTGTTTGTAGATATGTCGGGAAGGAATACAAGGAGCCGAAGGGGCTGTGGCTCCACTTTTCTGACGTGGAGCGTCAGATGACCGCCCAGCACTACGTGACAGAGTTTAACAAGAGACTTTATGAACAAAAAATCCCAACACAGATATTCTATATCCCATCTGCAGTACTACTGGTAAGATTAAAGAGAGCAGGGTTTGGGTAAACAGGCCCATAAATATGTATTAGGTTAGGTGTCTATCGCCACCTTCCTGCACCATCATTCTGGTAAAAGTCAATCAGCTCAGTTACCAGCCTCCTTTATCTACGTATCCACAGACAGATAAATAAGAAACGTGACCCTCTGTCTGCTAAATGCATCACGTCCCCCTGTGGGGCCTGGGGTCTACCCCACGGTCAGGTTAGCATCAGCCCACCTCCCACATCTTATCTCTGCTTTCAGAGACCATGTCTAATAATTCACCTGACGCATGAATCTCGTGTCAAACCTGTCGGCCCCCAACTCAACCAAGTGATTCGTAAGCCATGGCTCACCTGTGGTGAGAAGAAAATAACAATTACGTTTTCACTTTCAAATTAATTCTGTTATGAAGGTCTTAGATTTGGCCCAAATCTGTCTTCCTCTAATTTCTACCTACAAATTACAGCTCTGTCTGCTGGGACACTAAGACCAGCCTCTTCAGGAAGACCTCTCTTCAAACGCTGTCCTCTTCGGATTAAGGACACCCTGCTCCCCCGAGGTCCTCATTCACACCTAAAGGATTTATTGTTTTACTTTGCCCAGGGACAGTTTTACACCCATTTTTACTATTTACAATAATAACTTGCCTTCCATTTTGCACTTTCCTTATGTCAAACACTATGCTGGGCATTTAACAAACTTTACCTCTCACCCTCTCAGACAGCTCTGGGGGTGGATCGTGCCCCGAAACACCTGAGCTGAGGCTCAGCCTGGGCCCCGCCCGAGCTAGCACCCGGCAAGCTCATCCCCAGGACAGCACCTCCCGGCCCAAGTTTGACGTGAGCATATTAATGAAAGAATAATAACTTTAGGTTCTATTATATGCCAACAACGTTAGGCACTTTACATGCAAATAAGGAAACCCAAATCTAGTGTAAAATCTCCAAAGTGGCAAATCCGGGGCTCACGATGACACCTGCCTGTCCCCAAAGCCCATGCCTTCTCCCTGATGTCACACTGCGTCCCGTTTCTGTTTTTCAGATTTTAGACGACAAGACAATAGAAGGATGTATCAGTGTGGAGCCTTACATACAGGGAGAGTTTGTAAAATTATCAAATAACACAAAAGTGGTGAAGACAGAGCTCGCGGCCACAGAGTGTGGCTTGGCCTTCGGCCATTTCTCTTACGAGTTTTCCAACCACAGAGAGGTTGTCGTCGATTTACAAGGTATGTGAGACGGGAACGACTTTTCGTTTTTAGTATTACTTATGTGTAAATGGGAGGTTTTGTGACTCGTTGTACCAATCACTCTTTATTAGATTGTTCAGTGTGTATTTAGAATTAAATTAATCGATTTGACTCTAGGTAGCAAATGATGCCTGAAAAACACACCTGGAGCTGCTGTAAGCGTCTGAGGTGTTAGGGGATCAGTGAGAGGGTCGGGCTCACGCTCCACTGGGCCAACTTCTAGAGCAAACCCCACGGCTTTTTAAATCTCACTCGGGTGACTTGAGTGGCGGGTTTCTTCATGTTGAGTGTTTCAAAGCGTGAGAAATGCCCCCTTGTTCCTTCCTCCTGCCTTTGCTGTTAGTCCAAGTGTGATGTTGAGGCCGTTAGGGGACAGGAGGCTGTGTGCACTTGAATCTGACTTCTTTTAAATTTTCCGCATTAATATTTAAATTTTGTTTGTGTTCATCCGGCATGTTATATGTATCAGAGTTATTAGCCAATACTCTGCACTTTGTTTAAATGGTAAATGAGGTTAATTATTTCTATGACCCTCCCCTAAGACCCGTCCCCTTCCGCAGCCTTTGCCGTCACACCCGGTGACGTGTGTGTCACGCTCCCGTGCATTGTTTTCCCACCTGCCCGCTTCAGACGTTCACTCAGCGAGCGCGCCGACATTGACAGACCTGTACCCGCCCCTCACTGGGCCCGGTGCCTAAAACTGTTCTGCACAGGACGTGCACTCACTAAATATTTGTTAAACAAATGAACATACAAATTAATGAAGAGGCACTAAGGAAATGTGTAAATCACAACAGTAATATTCAGTATTGTGATTTTAGTAATTATATAAGTGCATTTTGTTGCTCTCAAATTCCTTGAAAATTGGTGGTTTGGGTGTTTTATAGATGACAAACTTAATTATCCAATATTCAGTTCTTTTTAGAACAATATTTGGAGTAATGACACTAAATCCCTTAGCAGAAATGTATTAAATGTGAGGCACAGGATGCCAGGGTTGTCAATGTTTCTCTGAGAACAGAAATATTTCCTGAGATGCTTTACGGACATCCCAGAGGACCTCGCTCTCAGACACGCTTGTTTCTCTCCAGGCTGGGTGACTGGGAGCGGGAAGGGGCTCCTCTACCTGACAGACCCCCAGATCCACTCTGCGGACCCGAAACAGGTCACTGCCAACTTTGGAAAAAGGGGGATCTCCTGCTTCTTTAACAACCAGCATGTACAGTGTAATGAAATCTGTCGCCGTCTTTCTTTGACCAGACCCTCAGCTGAGAAGCAAAACCAGTCCTAGGCTGTGTGGGCTGCGGGCGTGGAGGCCACAAGCGCCCCCCAGACAGTCTCCCCGCTCGGGCGCTCGGCGCCACTCAGCACAGCCTGCTCCCGTGGGCTTGGGGGCCTGGGGGCCCTGGCGCTGGGCTGGCCCGTGATTTATGAGAGGAATTGATGTATCTCAGGCCCACATTTAATGCCAGTGCGAGACCCTGCGCGGTCTCTTTCCCTCTCCGCAATCACCATTTCTCCCTCACAGCAAACGGGAGGGTAAGTTTCCCCCAATAAACATCTGCATCCAATTCCTTCTTGGTATTTGCTTCTCGGAGAACTTAAACTAATAAAAATCATCTTCTTAACAAAATAAAGGGGGAAATGATATTATAATATCAAAAGATACAGAAAAAATACTTATAATTGAAAATCAATTCATGGTTTTAAAAAAAGAAAACAACTCTTTGTAAACAAGGCATAAAGGAAAACTTGCTGAGTTTGATAAAGGTTGTTAATTTTTTTTTTCCACAGCAATATAACAATAGTGAAACAGTTGGAGCTTTCCAGTTGAGAAAGGGAAGAAGTAGTCTTCCCACTTCCCCAACCCTGTTCAACGTTTGTGGGAAAATAGAATGAATATATCATGTCTGTGCCCCTGGTTCCTGGCACAGGGCTCCTCAATCCCTTGAAATTTCCTGGGTGATAGGAATTTATTTTGTCCTAATGAGATGGCTCGGGTGGGGCCTGGTTATTAGGAAGTCCAGATCAAAAGCTTTCCACCCGCCCCTGTCCTTGCGGGGGAGAGAGGACAGGATGACGGATCGTGCCTGCCGATGAGGCCCCGTAAAATCAGAGAGCCCGCGGCCGAGGCACTGCCCGGAGTGCGGGAGGGAGGCACATCGGGAGGGACGCGGAGGCTCAGCAGCAGCCCCTCCCCAGACCGCGCCCTACGCATCTCTTCCCCTGAATGTCCATCCATAGCCTTCATCAGATCCTCTTATAACAAACCAGTAAGTATAAGAGTTTCCCTGAGCCGCTCTAGCATATTATCAAGCCCACGGAGGGAGCCGTGGGAGCCCCAGTTACAGCCTTTCAGTGAGCAGCCTGGGAGCTGGCGTCTGCACTGAGGCCCCTGCCCTGCGAGTCTGTTGCTGACTCAGGTGGAGTGTCCGCACGGACAGGCATTCCAGGACAGCCAGGGGTCAGGAGGCCGCTGCTGTGGGAAACCCACGGGCCTGGCGTCAGAGAGCTGGGGGCGCTGATGCGCGGGAGTGAAGGGGAAACTCGGAGTCTCTTCTTCCTGTGGAGCGCTGTAGAAGAATCCCAGCCGGAGACAGACGGGCGACAGAACTAGGAACCCCATCGACGTGACGGCCTGGGCACAGTCAGCACGGCTGGAGGATCGGAGAGCGGAGGCCGCCGCTGAGGCTTCTCACCCCTCAGTCAGCCCACCCCTGAGACTGGGCGGTGGACCACTGGTATATAGCAGTTGGGGGACAGTGATGCATTTCTAAGGGGATCTGGGTATTTGATAAAATTAGTGACGTGATATCTTAGGCTTTTTAAACTTCCTCCCCTATTCTTCAATGTTTATTTCTCACAGCAAAATGCATGGATACTGGAGAATTTCCAAGAAATTTTTAGAAAAACTCCACTATCACTTTTCTAAATTGAACTAAATAAATAATTTATATTTTAATCTTTTGCATGTAGAGTTGTGAAATGACACTATTCAAAAGGCTGAGCTTTGGGAGTAGTTACACTCGAGGAGACTCAGCTTTTGTCCCTTCAGACACGAGGCTTTGGTTAATTCGGCACTGCTGCTGCTGAGGATGATTCTCGCCCTGTCGTCTGGTGTCTGGACATACAGACGTCTTCTGCATTCAGTTCAAACTGGGAGTGAAGTGCAAGGGGCAAGGGAGAGGAGAGAAAAGTAAATCTCTTTATGACGGGGCGGAGCCGCCCGCGTGCCCCGGCCTTGCAGCTGCACAGGGAGACTCGCTTTCACGCCCGTAACGCGAGTGTGAATAATCCTTTCTCGAGCGGTGGCTTTGTCAGGTGACCTTGAACGGCCGTCGGATCTGCCCCGTTCCCACTGCACTGCTGTCTGTCACCCCGGGGCATTCACCATCTTGACTGTTGTTTAGAGAGAACCACCATCCATCATTGGACAGGGAGCCACTTTCTCATAGAAAAGTCAAATCAGCATGGGACAGGATGAGCCCGTGTTCTGCAGATTAAAACGATGCCATCGCCCGCATGCTGCGAGGATTAAGAAGGTTATCTTGTTGTGTGGCCCACTCAAGTGTGCCCCTTGCAGTCAGTGAAAATGGTGGAAAACAGAGAATTTAACAGGAAAAAAGGCCCAGAATATTACCTTCCATCTACACACCTTCCCTGCAGACGACACTACAAAGCAGCATCCGCCTGAAGGGGAGCTGCCTCTGCCACGTGAGGTGCCGAGTTTGTCACCAGAGATGGGCACCGAGCTATTGTCCGGCTGCCTCCGCAAGTGACGGAAACGGGGTGAGACACATGAGCAGCCCTGCCCCGGGCACGTCGCTCCCTGAGGGCAGGTGGGAAATCCTGCAGCTACAGTGTCAAGTTATCGACATGCTTGTCCATGGTGTGGTCCCCACAGGAATAAAATTTTAAATGAATCGCATATGGAAATGAGCTCACAGGGGAAGGCTGGGATTTAGCTCTTAATTTACTAAGCTGAAACAAGTGTTTATCATGTTACAAAAAATAGTATTTTTCAAATAATTGAATCCGTAACTGTGCTACATTTGTTTTTAGAAATTATTTTCAAAAGCAAGAAGAAAAATAAGCATGTAGGGTTTAATTTTATATTAAGTGCATTAATTAAAATTAATGTAAGAAAAATACCTTTCTAATTAAATATTTTTTAAAACTTAAAATAACTTTAAAGTTTAATTTGTGTTTTGCCATTTAGACAGCACACTGGAAATGACACAGGCTAAGGAGAGAGCTGTGATTCCTGAGGGCTCTGGTGAATTTTAGGCAGCCCTGTTATTAGAAATGTCTTCCTTGTGTACAGTTTGTGCGTATTTTCACACCAAATTCTCTCTTCAAGTACAGACCATTTTCTAGTCAAAGGGATTTAGAGTCAAAGAATGCCCTGTTTTGTTACTTTTAACTAAATGTTCAAACGTCACTCATCTGTCCGTGGCTCCCTGCTCTGTAACTGTCCTGGGACAGTAAGTGAGAGCAGCGGACTTCGTGCGAGTTCTCTGCCCCGGCTGACACCTTCGTTTCCTAAACAAATCACCAAAAAGCAGAGGGACTGTTTGAACACTTTTGTGAGACATTCGACATGGTCTTTTCCAAATAACAGAAGACCCATCACGACTGCTTTCAGTCGGGAACGTCGTCTGGGGCAGCACCTGGACCGTGCGCAGTGTTCCCTTGGGCTAAGGGCAAGAGCCCCGAGCCACCTGCCCGCCGGCCCGGGACGCGCAGGGAGCCGCCGCCAGCTGCGCGCTTCCCCGGCCTCCAGGGCGCGTTTTGGCGGCAGCCGGGCCGGCCTGGCCAGCATGCGGGCCCCATCTGAGTGGTCGGCCTGTTTGCCCACCACAGATGCCTCAGGGAGACCCTTCAATGGGCATAAAGGTGAAGGGCAATGGAGCCCGGGAGCCTTGTCCAAAGATTCAAAGGTATAAATCGTTCTGACAAAGGAAATTTAAAATATCAAAGTCCTAGGGCTTTCAGACAAGCACCAAAGAACATGACCTGAGTGAGCTGAATATTAGAGAGAGCATCAGAGTCAGGGTGGCCTCACAACCTCCCCCAAAGTGGCCACTCACTCTCCGGCCTCCTCACAGCCCCACGTTGTGGCAGCGTGGCCTGGGCACCGTCGGAGCTGAGCAAGGACACACGCAACAAACAAACATTATTCCTGGGCCTCTCTAGATGATAGACTCTCATATCAAGGTGAATTAAACTTGGCTTCTCTAAATCTGCACTGCCCAGTATCAGCTTTCATTACTTTCAACTCGAGGAGGGAAATTATCAAAAACACGTCAGTCCCTCCCACGTGGGTAAGTCTTGTTGCTTGTGAATAAATAGCAGCTGCTGATTAGGAGACAGTTCCAACGGCCCGGATGCCAGGAGAGCTCCAGTCCTTGTCACCACCAACTTTAAAAATGAATGAAAATGCAAGTCGATGTGAATTGAGTGCTTGGTTGTTGGATGGATGTCAACTGTTTTACTTCCTTGACTGTTTTTGAAGACGGCCCCAAAATGCTGTGCCCAGAACTGGGACCAGCCAGAATGGGTCTCAAACACTGAAATATAAACTGAAGAGACCCTAGAAGAAAAGAAATGTTTTACAAGATCTAAAAGTCAACCCATCCATCAAGAAAGCATTGTTTTCAGGAACCATTTCTGAAAAGTCTGGACAAGAAGAGGCCTGCTAGGCTGGCGTGTTCTGAAAGGAATTCTGTGTTCCACGCTGCTGAAAGTGGGTGCCCTTCATCCCTGCAAACTAACCCTGGGGTCGTTTCCTCTTTCAACAGTGTTGTATGTGTCTTATGAAAAGAGAGCCACAGGCACCTAAGTCTAAGTGCAAAAGAGTAGCCTTTAAGAATATACACCCACGTGTGTGTGTTTTGAGGAAACTTTTAAAAAATCCAGACTGTGTGATTAAATCAAGGGTCTTGAAATGAGAGATCTATTCTGGATTATATAGTAGTACTGATGTAATCACAGGGATGCTCATCAGAGGGGGGCAGCTGATTAGAGAGACGGGTAGATGGGAAAACAGACTCAGGGAGAGACTTGAAGCTGTAACACCACTGGCTCTGAAGACGGAGGACTGGGCAAGCCAGAGAACGTAAGCAATGCAGTGCTCAGAGCCAGAAAAGACAGGAGGCTCTCCCCTCAGAGCTCTCCCGAGGAAGAGCTTTGCCATTCGCCCAGAGAGACTGCTTTAGGACTTCTGGACTCCAGAAGTGTAAGAAATCACATTTGTGTTGTTTAAGCCAACAAGTTTGTGATAATTTCTTAACAACAGTGATAGGAAACATAACTTTTAAACTCCTTTTTAATGGATAAGCTTAAATGTTTAAGTAGCTATATGTATTTTATTGCTGTGTTTGATTTTGAATTCTTATGGAACTCAATTTTAATTTGTAATGTTGATTCTCTATGTAATTTTATCTAATACACTTAACATCTAAGCATGTTTCAATTTGGTATTTTTAAAATGGAAATTACATATCCAGGAAGTCCCACAGTGTATTTTCAGTTACTCCTGGTTTCCTCAATGGGAGAGCACTATGAAAGTGTGTCAGACCAAGGTCAGTCATATCTGACCAACTGCAAAGTAAACTAATGTCTACAAACTTTCATATTCTTAGATAAGGGAAACTGCATTTAGGCCCTTGCAGGAAATATCATTGAAAGTCAATGCAAATCAGAGTGGTTGCTCCTGCAGTAGGAGTCATCTACAGGGACCTTTCATACAGGAGAAATGTTTCCATGCATTAGAGGCACAAATGTAGGGCCTGGGTTTTTGACACTAGAAGATACAATAGAAAAAGAAATCCAGACTGTGAATGGCTGCTTCTCAGTTGTAAAGGTCACTGTCCACAACTTTAAGTAGAACTGACCCTCCCATCAGTATGTGGGACAGAAGGAACAAATGAAAAGACACACCGGCCTCTCCCACCTGGCCCCACAGAGAAGGGTAGTGAGAGGAAGTGTGGTTCTGCCCTCAGCGAAGTGACCTGAGATACACCATCGACATTCACACATGCACCCGGAGAGACCCAGAACCAGCCACGAAGGAGACAGGCCGCCAGGTGTGCACAGGCTCAGCAGCGCCGTCTGGGCCAAGGCTGTCAGGAATGTCCCACCTTGTCCAGAAAACACAATGCGGGTGAAGAGTCACCAACAGGCTCTGTGCCTGGCTGGCTGCACACCTGCCGCCTCTTTCAAAACCTACAAACAGGGAACGGGGGTGAGAGCCAACCTCTGATTGTTGAATAAAGTTGGAAGGAAGGGGGGGGGAGGGAGGAGAGCAAGACAGACAGACAGGCATGGCCGAAAGCTGGTTTCCTGAATCAGCCACTTAGACAATAGATGACCCTGTGTCGTGGACGGCTTGGGCCTCCCAGGCACGGCCCACCGGGATCACCGTGTGTGCTGGTGGCGTCGAGATGCAAGGTCCCCGGAACAGCGGCGCCTCGGCTGCACCGACGCCCGCGGTGCCGCAGTGCCTCACTTACCCACCTGCTGTGGCTTCTTGGTTCATATCGCTTTCTATGCACATTTTAGGGGAACAAATAAAAGAAAATGTCTTCGCCATGGAATGTGCACACAGTTTTATGTAGCTGCTGATGGGAAGGGCTCTTCTAAGCATGTGCTCTGCTCGTGTGGCTGTAAACCCAGCGTGGATTAGAGAGCGGCTGGCGGGCTGCCCGGAGGCAGAGAAGGAGGGGTGCCCTGCTCGCTGTCTCCTGTGTCACCGCCAACCTGCTTCCTGAATACACCCCCCCCCACCTCCTTAAGGCCAAAAAAGTTAAAATTGAAAAGCAAAAAAAAAAGCAAAGCAAGGATGTTTGACCCTGAAGTGACTTGTGGGGCTGCACCCGGCTTCTGGTCTCGCCTCCTCTAGGCAATGACCTCTAACCATCAGCTGGCGGTCACGTCCCTTCTGGCTCTAGCTGCCATCACCCTGGTCAGGCCTCTGGAAAATCACAGGGATGCCCCTGAGCATAACAGAAGAGTGGCACCTGGTGCCCAGAGCCTGGCCCCCCAGGTGCCAAAGGGAGTAACAGCACATACCCGGGGTGCCGACAGGCTCAGCGGCCCAGCAGAGGACGCAGCGCGTGGCTGGCACGTGGGTCAGCGAAGGACAACCTCTTTCCCCAAGGTGATCCCGCAGGATTTGTCTCCCGCTCTCACTCGCACTCCTTTTGGTGGCCAAGACTACTGACCTGCACGTAAGCTGGCGCGTCCCCGTCCCAGGGAGCAGCCTCGGTCGCGGGAGGAGTGATTCCTGACCAGGGTGGGGAGTGGGAACGCGGACAGTCACAGCAACAACGTCGCAGATTCTGCTCACGTGATTGTTTACTGACACTACTCTTATGGTGTCACCTTGAATACTTAAACAATATCAATTTGCTATTTTTTAAGTCAAAATAGTCTAATATTGGCAAGTTCACAGGGTTCAACCCAAGTAACACTAAGACAGGGCCCTCTCATTGTCTGTCCCTCCAGCCTCGCGTCCAGGTGGCCCACACCCCGCAGCCTCCCCTGACCGCAGTCCCGCGGTGGCGCCTCCTGAGCCTCCTCCCTCTGCCTGGAGAACCCTCCCGCCCCTCCTGGGAGCTCTCGCTCTCCTCAGGACTCAGCCCAAGTGTCACCCCCTTTGACCTTTCCGCTAGGAACATACACACTCACACACTCGCACACTCATGCACGTGCACACACATGCATGTACATGCTATGCACACATACGTGCACACATGCACACGCTCATCCACAGAGGCTTCATCACACTGTCACAGACCTTTGTGGTGGGACCTCAGCTGCACAGCAGGCCCTTGTTTATGTACCTGCCTCCCCGCTAGGGTGTGAGCGCGGAGAGGAGAGCCCAGGGCCAGCCAGCACCTGGTTGTTAGCAGGGCCTTGTTGAATGAAAGAATTAAATCATTAAAAATCACAAGGTTACCTGAGAGAGCAGGTTTCTGATCGCCCACTGTGCGTAACTCGTGGTGTAGCACAGTGCTGAACACGGTGCCTTCCACACCGCACGTGCTCATAAATGTCTGTGAACCGAGTGAGTGAATGATGGCAGGTGAAAAATCTCTTAATTAGATCCAGAGGGTCCTCTTTATTTGTAGAATCATGTAAGAAAAGGCTCTGAGACACTGGAGAAAGCTCTGCCCACAGCTTTGTTTTTCAAAAGACTCATCTCAATGATAATGCGTGTGGAGAATGGATTAGCTCCTCCCGAGCAGGTTTTTTGTTTGTTTGTTATTTGTTTTGGGTTTTTTTTTTGTCTGGAGAAAAAAGTAAAAATGCTTTCGTGCTTCATTGTTTAGGGATATCCAGTCACCTCTTGTTTTCTATGATTTTTATTTTACTGCTTATTTAATTAAGAAATTAAACAATTTGGGGTACACAAATTAAAACTGGTAAAAAATAATGCTTCCTAGTGTTGTACTGATGTTGGGTTTCCTGGTTGTTTCATGGTCTGCAAACCTGAGAAGTCTGGAGAAGGCGACACCATCTTCGGGGCCTTCAGTGACGAGGCACCATCCCGAGGGTGCTCGACGCCTCTGTGGCCAAAATGTGTTCGCAATCTCATTTTTAAAATGATCGATACATGTTGCTAACCTACACATAATGTGCTTCAGATAAAGCACAGACTATTTTAAAAAAGAGATAAAGAAGGCCTATTATTGATCTTGGCTCAGAAACCAGGTGTTTTTAAATGCACTAAAAAGGGTGTTTTTCAAGTTTCGTGGATTAAAGAGTGTGGCTCCTCCTTCTGCCAGAGCAGATCCATGTTACTGAAATTTCAGGCACAACACATAAGTAAAACAGGCGCCTAAACTTCCTGTCACCAAATGCTGCCCTCGTGTCCTGTTTCTTTTTTCTTAATCTCAGAATAATTCTTTATTACCACCACCCAAGGGTTAAAAGAAGGCTAATGGGAGGTAACACCCTAAAAGAATTAGAAAGACAGGTGAGGAAGCTGCAGAAGAAAAGCCTGAAGCTGGCGGAGGGTGACTGGGGAGGGTCTGGGGGAGAAGCCGTGTCCGCAGCGTAAAGGCGTGGAGGTGCTGAGGAGGTGCGGAGCGTGGAGAACGGGTCAGCTCCCGGGTGGACAGGTTTTTTGTTTGTTATTTGCCGAGGTGCTGAGGTAGGAGCCGCGGGCATCGGCCAGAAGGTCAGCTGAGGTGATTAATGACGGGGCTGCTCTCAGTGTGGCTGAAACAGGTTTCCGCGGAGACTGAACAGCCTCGTGCTGGAGGAAGGTGCCGTCGGGGACCCTCATGGCCAGAGCGGAGTCAGTGCCTGCCTCAGAGGACAGACTGGCTGTCCCGTCAGGGGCTAATGAGCTGGTGGCTAAGTTGAAGCCAGTGCTCAGTGACCATCTGGAAATCCCAGGGCCCTACGAATTTATGCTAAATCCCCTCCGCCTGTGCTCTGTGAACGGAACAGCAAAGCCTGGATCCTGCCACCTCCATCGACAACACGGTTACTGAACATTTCATGCCCACTGTTGAGATCTGCCGCTCAGAGAAAAGGGTTCCTTTCAAAATGCCACTGCTCCCCGACAGCGCGCCTGGCACCCAGGGCTCGGGCGGAGACGGGCAATGAGATGGGTGCTGTTTCCATGCCCGTGAACGCAACGCCCACTCTGCAGCCCATGGATTATGGAGTAATTTTGACTTGCAAGTCTTATTATTTAGTAAATACATTTTGTAGGGCTACAGCTGCCTTAGGTGGTGATTCCTCTGATGGGTCTGGGCAAAGTAAGTGAAAACCTTTGGAAGGACCCGCCATTCTAGATGCGACTTAGAACATTCATGATGCATGGGACAAGGTCAACCTACCAACTTAGCCGGAGTTTGGAGAAGGCGATTCCAGCCCTCACGGCTGACTTGGAGGGAGGGATTCAAGACCTCAGTGGAGGAAGTAACTGCAGATGTGGTGGAAACAGCAGGAGAACTGGAGAAGAAGTGGAGCCTGAAGATGCGGCTGAGTTGCTGCAAGCTCATGGCCAAACCTATAATAGGTGAGGAGCTGCCGCTTCTGGACCAGGGGCTGCTGCTCATGGACCAGGGGCTGCCGCTTATCGACCAGGGGCTGCCGCTCATGGACCAGGGGCTGCTGCTTCTGGACGAGCCAAGCAAGTGGTTTCTTGAGAGGGAATCCACTCCTGGTGAAGATGCTGTGAAGACTGTTGAAATGACATCAAGGGATCTAGGGTATTATGTCAGCTTAGTTGATGGAGCAGCTCAGGGCTTGAGAGGGCCGCCTCCAATTCTGAAAGAAACTCTGAGTAAACTGCCATCAAACAGCATCCCCGGCAGCAGGGGGCTTTGTGAAAGGACAGGTCAGTCAGTGCAGCCAACTCCACTGTTGTCGTAGTTAAGAAACAGCTGCCCAGCCTTCAGCGGCCAGCAGCCTGGTCAGCCAGCAGCCATCAATGCCGAGGCAAAGACCCAACCCCGCAAAACCATTATGTTG
Organism: Miniopterus natalensis; assembly: GCF_001595765.1. The sequence goes on from NW_015504854.1 coordinate 162,281, forward strand.
ACACTTTTATTAAAATTGAGTGATTACATACATAATGTCCCACAACTTTGTATTTTTATTTATTAAAACACTGTGGGCAATTTACCTCTTCCCAATTTTGTCCAAGGTAAACTTTCCAGGAAATAATGTAAGTGGGGAGCATTACTGTAGCTAATACAGCCCTCCCAAATTATATCCGTGTATTTTAACCAAAGCCACCTGGAGACAGAGGATCCTCCACACTGTCCTCACGTCTTACACCATGGGTCCCCCGTGCCCACCCCAGGACTGGCACCAAGCCAGCTGCATCAGGACCATTTCAGTTTTTAAAAATACAGATTCTAGGCTCTAGCTTCAAACACTCTCATCCTGTAATTCTGGGGAAGGGGTTGGGAATCTATAAAATAGAACACAAGTGATTCTGATGATCAGCTAAGTTTGGGGACCGTGGGACAGCCAGGGTTTCATCAGCGGACTCAGCGGTGGAGAGGAGGTGGGCTCACCCTACCGGGTCAGCCCACTTGCCAAGGCTCCTTCTCTTCCACTGTACAGTATCCACCACCTGACTGTGACGTGCCTCATTTCACGGACGAACATTAAGATTGATTTCCAAACACTTTAATTTATAAGCAACACTATAACAAACATCCGTATGAGTGTAAAGACAGAGAGTGAGAGAGAGTCTGTAGAATAACCTCCTAAAAATGGAATTTCTGGTTCAAAGGGCATATGCTTTCTGGTTTTTGAAATCATCTCTTCAAAACCACACCACAGATGCTCCTCTCTTGCTCTATAATACACTATTATCAAAGGATAAAGTATTTTATTTCACCTCCCTAAAGACTTACATTAACTATAGTTATTAAGTATAAATAATGCCACTAGAAAGTTAATGGTAGTTACAATGATTATGATTTCTACTAATCTGGGTTTTTCTTTGATATTTCAATAGAACTCATGTCATATTTATTTTTAAAATACCTAAAATTTTAAGGCTTGTAAATTTTTTTTTTTTTAAATATATCTTTATTGACTTCAGAGAGAGGAAAGGAGAGGGAGAGAGAGAGAGAAACATCAATGATGAGAGAGTCATTGATCAAGCCCACAACCCGGGCATGTGCCCTGACTGGGAATCAAACCCTGATCTCCTGGATCCTAGGTTGACGCTCAACTGCTGAGTCACGCCCGGCGGAGCAGGCTTGTAAAATTTTTATACTTAAAATATCTTGTGTACTTGGTACTCACCTATTTCAAGAAAATAATAACTAGCAGCCATTTATCAGGACTTACTATGTACCAAGCACACTGCATGTATTAGTTCACTTAACTCTATTTAGAAATAGAAAACTAGGGCCAAAATTAAGGTACTGAGATCACTCGGCTTATAAATATTACAGGAGGGGTTTGAACCCAAGCTGACTGATTCCCAAGCCCAGTCACGCAATACTCCGAGCACTCAAATTTAACTGTCCTGTTTATCGTGAAAGAGCAATGTGAACTGACGCTCAAGTCTACTACAACGCTGGGAAAAGGCGTTACTCTTGCTTCTTAATCCATTCAAGCGACTGTGCTTGTGTATGTTATGCCCCAAACCCTAACCCTACCTCACAGTATTACCGAAGTTTGCTTTTCTCAGCTTTGGAAAATCCTAGGTGCAGCCTGAAAGGATGAGCTAATGACCCTTGGTGACCACACCCATTGATGACAAAGTTGGGGGAGGGGTAGCATTTAAACAAACGGGCCATTGAGAGGAGCCTTCACAGTAAGCACATAAATAGGAGTTTAGAACCAACTGTCCTTTGTCTGTAAGTTTCCTCATTCACCGCACTGAGTCGACCACTGCACGCGGGGCTCCTCCCGTGTGGGAGGCCCTGTTGCAGATGCTGGTAGCGGAGCACAGCTGGAGCCGAGCTTCTGAAAGGGATCCGATGGGAGCAAAGCCAACAAGACGGTGACAAGTGTCAGGAAAATGAGGCAGCTACGTCACAGCTGCAGCGAGTGAAAAGTCACATGTGTACTCAATACACTGCCACTAACTAAATAACTAAAAACAGCTAAATGTTTATAAAGGAAAAGGTCACTTTCTAATTTGGCTCCTTAAAGTCTCTGCCTTCCACGGGGAAAATCAAACCTCCTCGCTGAGAGGCCAGTACTTCTGTAACATTTCATGAAGGTTAGTGTCAGAGCGGCAGTCCCCAGCCTTCCAGAAAAGGTACCCTTCTGACCGATGTCGGGAGATCCTGGTTCCCAGGAGTGAGTAAACTCCAAAGGGCCACGCAGGCTGCCGGAGCCCCTCACGAACCAGACTCATGTTAATAGGGGTTGATTTGTAAACAGCGTCTCCCGCACCCGTCCCCACCCCCTTGGCCAGGCTCCTGCTTTTCTGCTCAATGGCACAGATGCGGCTTTGAGCTGCCTGCGCGACCAGGCAGCTATTAGAAGCAAACCCAGGGAGGGAAATTAATGAAGGGGGCAAGTAATAAAAGACAGCTCAGGACAGCCAGGCTAACTTGCTCCGAGCAGTAATTAACTTTTTTTCTTTTCTTTTTTTTTCAGCTCATGAAGGTAAATATGCCATCGGCACCAGTCCAGTCTAACTCTTCTTTATTAAAAAGGAGAGAGCAGAGCTATTCATGGGGAGCTGAGACTTAATCTGTTTCCCCCCAAGAAGGGCAATTTTAAATTACTTGTGTGATGTGTATATAGAGGGGCGATGCCCAGATCAGAGACACCTCACCGCTGAGGGAGAGGAGGGAGCAGAGTCTCTGAATAACAGAAATGGTCGTCCTGTCTGAAAGCAGCTTTAAATGCTTTTTAAACGTTTTTAAAATCTTTTTTAAAGTTTGCTTTTCTTCCCCTCCTAAAACGATGAGCTTTAGCTCAGTGGTGAATGGGAAGCGAGACTGGATTCAAGTGCCCAGCAGGGCGCAGACGTCAGGTTAATGTCAGCCTGGGGAGGGACAGCTGGCTGCTGCCTCGAGCCCCCAGCTTCCACTTCTAAAGACAGTTCTAGAAGGCAACTAAAGGTTTGGTTTTTCCATCTATTGTTGACATAGAGAAAAATGGGGATAGGGACAGTGCCCGCTTTAAAAATAAAGTGCCTGTTATTACATGAGGTGTGTGAGGTAGTGAAATTCACAGGAGCCAGCACACGGCGGCCGAGCCGGTGCGGGGAGAGGTGGTTGTCTGACAGGCCGGGTTCCAGTTTTGCGAGACAAAAACTTCTGGAGATGGTCACACAACCATGTGAATATACTTAATACTAATGAATGTAAACTTCAAAATAATTACCATGATTTTTTACAAATCACCTTTAGGATGGGTATAGACTTCAAGGCATTAAAGTTTTATTGCAGAGCAAAAAAAAATTTTTTTTAATGCCTCTTACAACAGGGTCTTCAAGCTTTTCAGAGGTGATGCACTAAATTTTGATCAGTTATAAGATTTTTTCTGCTACAAATAAGTTGCACAGTCCTCAGATAAATACATATCTATGTTAATTTGAGCATGATCTTATGCACTGACGATCATCTTATCATAATGGCTTTTGACTCAAGTTTTTTCTCCCTTGGGCAGCACCCATGCGGGGTGAGCTGGGCGTCTCCCAGGACCACTGCTCCTCACAGGCCACTCAGAAGCCCAGGCAGCGGCGATGCTCTGGCTGTGAGGCCTGCGCATGCCCAGTGCGGAGAGCCTCAGATACTGGGGGAGACTGGAGATGTCTCCACAACAGGCAGGTGCGATGAAATTCAGTGGCAGGCTCTGAGTAAGAGTTGCAGAGAAGTGTGCAGATAGTAACGGTGAAAGCACGGCTCCTGGAACAGGCATGACTATCGCCTTGGGGGGCAGGGCACTGTCAGGACAAAACATGTTCTACTCACACAGTGACTCCAGGCCAAAGGACAGCTGCCCATAGCTGCCAACGTTATAGACTCTGGGAGACACAGTGAGGGTCCCGTGTGGTGGGACCATAGCCACCTTGTTTGATTTTTCCCAGAGACTCCTAATCCCTTATAACATGCTGACAAAGCTGCTAAAATTCAGAAGTGTGCCATGAATACAAAAGAGTTGCAAGGCCTAATGTTTATGAATGCTCCTTGCCAAACATCTTGTAACTTCCCTTATTTTGCTGGGGTAGGAAAGAGCTACTGAAGAAAACTGAACATCAGTCTCCTTTGTGGGGGGAACACACAGAAGTACAGCACAAGAGGGCGAGGACCAGGAGCTGTCCCGCGGGGCGGCTGCCGCCTGCTTCACAGCCTGTCGTCACCACCACCACCTTACAGGAGCTGCGGCGGAAGGCTGAGCGTCCCAGAGACGCAGAGTGGCCTGGCAGCGAGGTGGGCACCCCTGGCCAGCGCCTTCAGCAGCTCAGATGAAGCTTCTGCAATTCAGAACCACTGTGCTCTGAAAAAACCCTAGGAAGTCTAGAAAGCCCTCCCCACAGTAGGAGAGCAGAATCGGCTAAGATTCCCAAACACCTCCACTCAAGCAGAACTGAAACCCTTTTAAAATTATCTGCTCACAGAGAAGTAAAACTCATTTCTCACTCCACTTTTTCTGGTACCTCCCAGACTAAGACAGACCTGCGGGCCTACCAGCGAGGGCAGGAGTGTCCACGGCAGAGACCGCGAGCACCGGGAGGGACAGCCCGGGCTAGGCCCGGTGGCTGTGGAAATGAGCCCTCCTCCTGTGACCCAAGAGAAATGCAGGCTGAGCCCAGGACTCACTGCCCTGCCAGCAAAGCCATGTTTTCTTTCTTGTCTGCCTCTAAGCTGCCACCATGGAATTGTGAGAGTCAAGAAAAATATTTTGGTCTAGATAACTTTGATTCAAAAAACATGCGTGACCGTTCTGGACACAGTGATATGAGAGAAGTATTAATGGGTTAATACTTGTCTGAAGTTCATGGTTAGATTTCCCTCCACATGATTTCACAGGCCTGTTTAAGGTTTACCTCATCAGATTTCTTTTCCAGAAACATCTGGAAACTAAGGCAAGAAAACAGTCATATCCTTGCGATGGATCAATCTTCTTGTATTGGTTTGCACGTGGGTTCAGTAGAAAAGATTGAAAAAATACAAAATCAAATTAAAGTTCTCTCAGGAGCCCTCATTTTAAAACTGTTTCAATGAACAGCAGGATTTGTGTCCCGCAAGAAGCGATGATGGCTTTCGGGCCTGGCCGGTGGCCCCGCGCTGGCCCGGCTCCCCTCTGCCCTCTTCTACCTGGGAGGCAAGAAAGTGCCCAGACCCACCGGGCTGCCCACGCCCGACAGAAGCCTGTTGGGAAACACAATGTGCAGAGCGACCCAAGCACATCTGAAAAGGAAGATGACCCCTTTGTCACAGGAATTAGGCTTTATTGCGACCTGCTGCCATGGGAACCGGCTCTGGGTCGCTGCTTATTTGGAAGGTTCCTGTCTCCATCCTACATGGACCTGGGCGCTTTCCCTCAGCTGTTTTTCGTCAGATAAAACACGTGAAAGGCCTCGGTCCTTGCCTCCGCGGCTTAAGGTCTCCAGGCGCCCCCAGGTGAGCCCGTCCTGGAGGG
>NW_015504854.1:185542-230434 GCF_001595765.1 Miniopterus natalensis
TTTTTTTTTCATTTCCATTTGCATGGAAATTTTTTTCCATCCTTCACTCTCATCCTGTGTGAGTCTTTTGTTCTGAGGTGGGTCTCTTGTAGACAGCATATATTTGGGTCATGTTTTCTTATCCATTCAGCCACTCTATGTCTTTTTATTGGAGCACTTAATCCATTTACATTTAAGGTTATTATTGATCAGTACTTATCTATTCCCATTTTATTTCTTTATGCCTATGTTTCTCTCTCTATTTCTACTTCTAATTACAGCAGTCCCTTTAACATTTCTTGCAATGCTGGTTTGGTGGTGATAAACTCCTTTAGACTTTCTTTGTCTGGGAAGCTCTGTATTTCACCATCTATCTTGAATCATAGCCTTGCTGGAGAGAGTAGTCTTGGTTTCAGATCCTTGCTTTTCATTACCTTGAATACTTCATGCCATTCCCTTCTGGCCTGTAGAGTTTCTGATGAGAAGTCAGCTGACAGCCTTATGGGAACACCTTTGTAAGTGACAGATTGCTTTTCTCTTGCTGCCTTTAAGATTCTCTCTGTCTTAAATTTTTGGCATTTTAATTATGATGTGTCTGGGTGTGGGCCTCTTTGAGTTCTTCTTGCTTGGGACTCTCTGTGCTTCCTGAATTTGTGTGACTTTTTCCCTGACCAGGTTAGGGAAGTTTTCTGCCATTATTTTTTCAAACAGGTTTTCTAACCTTTGCTCTCTTTTTAGATCTTTTGGCACTCCTATGATGTGAATATTATTATGTTTCATGTTGTCCCACAGCTACCTTAGACTGTCCTGTTTTTTAATTGTTTTTGGTTTTGGATCTCTGATTGAGTAATTTTTTTCTACCATCTCCTAATTCACTGATCCGATCCTCAGCTTCCTCTAATCTGCTGTTTGTTCCTTTCAATATATTCTTCATTCTGCTATGTCATGCTTAATTTCCTTCATAGTTTCCATTTCTTTTCTCATGCTGTTGAGCATCCTTATGATAAGTATTCTGAACTCTGTATCTGATAAATTGCTTATGTCCATTTCATTTAGCTTTTCATTTGGAGAATTCTCTTGTTCTTTCATTTGGGGTTTGTTTTTTGTCTCCCCATTTTGGCTGCTTATTTAAGTTTGTTTCTATATATTAGGTAGATGTGCTAGGACTCCCAGTCTTTTTGGAGGATCTCTGGTGTAGGCCAGTGTGAGAGGCTGTTTGTGACTGGCCTTGAGCACTGTTAGGAGCTATCAACAGACCACAGAGATACCCTCTCTGCTGGGGCTGGGGCTTTTGGAAGGGACCAAGATGCACACCAAAGTCTGCTTTTCCAAGGCCCAGGTCCAGAATCAGATCAGGGAAAGGCTCAGAGCACTCTGAGGTCCGCTCTGCATGCAGGCTGATTAATCACTCCTTTTCAGTTTTTTCTCCATATTTTTAGGTTGCATGGAGCATCCAACGTGGCAGTGGTTTTGGAATGCTTTCTCCAAGGCTTACTTGTGGCTGATTCCCGATAAAAATGAAGAAGTAGGAGCTCAGTGTCGAGGGAAGCAGAGCTACAGTGAGCCATGCATTGGACCAGCTGGGAATTTTCAATGTTTTGTTCAGTCTTCACACGATTCCCAAGAATGACATAGCCATTTGCATATATGAGGAAACTGCTGCCCAAGGTCAATGCTGACTAAAAGTCAGGGTCCTGATCTCAGTCGCTGCACCAGACCCCACAATTCCATGCTTGTGCCCTTTCCTTGAGGAATGTGCTGGCCCTTCTGAAAACAAAGATGCTCTGTGGCCCCACAGTGCATCTCAAGGGGCACAAACATAAACCTGGAGTAAATTCCTGATGTTATATCTCTTATGCAACCACCAAAACCAACAAAATTTACATAAATACAAGTGCAACTATGTATAAAGGTAATTGAATCCAAACAAGTATTAATTTGATTTGAAAAGTTATACAAACACACAGACATATATATTTTAAACTACCTAAACATACTCACCACACAAATTCATATGACCTGCCACTGAGAATGTCAAGTTTGGTTGCCTCTCTTATCACCAGATATGGTGTGATGATGGCCACTACTTTTCTGTTAGATGTACTGAGAAATCTGCACAGTGTCATTGGCTGTCATTAAGTGTCAACAAATAACTTACATATTAAGTTGCCTTTGTTTTCTTTTATTGGCTTTTAAGTTACTACTTTAAGCCAACATGATCAGAAATGTAAGTGCTAATGGGGCACTAATATATCATGTGACCAGTGGCCACAAAGAGCCTGGGTCCCCACAGACACCTGTACTTGGATCCGTAGCTCCACACAAAGCTGGGAATCACCTCATGAAATTATAGAAATACCACTACCCTAGTCCTTCAAGACCTTCAAGGAAATAGATCTCTCCTGACAAGACTGAATGGAGAGTCTCTGACAGGACACCAGCAATGAAGAGACTGCCAGTGGGCCTCTACTAGCCATTTCCTCCTAAAGTGATAGGATCCCCTACAGTGACTTTTAGCTGGGCGTATGGCTGTCCATAGAAAAGATTTCACTTCTCACTGTTCTTGTGGCTGGGAGTAGTCAGCACAACCCAATTCTAGCCCATGAGATATAAACAGAAGTGTGATATACAATTTCAAGTCTTGTGTTTTGTTTTTTGTTTTTGGTGGGTTTTTAAAAATTAAATTTATTGGGGTGACATTGGTTAATAAAACTATATAGGTTTCAAGTGTATAATTCTATTATAGATCATCTATATATTGTATTGTGTGCCCACCACCCAAAGTCAAATCATCCTCTATCACCATATATTTGACCCCCTTTACCCTTTATCTATCTCCCGAACCCCCTTCTCTCTGGTAACCACCACACTGTTGTCTGTGTCTATGAGTTCTTGTTTGTCTGTCTTGTTTGTTTCTTTCAGTTTTATATCCCACATATGAGTGAAATCATATGATTCTTGACTTTTTATTACTTATTTTGCTTAGTATGATATTCTTAAGGTCCATCTATGTTGTCACAATGGCCTATGACTCATTTGGGAAAATGGTTCAAGGTATGGATAAGGTTAATTTCTTTGCAGATGGGTGTTAATTTTTACAGTACTATTTGTTGAGAACTCTCCATTATCTATTGACTTCTCTTTGCATCTTTGTCAAAAATAAATTGCCCTTACTTGTGGGTTTATTTCTGGATTCCTTATTCTGCTCCGATTGCACAATTCTCTGGATTCCTGGCAGAGGAGGGGAAAGGAACCAGTGTGAAACATGTCAGAATAGTCTGTTCTTCTAAAAAGGCCTGTCCTCAGGGCAAACTCTTGTCAGGAGCCTAGCCTGCTGGGTATAGTCACAGCCTGACTTTGGAAGGGAACATCCAATCCCAGTCCACTCAAGCCATTCCCTCTCACATGAGATGGAGAAATAAACTGAGGAACTCACAGCCCAGAGGCATAGTCTGAGCCCTGATCACAGGACTACTGGATGCTTCCCCTCCCCCACATCACTAAGGGCCTTTCTCCTGGTATCTCCTGTCCAGCTATCAAGAAATAATTAAAGGGGATTCCAAGATGGCAGTGGGTTGAGTGGAAGCTACACTGACACTCTCCCAGGATCAAACTACAGCTACAACTAAAATAGAGAAAAACCATCCTGAATAATCAACTGAAGACAAGCTGGAGAACACCCCCATAAGCAAGGAGGAAAAGGGGAGACCACATAGAGACCGGTAGGATGTGCCGAGGCACGAGAGGGCTGGCTGGGCCACAGGCAGCTGAAGGTCCAGAGGGAGATCTCAGCTGTGGGGGGTTCCCACTGAGGACTCTGGGGCCTAAACCCCAGGCTGGGCTTCCCAGCCCAGAGCACCAGAGCTGAGAAAGGTGCCCACATAGCATCTGGCTGTGAAAAGCAGCAGGGTTCTGTCTGCCAGGGAGAGATGGCTGGAAATGCAGGCCCCCCTCTTAAAAGGCCAGTGCACAAAGTTTCATGTGCAGCCACTTACCTTAGGCTCCAGTGAGGGGAGGGCAGAGTGTACTAGAGCTGTGTAAGGAGAATCCATGGGTGTTAGCTCATGGGAGATAGAGCTCAGAGGGCAGCCATCTGGATTCTTGTGCTGAGTCATTCCTCAATATGACAGAGGACATCTTTCTCAAGAATACATTTACTGTTCAAGCAGCTTTTGCCTGGGGGAAACCAATTGCCCCACCCTGTTGGAAAACCCCTCACCCCATCCTATGGAGTTTCTACAGCCTGAGGCTCTTTGAGAGAGTGAATAACAGCCTCTGGGTGCTTTGAGTCTCTGCCTGATTTGCTTTTGGACCCAGGGCTTGGAAAAGCAGACTTTAGTGTGCATTTTGGTCCTGTCTAAACACACCAAGCCCCAGCAGAGGAAACCACAAACTGGGGAGTGCAGAAAACTCTGAATAGGTTACTCAAGGCCAGTCACAAACAGCCTCTGACATTGGCCTGCACCAGAGACCATCCAAAAGAATGGGAATCCTAGCACATCTACCTAATACATAGAAACAAACCCAAATAAACAGCCAAAATGGGGAGACAAAAAAATAAGCCCCAAATGAAAGAAAATGAAAGAACAAAAAATTCTCCAGATGAAGAACTAAATGAAATGCAGATGAGCAAGCTATCAGATATAGAGTTCAGAATATTGATCATAAGGATGCTGAGCAGTCTGAGAAAAGAAATGGAATCTATGAAGGGAATTAAGAATGACATGAAATAATAATTAAAAAAACCCACTGCGCTGAGCTGGGCATGGCTCAGCAGTTGAGCATCGACCTAGGATCCAGGAGATAGTGGTTTGATTCCCAGTCAGAGCACATGCCTGGGTTGCAGGCTCGATCTCCAGTTGGGGGCCTACAGGAGACAGCTAATCAATGACTGTCTCTCATCATTGATGTTTCTCTCTCTCTCTTCTCCCTTCCTATCTCTGAGATCAATAAAAGTACTCTAAACACACACACACACACACACACACACACACACACACACACACACACACACTGGAAGGAATAAGCAGCAGATTAGAGGAAGCTGAGGACTGGGTCAACAAATTAGAAGACAGGGTAGAAAAAGTCACTCAATGAGAGATCCAAAAAGAAAAGACAATTAAAAAACAGGAAGATGGTCTAAGGGAGCTGTGGGACAACATGAAACATAACAATAGTTACATCATAGGAGTGCCAAAAGATCTAGAAAGCAAGCAAGGGTTAGGAAACCTGTTTGAAAAAATAATGGCAGAAAACTTCCCTAACCTGGTCAGGGAAAAAGTCACACAAATTCAGGAAGCACAGAGAGTCCCAAGCAAGAAGAACTCAAAGAGGCCCACACCCAGACACATCATAATTAAAATGCCAAAAATTTAAGACAGAGAGAATCTTAAAGGCAGCAAGAGAAAAGCAATCTGTCACTTACAAAGGTGTTCCCATAAGGCTGTCAGCTGACTTCTCATCAGAAACTCTACAGGCCAGAAGGGAATGGCATGAAGTATTCAAGGTAATGAAAAGCAAGGATCTGAAACCAAGACTACTCTCTCCAGCAAGGTTATGATTCAAGATAGATGGTGAAATAACGAGCTTCCCAGACAAAAAGCACTGCAGGAAATGTTAAAGGGACTGCTGTAATTAGAAGTAGAAATAGAGAAACATAGGCATAAAGAAATAAAATGGGAATAGATAAGTACTGATCAATAATAACCTTAAATATAAATGGATTAAATGCTCCAATAAAAAGACATAGGGTGGCTGAGTGGATAAAAAACATGACCCAAATATATGCTGTCTACAAGAGACCCACCTCAGAACAAAAGTCGTCCACAGGCTGGAAAAAAAAAAAAACCAAAAATCTTTGATAGGGCTTTAAGGGAGAGATTGACAGCAATACAGTCATAGTAGGGACTTTAACACCCTACTGATTTCATTGGATAGATCTTCCAGACAAAAATCAACATGGAAACAGTGACTCTAAATGACACACTAGATCAGATGGATTTAATTGACATTTATAGAATATTTCACCCCAAAGCTGCAGAACATGCATTCTCCTCAAGTGCACATGGGACATTCTCAAAGAGAGATCACATGTTAGGACACAAAACAAGCCTCTACAAGTTCAAGAAGATTGAAATCATATGAAGCATCTTCTCACACATTTACACCATGGAATACCAGCATGATCTTACTCATATGTGGAATCTAATAAATACAATAAACTGATGTACAAAACAGATCCAGAGACATAGAAGCATGGAACAGACTAAGGAATCTCAGAGGGAAGGGAGGGATGGATGGAGAGAAATTAACCTAAGAACTTACATGCATATGTGCATAACCCATGGACACAGGCAATAGTGTGGGGAAGGCCTGGGGGGAGAGGTGCACTGTGGAGGGAATCAATGCGGGGGAAAGTGGACATCTGTAATACTTTCAACAATAAATATAAATTTAAAAAATAATAATAAAAGAAATAATTACAAGGCACACCAAAGGGCAAAACATATAAGTTGAAGAGACGGAGCAGGCATCAGAACCAGACATGGCAGGTGTTTGTACTCAGCAAACCAGGAATTTGAAACAACTCTCGCTGACATGCTAAGGGCTTTTCTAGGGAGACAGCTTGCTTTTGCAGTAGGCCCAGCATATGAAAACAAGTTTCATACAGCAAGGTCTAGACTCAGCAATCACCCTGACTGCTGTTCATGGCACCTGCCTGACAGTCTGAATCTGTACTCACCTGATGTCACCACGTGGGTCAGGAATATCACTACTGTCCACTCAAAGCACTGGGCCTATGATACCTGAAAGAAGCCACAGACCAATGGGTGTCATCTGGTCACACACATACACACTCACACACACATTCTCCGACTCTCTCTCTCTCTCTCTCACACACACACACACACACACCCCTTTATTTAATGGGAAATTGGAACAGATTCACCTGATTTGAAAGAATAGTAAGGAAAATCAATAATTAAGACTAACAGAAGAGTTTAAAAATACTGTCTTAACTAGTGGTTCAGGATGAAAGGAATTCAGAGGTGGCAGAACTGTTTGGGTTGTATTTTTCCTGTACTTTATAACCAAGTCATGCTAAAATAAACCAAAACACAACTTAAACTAAATATACATCTCACTCAAGACTAATTACAAAGCAGGCATTTCAAATCAGTGTTGAGCTAATGTTTTTAGAACAATTATTTAATTTTCAGGGTCCAATATCTGTCAAGTAAATCACCAATTTCCATTTAATACTTATTTAATATAAGAGAATTGAGTTAGCACAAAGCTACTTCACAGCTGTCTGTAAACAGTCCGAGAGAAGGCAGCATTTGGGGCCTGCTTTGGCATCTCCAACTTGTCAAACACTCTTTTTGTTCAAATGTTAAAGAACACCAAAAGTTACGTTTTATTACTAAGTTTCAAGCTGGCTTCACAATCTCAGGTTTTAAATTGTGACTTTTCAAAAGTAACTTCAACATGTTGAAATGTATGTTCATAAGGATAGGGGTTGGCTGCAGAGCTGAGCATGAAACAAATTATTTTTTAATCAACTTTCGATAATAAAAGAATCACCAGCTTAAGCTATTAATACATTTTTGTTAACAATCAGTTTTTCTTGCAATAAGTAGCAAACTGGATGTTCTAGTAGCAAATCTAGACTTCAAAGGAGTCAATAATCCCATTTCTCTAGTAAAATATACTTCCCAGGAAGGTAGATAGACTGCAAGTAAATAGTTGATGAATTGTTACAAGGCAAATGATAGTGAAGTGTTTGGTTGCGTGAGAGGACCGCAGGCTGGGCAGACGAGCCTGTGGGATGGGTCTGGGTTCTGGCCCCGCCTTGCACTCATCCTGTAAGTTAGGTGGATCTTGCTTCCATTTCTCTGACCCTTGGCTTCATGGTTCATCAGATGGGGAAAGCGCCTGTCCTCCTCACTAGGGATTAATGTCTGTGAAAGAATCTTGAGAAAACCTCCCACACATACCCTGTAAAGGAAAGGCAACTGATGAATGGCTTAAAGCCTAGAAATTTCATTCTATTTCAATGTGATGCATAAATAGACCTTTTCCATAAATAAAAATCCAGAGACTATTCTTATACATTGTATCACCTGCTGAACACAAGGGGGAGACCACGGTTTTAACAGTATTGCTATCTATAGATATGTAGCAGCTCTCACTGTAGAACTGGCTTGTTACTGAGTGTAAAATCATGAGAAATGTTAGTATTTGTTGTTTATTGAATGGAATACTCCTAAACATTCAATTTGTATCTATCCAGTCTTGAAATCTGAGATTGAAAAAAGATAAAGCTGGCATTAGTCTGGATTTTGGAGGTTTTTCTATATCAACTATTGTTATGGCCTTTTTCTTCTTGAAAATAGAAATAAAAGGTCATATTCAGGGTTCAGATAGTATGATTTGGCTCAACAGGTATCACAAACCAAAGACACTGCTACAGTGGTCACCAAGACCCACTCAGGTTTTCATCTAAGAAAGTCAGTAGCTCCCTGGCTCCTCTTACTAGGCCCTGAAGGAAGGAAGGAGAGCTACGGTCCCTCCCGGTTGGCTGAGGTGGCCCTGGGCAGGGCTGAGTGTGGCCTGACTGTGCTGATGGACACACCAGGCCTGCTGCAGCAGACAGCGCACCTGGGGTGGCGCTGGGACCCGGTCCAAGCAGGTCTCTCTCCAGGATGGGAACCAGGGAACCAGAGGAAAACCACTAACACCATGTCCACTGAGTCATGTCCACCCAGAGGGGAAGGAAGCCTGGCCTGCAAACCTCCCCCGGGGGGAGGGAAGAACAGACTGAGCGCTTTCCATCTTTCCCTGTTTATCCATACACTTTACTTGGATTTTCCTGAAGTGCTTAATATGGTGAAGTAAGCAGAAAAACCTGAAATGCTCAGCCCAGAAGCAATTCTGCAACACCAATGTTTTTCTGTTAATTAGGTTTTAGAACTCTGCTAATTGTACTATAACTTATGTGCCATAAGTTATATAGGTAGACACAAATTATACAGATATGTGCACCCCATGTTCACTGGAGCATTATTTACAATGGCCCAGACATGGATGAGTGCGTAATACACACAGTGGAACATCACTCAGCCGCAAAAGAGCAAAATCTTGCCCTTTGCGACACTGATGGACTGTGAGGTCATTACACTAAGTAAAGTAAGTCAGAGAAAGACAAATACAGCATGATCTCGCTTACATGTGGGATCTAAAACAAAAACAAAACAGAACAAGCGCACAGATACAAAGAGCAGGTTGGTGGGTTCCAGGGCTGGGGGAGGAGAAATGGGTGGAGGGAGGTCCAAAGGTGAAAAGACAAACAAACCCTGAGTGTCAACTTATCAAAAAAGAAAAAGATTCTCCTTCCAAAAAAAAGAAAAAACATGTATATAGACTGTAAACTAGAAAAAAATTAGGTAATTGTAAGAGATAGCCACTCCTTAACAAAAACAGTCGTATCGCTCTCTAGTCCATAACATCCGTACCTGCTGTGTCCCAGGCGGACAGGCTGCTGAAGGAATGGGAGCTCTTTGAAAGATTTCAATACGTTCCTGTTCATTTTTGTCTTTTAAATCTGCATCTGAGGGTATTTTTTCCATTCCTTTTTCAGAGAATGGAAGGGAGATAGAGAAAAACCACGTCGCTTGGTTTCCTTCCACACACACCTCGACCATGGCTGGGGCTCACACCAACTCAGGACATGTGGCAACACCTGGGGACACTTTCAGGTGTCCATGTGTGGGGGAAGGTACAACTGGCATCTAGTGGCGGAGAGCAGAGATGCAGCCATGCAGCCCGCGAGGCACAGGACAGCCCGCCACAGAGAAGCCTCCAGCCCAGGGTCAGGGCACGCGGGGAGACTGCCGCTCTACCCATCCGGACCTCTCCCCAGCCTAGCAGAAAGCAGCTCTTCTTGAAAACGGACCAAGGGAGAGGCAGAGTGGGTGGGAACTAAGGACAGCACGGCCAGAGTCGGAGCGGTTTTAGGGAGAACCAGTCAGGTTAGACTGGGAGCCCTGCCCTCCAGCTGTGGCCCTGAGCCGGGATCAAGTGTCACCAGGTGCGCAGGTGGGCGATTCCCATGTGCTCAGGCCGCTTCCTACCCAGTGATCCGAGAGAAACACATCCTTCCGACACTGCCGCAGGTGTGTACGGTCCACAGACTCTTCTAGAAAAAAGTTATTTGAAACTCCACTCCAGCTGGCTAAGAACTGGCTCAAAATTAAGAAATGAAACACGGGGGGAGCTGGGCAGCAGAGCTCAGGCCCCAGTGTGCGTGTGGGTGAGATACCAGCTGGGCTGGGAAGGGACTAGCTGCGCGGCCGAGCCTGCTGGCCTGGGCAGAGGCTGCCAGAGCAACTGTCAGGTCAGCCCACGTTTGGGACAAGGGTGGAGGGTTACGAAACAAGTCTTGTTTGTCAGAACATAACTAATTTTTTCCAAAACATAAGAGTTGACTGGTGTTTTTTTTTCCAAAATAATTCAAGTAAGCAATTTTTCACATCTCTGAAATGAATGTTGAGTGACTTGGGTCACAGATTTTTTAACAGGTAAGGATGTCATTGATATCAGTAACCATGAAGCCCCTGCCATTTGCCATGTGGGAGTCCCTGTTCCCTCGTTAATAACGTTTAAGAACCATGACAAACTGTTCACTGTACTCAGATACAGAGCATTAAGCATAAAGACGGAGGCAAGGATTTTCTACAAGCAGAATTTATTTTTTACAATAAATATTTTAAAAAACCATTATACACTATATATACCAATAACTATTGGGCAAATAAATGCATAGGAAAAGGCTAGAAGGAAATGAACCAAAGGTAGTCCTTCCTTCCCGTCTTCCTTCCGCCCCCCTTCATCCACCTGCAGACTCACGACTGCCGGGCACGGCCTCTCCGGGAGCGAGCTCTGTCTCTCCTCGTGACCGAGTAGAAGCCTGAGCGTGAGCAGTTTTACTTAGAAAGCAGCAGGGGCTGGCTGCAGCCTGACGGAGCCCCCCTCGGGGGCGCTGCAGCTGTGCAGCGGTCTACCAGGTAAGCCTCTGAGGGGCCCACTTACTTTGAAGTAACTCTGAAGAGCCATGAGGCTTCCCCCTGCCCCTTGTAAAATTTATTTTTTAAGCAAATTCTTAATTTTTAGGGGGAAAAATCATTTTTTATATAAGTAATGTGTACTTTTTTGAAGAGTAAACTTTTATGTCTTTCTTTAATGTTATTTAAATATCATGAAGTATTTTCCTGAGAACAGAGGTTTTGGGGTAATAAAAATAAAAGAAGTATGCGGTGGAAGACGAGCCTGTTTCTACGGAGCGAACTACACCAGCCCCTTTGTGAATGAGACTTGTCTTCACATTTGTCTTTCCCACTCTTTCGTCTGCTTTCCTTCCGCTTGTTTTCCAAGGTGATCTTCCAGGAGCTGGTGCAGCCGTGGCTCGCACTGGCTCGCGTGCTGCAACCCATCTTCCCTTCCTAGAAAGGCACAAACCGTGAGGTGACGATTTCACAGTGGCCCCCGCCATTCAGTCTCCTCCCGGGTGGCAGTCAGAGCCACCCCTGCCCGAGCCCCTCCAAGGACAACCCCAAAGCCAGTTTTAATCCAGAACGGTGGAGCCGGACGCCCTTCCCTTTTACCTTCGCAGTGCTGGATCACACGCCCCCACAGCCGGTTTTTCCTCAAACAGGCCAAGTTCCCCACGATCAGTAGATGCCTTTTGCCTCGGGTCAGGGCCACATTCATTCTCTTCTCCGAGTCAATGAACCCCACCTGTCTCGTCCGCACACAGGACAGGACGATGACCTCCTTTTCCGCTCCCTGGAAGGCGTCCACCGTGGACACCTGGACGGCTCTGAGGCTGGGGCGGTCGGAGTCCACAGCACCAAGCAGGTGGCACAGCTGTGGGGGGAAGGAGACGGTCACACCCTTCAGGGACCATGAAGAAACAGAGATGGAGCCCCTCACAGCTGTATTAACTAAAGTGGAAATTTCACTTTCTTTTCTGCGACTCGCATAGATTTGCCCAGTTTCTAAAATGATAGACACATAACTAGATGACAACATAAATGATGAGGCAGAATGAAAGCGATGATTTAATCTATTGCTAGGAAGCTCATTTGGATATGCTAAGTCGGAGCTGATAAACTAACAATGAAATGCGAAAATACTAAAAAATAAACTAGTTACATGCAGTTGGCTCATAGGTACGTTACTATCTGGTGTCTGTCCTTGACTTACTGATAAAATGTAGTAATAATGAGGGAACAGTTTGGAAAACAGAGTCAATCCCATCTGTCCCGAAACATGAAGCACACACACATTTTCTTCCCTCTAATTTGTTTATTTGCATTTTTGCCCCAACAGCTGTAAATTGAATTTAATTAAACCTTTTTAGGTTTACATTTAATTATACAGAAAAAAAGCCAGACCACACAAAAATCAGAATGTTCCTTTTTGAATACATTAATTACTGTCCCAAAAGATTCCAAGCACTAAACCAAACCCTTACAAATATAATATCAAACGCTGTGATGGAAAATTTTGTTTGGTACACAATGAAGTCCTAGAATGGAGCACAAACCTTGACCAGCTGGGCCCTGTACAGTGTTATCACCCCAATCATGGAGCCAGCAACTCCACTTGCAACCAGGGACCGAATCAGCGTCAGTGTGAAAGCAGCTTCCGCCTCATTATGAAAGCTGTTACCTCCTTCCATCTGGAATGAAAAACAGACCTGAAATTACACTTCCCAGAATGGCGAGAAAAGACCGAGAAAACCACACAGACCACAGCCATAACATTAACCAGGAGACTGCGTGGTGCAGCCCTTGCGCTGACGGCGCTCACCTGCTCGCGTCCTTGGACATTGTAGAAGCACAGGGTGGGCAGCCAGTCCAGCAGGGGGCCCCTCTCGGCCTCAGAGACGCCATCCCTGAGGCTCCCACCATAGAACAGGTCATTAGCGACAGCAGTGATTGCAGGGTGGCATCGGTACTGGGTTCTCAACAGAACTGGCTTGTGACCCTAAAACATTTAAATGCAGAAAAATAAGAACTTAAAATGACACTTTCTCTTAAGGAAAAAAAGGTAATATTTTAAGTTAGAAGTGTTACCGTGTTATGCTCTTAGTAAACAGAGTAGAAACATGACAAAGCAGACAATAAATAATAATTTAATTACTGAAAATATTTTCATAGTAAATTACTATTATACCATAAAATTATAAAATATGAAACATGTCAAACCTTAGATTTACTATCTAATAAGTAGGGGGATGAAATCTTGCACCATCTGGACCTATCCCTCCCAAATCATCCCTTTGTCCAGCGTGTCCACCCTGCAGACACTTAGCCGTCTCAAGTTATCAGATGGGCTGCCACAGTATCACAGGGCATGTGTTCAAGTCACCCTGATTTTCTTAATAATGTCCCCAAAGCACAATAGTAGTGATGCTGGAAATGTGAATAGGCCACAGTGTATGTGTGTATAGGAAAAAAACCAGCATATGTAGGGTTCCCATCGAAGCTGCAGGCATCCACTGGGGACTTGGGACGTGTTCCCTCTGATAAGGGGCGACTACAGTGTGACAGTACTGACACGTGCTGCAGTGTGGACGAGCCTCAAGGGCGTGCTGAGTAAAAGAAGCCAGACACAAGGTCACACATTGTGTGGTTCCCAGCTGCATGATATGAAGGTTGTAAGACTGTGATATATGAAGCACCCGGAACAGACAAATCCACACACTGGGAGCATACTGATGGTGGCCAGGGCCAGGAGGGAGGAGGGAGCAGAGGTAGGGAGTGGGTGCACGGCACTGTGAATGTAATAAATGCCACTTACTTTAGGATGGCTAAGTCTATGTTACGTGAATGTCACCTCAGTTAAAAATATATTAATGGGCTCTGGCTGGTTTGGCTCAGTGGTTGGAGTGTCAGCCTGAGGACTGAAGGGTCCTGGGTTCCATTCCCGTCAAGGGCATGTACCTTGGTTGCAGGCTCAATCCCTGGCCCGGGTCAGGGCGTGTGTGGGAGGCAGCCAATCAATATGTTTCTTTCTCTCTCTCTCTGAAAAGCAATGGAAAAAATATCCTCAGGTGAGGGTTAACAAAAAAATAACAACAAAAAGTTTAAAAGTGAGGGAGAACTCTGAAACAGAGGACGTGGGTAATAGAGGGATTATAAGGTTTTTTTAATTTTAGAGCAAAAGCAATGTACTTCTACCTACGACTAAAATACACAGGAAAAAGATTCATTTTATAAAGGGGCACTTAAATTATGGGGTTCTACTTATGTCAGACAGACATGAGCAGAGCAAGGACAAAGGGCCAGGTACAGAGACTCACCAGGGCAGAAGGCTCCGGATGCCTAGCAAGGGGCAAAACTGGGAAAACAAGACCCTTGTCCCCAGGGGACCTTTCCTCCCCCAGCACATTCCTGGTCATGTGGTTTAGACTCCTGAGCGTTTCTTCCCTAAAGATAACATCCAGGTCTCAGTTGTGTTTCAGCTCCAGGCCCAAAAAGCAGCAAAACCAGACAAGTGGCGCAGTGGCTGCCTCAGGACCAGCCACACGGACTAATGACCCCCTTGTCCTGGCACCGACCAGTCCGTGGAGGCCAGGACCCTGAAAGGGCTCACCTGGAAAGCAGATGAATATTCTATTGGACCCTCCCCTGAGACCACCCCTAAGATTCCCGCCTACAAGAAAGAGAGAAATACACTCAGGACAAAGGACCCAGTGCGCCCTTCCCACCAGGGGAGCATGCCGGCGCCATCTCCATCCCTCCAAGGGGACCCCAGGAGATTTGCAACCAAGGGAGCAATGGGCAGCAGCCGCTCGACCAGGGCTCATCCCCTGACCCTGTCCCAAGGCCCCCTCTCTCTGACCTCTCAGGGGCCAGAGCAGCCCAGCCAGGCTCTCCTGCTGCCACTTGCATGCACCCTCCCTGCCTCACTGCCCCGAGTGTATTTTGCTGCCATCCTGGACCCAGCACCCTTGGGCTCAGTGCTGTGTAGCCCTTCCCTTTGGATACCCATCCTCCATCCCCTTTCCTTAAATAAATTCTATTTTTCTTTATTCACCATCTGAGAGGCTATCTAGCTGCCCGCACACCACCGACGTTAACCTTTCAACTTATCTTTAAGATGGCTGCTTTCTAAACAAGTCCAATTAAAATTATTTTAGGGCAGGGGCTAGGTCTTCCAATATTTTCGTTTTCTAGCAACCTGCACAGTGTGTAACCAGGAAGTGGTAATCTGGGTGAGTTTAGCAGTAGTACCATTAAGCAAAGTCGATCAAAGAGAGTTTGTTCCAATCCATTTTCATGAGCGGCATCGGATCCCTGGAGAGTGGGAGGAAGTTGTTTGGGGTCTCCAACAAGAATCAGCTTTTCACATTCGAATCTGAAAACAGAATCCTAAAGTTAGACCAAGTGACAGGAAAAGCTATGACATTTACTGCCCTATTTTCTAAAATGCATTTCAAAGAATTAGAATACCATGCCTGCTCTGAGGACAAACTTAACAGTGCTAATGAGTGTATTAAAAGGCTTTGAAGTTATGCAGTAAAGAAATCCTTTATATAACTTTATTTTTTCCACATAAAGCCTACTAAGTGCCCTTCCTCTGCATGGAATCTGTATTTCACAGAACACACTTTGAGAAACAATGATTTTTAGAATCAATAAATGTAGACTTAGAAGCTTTCTTAGAAGTCATTTGCCTTAAATTCTTAGAAGTAAATTAGGCTCTCAGGAGCTAAATATCTTTCCAAGTAGGAATAAGACAGGGAAAATGCCCAAGTTTTGTAGAAAAACTGCAATATTGTAATTTATAAGAAATATATATATTTGATCATTCAGATGACCAAAATCTATTTGTTGTACACATCTGGTTTTCATCCACAATTCCTGGCTCACAGCCCCAGAATTCCTTGGAATTTCCAAAGTGTTGAAAGAGATCAAGGTCTTTTGTTCCGTGAATGAGGCGACTTTTGCAAAGCACCTAAGGATGGGGACTGGTTGCCAGGGGAACCATGTGATTGGAGGGATGGAACTTTCAGCCCCAGGCCCAACCTCAACCTCCAGGGGGAGCGAGGGGCTGGAAGTTGAATCGATCACCAGTGGTCAATGAGCTAATCAATCATGTGCATGTAATGAAGCCTCCATAAAAACCCAAAAGGATTCAGAGCTCCAGGTTGGTGACCTCGTGGAGACGTGGGGAGAGTGGTGGCTGGAGAGGGTTTGGCAGCTCTGTGCCCCTCCCCCACACACTTGTCCTGCACACCAACCCCACCTGGCCGTTCCTGAGTGACGTCTTCACAACGAGCCAGCGATCTAATAAGTGACGTGTTTCTGAGTTCTGCGAGCCGCTCTGGAAAATTAATGGAACCCAAAGAGGGGCCGTCGGAACCTCTGATTCATAGCCAGTCGGTCAGAATTGCAAGTAATAGCCTAGACTAGCGGCTGGCATTGAGCTGGAGGGGTCACTGGAGCCTCCAGTCTGTTCCCAGCTGGTCAGAAGCCCAGGACTTGCCGCTGGCGCCTGAAGTGGGGCCTTGCAGGACTGAGCCCTTACCATGTGGATCTGACAGTGTCTGCGGGTAGGTAGTGTCAGAATGGAGTTGATTCCTGGACACCCTACTGGTGTCAGAACTGCTTGTTGGAGGTCGGGGAACCCTTCCTCCTCCCCTACCCCACATTGGAATTGGGTCTGGGAACCCATATTTCAAAAACCTACATTCACATCTCAGCTCTATTATATTCTATGGACACAGAAAGTTACTTAATCTCTCCGAATTTCAGCACTCTGTCAGGGACCCGGTCATGACCACACCCTGCACGGTATAGTGAGGACTTAGTAAAGCACGTGACAGTGTGTTTAGTATACAGTAGGGGTGACTCCTCCACCCTCCACGCAGGGCCCTAGCGCTCCTTTGTCCCTGGCTCCTGGTAGGATGACCAACTCATCCTTGTTTCCTCAGGACAGTCCCAGTTTAAACAGTGAAAGCCTTGTGATGCAGGAACTATATCCCAGCCAATCGTGACAACTGGGACTGGCTCCCTCCTCACCTGGGGACGGGCCTATTGAGTCCAAGCCCAGGACTCATCCCGCCACCTTCAGGATGCTTTAGTGAGGGAAGCTTTAAAGCAGGGGTAGGGAGCCTTTTGTCTGACAAGGGCCATTTGGAAATTTATAACATCATTCATGGGCCATACAAAATTATCAAATTAAAAATTAGCTTGCTCTGTTTGGTCAAACAATTAACTCACCCCTAATGTGATGGCGGGAACTGCTTCTCTTTGGTGAGGCCTGTGATGTTTGCTGGTACTGATGATGCTGCTACTGGCAGCTGCTATTTCAGGTTTGTGTCAGTCAACCTGGAGCACAGTTGACTCTTTGAGATGCTAAGTTTTGAAAAGATCTGCTCGCAGCAGTAAGCTGTTCAGAACACAGATGCGTATTTCATTGCATGTCTCCTCAAAGTGGGAAACTCATCTCTGCTTATGTAGCGTTTGTGGAACTCGAGCAGCGGGAGCCTGTTGCCCCCAGCTTTCAGCTCATCACCGCTCTGTAGCAGAATGATTTCATGTTGTAGGTTATCAGGCCCATCAGTTGGGCCCACACTGAACCGGTGGCAAAGATGTTCAGTTCCACTTGTTTCCTTTTCACGTCCCTGAATCTTCTGTTAAATGCCTCAATTAGTTTCGCACATCCAGGGGCATATTCAAGTGTTGTAGAAGGCTTCGGTCCTTCCAGACCAGGGAAAGGCACCATGGTATTGCTTTGGGGTTGCACTTTCCACAGCCTTAATTTAGCTTCAACGATTTCACGGTTGGAAGCAGAAAGCCGAGACGCTGGTTGGGGCGCTGCAGCTTGAAGCTGAGCTTTGAGAGGTACTTGGTAATGTACACCATGACGCTAGATCCCACAGCCTCTTACCATCACTGAGTTCCCTGGCAGGTTTCCCTCCATCTCCATGAACTGCTTGACTTCATGGCCCAGTTCCTAAAACCTCATGAGCATGTTCCCGCAACTCAGTCACCACACTTCACAGTGATAAACAACGTCACTATTCCCTGAGTCAAGATGATTCAGTAACACCTTAAACAGGCGGCTGTTAAACCCTCTGCTTTTGACAAAATTTATGCCTGACACTACTGTTGACAAAGACTTTCTTGGTGTATGACGCAGTGGCATATAATTAAATCATTTGCATTAAGACTGAGATGAACTCAGCCGGCATGGCTCAGTGGTTGAGCGTCGACCTATGAACCAGGAGATCAGTTTGTATCCGGGTCAGGGCACATGCCCGGGTTGAGGGCTCGATCCCCAGTGGGGGCTGTGCAGGAGGCAGCCGATCGATGACTCTCTCGTCATTGATGTTTCTATCTCTCTCTCCCTCTCCCTTCCTCTCTGAAATAAATAAAAACATATAAAAAATTTTTAAAAAAACAAGGACTGAGATGATTTAGTTCTTTCTTGACAAACACAATTAAACCTTTTTGCGAGCCAGCCATGGCTGGAGCTCCATCTGTAGTAAGGCCACTTAACTTTTCAAATGTTAGCTCCAGTCCTTTCATTGATAAAACAAGTCTCAGGAACAAGTCCTCACCTCTTGTGCTGTGCATGGCTTCCAGTGACAGCAGTTCCTCTTGCGTGTCAAACTCTGCAGTTATCCCACAAACAAAAATGGCCTGTTGGGCAGTATTTGTTGTGTCTGTTGTCTAGTCACAAGCCAGAGAGAAAAACTGGAAATCTCCTGCAGAATCCTTCAGTTTTTTCCATGTCTTGTGCTAAGTCAATAATCTGATCTGAGACGGTTCTCTGAGACAAACTGACACACTGAGACAATTTTACTGTCTGGTGCTAACAACTCCGCAGAGGCCGCCGTGCACTCTCACAAACTCCCCCTCTATATGAGGCCTCAGCTTCTTTGTGATTAGCTCACTCACTACATACCTCGTCTGAATAACTTTGTCTCTGTCACAAGGCCTAGTGAAAGCGGCTTATTGATTTCAGACTCCGCTGAAGAGTGTGGATTTTATCCAGATGCATTTGGCCTCCCAATTCATTGAGTTTAGCATGTTTTGAGCTGTAATGATGCTCCCAATTGGCTTTTTTCATTACTGCTAACGCATCGCCATAAACTAGGCACACAGGTTTGCCTTTGACTTGAACAAAAAAATAAACATTTGTACATTTCTGTTGGAAAGATCGACACTCTGCATCAACTTTTCCTGGTAGTCGCCATTTGTAGGACGTCACACCACTTAAGTTCTAATAACCATCCAGTGTGTGTGTTGCCAGCGATGTGATTATTTTGCTTTGATTGCTGTTCTAATCCTGCGTCTTGGATTTGGAACATATCCAATGTCCGTATCGCCTCCTGAGGTCTCTTCTGTGCACTGTAACTTCCTTAATCTTCCTCTGAGATTGCTTTTGTAAGCATTGTTCGTCGTGGATGTGTGGATACAGGCTGGATTGCAGTCATCTTCTGTGTTGACAACATCGTCCTCAATCACTAGAGGCAAGGTCGTCAACATCTCGAGGAATCATCTCATCGCATCTCGTCTCATCATCAGGGGTCACTGTAGTTTCCCCACAGTGTTAACCCTTTCTCAGCGTGTACACTCCCAGCCTGCCTGGCCCTGACTGTCCTCTGAGTCACCACAGTACCGGCAGACAGGCCCTGGGCAGCCGACGAGAAGCACATCTGTCTGTCCTGTCATGTGCTCGTATGTGTCTTGCCTGTCCCGTAATGGACATTCCTTGCTTGTCCCTCAAAATTGATGTTATGATGATGATTCACTTAATATACATTTATGTTGCTATGAAAAAAGCTAGATTTATTGAATTTCGAGTCCCGCCTGTGGTTGCCTTGGCAGGGCCAGACCAGATGATTTCGAGGGCCTTACACGGCCCTGGGCCCACGTTCCCCACCCCTGCCCTAGAAGCAGGTGTCAGTGGTTGAGATAGCCTACAAGAGTTCAGTGTTCTAAATTTTAAGACAAATTATCATTTTCAACTTATTTTTCTTTATATACTTCATGTCCTTTCATAATCTAAAAACTGTTTTCTGAAACTAAGCATGGGAGTTATATGAAGGTAAGGCAACGGAAGAACATTCCTAGAGTCTGGGTTCTTGGACGACAGCTAGAGGCACCTTTCACCTAGTGAGAACCCAGTACACAGTTCTAGGAACACCCCAGTTACAGATCACATCACCCAAATGTCTAAACTGCCATCTAACAAAACTTGATACCTTAACCCCTCAAAATTCCCCTCTGCATTCTTTAAAAAAAAACCAAACAGTTTAGTACTTGAATTGCTAAGACTTTTCACAAAAGCTTGGTAGAGTCTGCACTGAGGAAATGTGGCGCACCTGCCCCTAGGGCCTGTGTGGCAGTTTTGTCAGCCTACCTGGCAATGGGAAGGAGAGAGGCCGGCTCGGTTATCTGACTGCACTCGTCCAGCACAACCACGGGAAACTTCAGGTCATCCATGCATGGGAACGGACAGGCCGCGCAGGTGGCCCCGACTATGCGAACCTTCATACAGGAAGGATGCTATAATTATCAACTAGTTAAAAAAGAGGGAGTATTTACAAAGAACTTTATGGGTAAAATCTGAGCTGTAAGTGGGAATTACTGGCCATCAGAAATCACAGGTCACTATGTCCACATTTTCACTGCTCCACATGAGATGCCAGTCAGAGTGCAGCTGCTTAAGCAGAAAGCCTGTTCATGAGAATAAAAGGCACTTTCTGACACACAGAAAGCAGGTATGATAACACCCAGAATTTTTTAAATGCCAAGGATAATACACATTTTACCCTTTTAGAGGAGGCAGGATGAACACAGCACAGGCCAGCTCTTCACGGAGCGCACTGAACACACTGATGAACAGACGTGATTAACTGTCAAGCATACGTGTCATCTGACTTACTAGGAAGGAAGAGACAGCTGACTAACGTGAACAGTATATTCAATGCTCTTATAGCTGTAAGTTTATGTGAACCATACAGACTTAAATATTATACTAGAATACCATTATTCTCAAGGCAAAATGCCTGATAAAAGCTAATATTTAATCTCTGGAACTAAATATAAAAAAGAGGACAATCAATGAATTTTCTAATTGGATGTGGTCACTGGCCTGGTAGTGTATGTGTGTGTATGCATACGACACGTCCATGCACACGTACACATACAAAAATGTGTGTAATATACATACAAATACAAACACATGCACATGTACGCACATACAGCCACGTGCATGTATATGTGTGTACACGCATGCAAATACACCCAGGCATACACACATGTAACTATACACACCTATATGCAGACACATATGTAAGTACATATACACATGTTTGCACATTTTATATACACACGCGTTTATTTTTTTCTCCTCTCACAATAAAGTATAATTACACTTCTTGGTAGCAAGAGCCGTCCACGCAAACTGACCATATCTTTTGTCAACAAATGTGACTGACAAAAATATGCTTTACAATTAAATATTGCCTCCAGAGATCTTGTAAAATGGGAAAATGTTATAAACGATTTCTTTCCTTTAGTGATAAATACCATTCATCATATACAACAGCCCTTGTCAGCTAGGTTTTCCTTCCTTACCAAACAAAAACCCTAAAGCCACTTTTATATTAGAGCCTCCAGTTTTACACAGTCAGTTTCTCTAAAATGATCTGGCCGGGGATGCCTGCAGCTGCCACTCCACCACCGCTCGTTATCTAGTTTCTGGTAACTGTGTCTCACAAAGACCACCTTAGGATGAGAACCTCAAGTTCTGAATCAGGAAGCTTTTTTCAATTTTTATTTATTTATTTTTTTAAAATATATCTTTATTGATTTCAGAGAGAGTAGAGGAGAAAGGGAGAGAAAGAGAGAAACATCAATGATGAGAGAGTCACTGATCGGCTGCCTCCTGCACGCCCCTGAATGGGGATCAAGCCCGCAACCCAGGCATGTGCCCTGACTGGGAATCGAACCCTGATCGCCTGCATCCTAGGCCGACGCTTAACTGCTGAGCCACACCTGGCTGGGCAGCAATTTTTTATTTAAAGAAATATCTAATATCTAATATAAAAACCAAAAGAAATTTTTTTCCTTTAAAAAAATTTATATTATTTGTATCTTTTAATTTGTCATTATATTGCTGAGATTCTAACAGCAAAAGATTTTATTGAGCTAGGAAGTAATGAACTCTGAAGCATTTTTAAAAATCAGTTTTACCGCAAAGATGTTACTTTAGGACCCCTTCAGGTCTGAATGAGTAATTGGAAATTTGTTCAACTTATTGTTTCCTCTAAAAGCATTTTCACTTGTGAATAGGAGGCATCAATGAGCAATACATTGCAGTAACTGGGCTTTCACTCAGAAAATTATCAAAGTGCCTGGCCAGCGTGGCTCAGCGGTTCAGCATCGACCTAGGATCCAGGAGATGACTGTTCGATTCCCAGTCAGGGCACATGCCCGGGTTGTGGACTCCATCCCCAGTTGGGGGCGTGCAGGAGGCAGCCGATCAATGACTCTCTCATCATTGATGTTTCTCTCTCTCTCCCTCTCTCTGAAATCAACAAAAACATATTTTTAAAAAAAATTATCAAAGAAACCATTAACAGCTATTCTAACATATCAATACAATGTTGGATCAATAAGTAAAGCAGTCAGCTAATCTGTGTTCACTGACCACAGCCACACTAAGCCCTTCGGGTTAGGGTTGGGGATGGGAGTGGAGCTAACTCTGTAACTCAGGCAACAGAAGGCTGGTGTGAACCTTCTGAGGACTTCTGGAACCTAAGCTGTTGTAGATGGTCATCAGTTCCCTCCTTCTGCCATGTGACTGTAGTGCCTCCCACTAGAGAAGTGGGCGCAGACAGCGTCCCTGACCCAGGGTGTTGGGCTTGGCCACGTGGCCTGTCCCAGGCATGAATGTCAGCAGACAGGATGCGAGTGGAAGCCACACATGCACTGTGTGGTCCAGCCTGCCCTCCTGAACTTCAGCCATCTATCAGGAGACCATCATGCCAGAGGCAACTGTTCTCAGAGAGAGCCACACCACTCACCTGCAGAGTCCTAAGTTTGTTGTCTTACACTTTAGGACCTGAAGGATGTTTTGTTTGTTAAGCAGTATTATTTCAGCAATAGCTGACTGATACAGGGTCCCAAGCAGGTTGATTTTCCCAAATCTCCTGCAGAAAGTGACCGACATCCACATGGTCCAACAAGCACAACCCTCTTTCCCTATCCCCTTTCTTTCCCCAAGTTCTCCCTTCATAGCAGGAAGCTCCTACATGACTTCTGTGTCTCCTACCAGCTGCTGCCCCAGGCTGCCTTTGGGTCAGAATATGATAAAGGATGGAAGTGCTGCTGCTGTCACAGCCTGGGATCCTACGTGTCGGGTGTTGGCTCCCAATACCTAGAACAAGTGTCTGAGCCTCCTAGTCTCCTGGGTACAGGCGGACCCTGAAAGGCCTGGCTTTTGAGGGAGCACTGAAGACAAATTTCACTGGATATTCTGCCTCTTCCTCTATTTCTCCAGAAGAAAATCAAATCTTACTTAATGTGCCAGGATTATATTCCCACCCCTTCACCTTCCTCAAGACTAAAAAAAAAGATGCACTGACAGGGAGAAAGCGAAAAGATGGCTGTCACAGTGAGGTGGATCTGTTCACAAACTCAAAGAACACTTTGCAGTAAAATGAAACGTGCCTGGGATGGGCACACACACCTTTGCTAACCCTGAGCTACCACAGCCGACAGTTTCTCCACAGGAAACAGCCACCATCAGCGGGAGGAGGAGGGACCTGGCGCTTCTGGAAGCTGCGCGCAAGTGGACCCTGGCTCCCTCACCTGCCCCAGCAGGGTCCTGTTGGTGCCCAGTTTATGCCGCTCGATACTTCTCCTCACGTACACTCTTTCTGCAGGAGTCAGGTCTTCTTTCATCAGTGCGTGTAGTTCTTTTAATTGCTCATTGGCACTTTCGGAGCCAGCGTGCAGGCTTGAAAAGAGTGACATAGAAGAATACCCCTTTATTCCGTTTCGTAACATTACAAGAAAGTTAAACACAGATTTTCTAAGTTAACCGAGAAAAAAATAAGGCTTTCTCTTCTCTTCTTCAAAAACCCAACTTAAGGTAAGAGTTATATAAAATTATTATACTTCTGAGCATTCTGTGACTTCTGGAATTAAGCATTCTCACCTATAAGGTAAAACTGGCTTGGCGATCTTCCTAACACTCCCAACTCGGACAAATTTTTCGAATCCGAGACTGAGAAGCCTTTAAACAAAACAAGGTAAGATAGATTCTGGTTATTTAGAAAGTAGAGTATAAAACAAAGTTTCATGTAACATTTATGTTATTAAAATTAATTTTGGGTGACAGTGTATTTTATAGTTACATAATTTAATGTGAAATGCAATGTGGCTAAAAGGGTTTTTAATATAATGCACCTTGCCCAGCCGAGCGTGGCTCAGCAGTTGAGCATCGACCTAGGATCCAGGAGATCACTGTTCGATTCCTGGTCAGGGCACATGCGCAGGTTGCGGGCTTGATCCCCAGTCGGGGGTGTGCAGTAGGCAGCTGATCAATGACTCTCATCATTGATGTTTCTATCTCTCTCTCCCTTTCCCTTCCTCTCTCTGAAACCAATAAAGATATATTTAAAAAATATATATACATATATAATGCAACTTATATAGGATTTAAAATATGCATTACCTTCCATTGAGAGTTCATTAAATGTTACTCAGGAGAGCCTTTCTAAAGGGCAAGCTTGCAAAGTTTGTTCCTGACTTTTATTCTAGGCCAAGGACCTTTTCCTAAGAAAAGTCAGAAGCGGAGACAAAGATTTATGTTTAAGGGTCTTTGTCACCATGTTATTTATAATGGGGAAAATTTGGAAAGAACTAAGTATTGCTTAATTAAAGTATGGTATAAGCAAATCACTACATATAATAGAGCTATAAAAAAGTACATTTTCTAAGAAGATTTAAAAAGAGGACACAACACAACATATACCATTCATATCAAGTTTGGAAAACAAAATGAGTGTGTGTATATATAAAAAAAATCTGTAAAGAAATATAATATCTATACAGACTGCATATTTTTACCATAAAGTTCATTTTTTAAAAGTCTACATTTATACATAAGGAATTATTTCTCCCAATCAAACTTTTCATTTATGTTGAAATTCAGATCATTAAACACTGGTAAAATCTTACGTAACATCTGTTTGCGATTTTAATAAAATCTTAATCATAAAAACTGTGCAGAACAAGTCGTGCTGCTGCCTTCCTCAGAGCCTCGTATGAAACCAGAGCCTAAGCTGTTCGGCTGCTTCACCTGTCTGTGCTGGGACATACACACTTTCAGCTCCATCCAAAGTCACAGATGCAGAAACCAAGGGCTTTTACTAGTGGCACAGGAACCGGCGTACGCATTGCATCTGCGCTGGCTCCCCTGGATCCGAGCCCCATAGGATGAGCAGGGTCCAGAGGGAACCTACACATGCAGAGGGCTGAGCTGTAGAAGGAACACTGAGCTTGGGGGCCCACTAGTTTATAATGAGCAGTGAGTAAGGCTCTCTGTCCTGGAGGGAGACACCAGTTCATCAGTCTGCCTGCTGCCGACACAACCTTGAGCTGAGGTCTGTCTTGGGTAAGGGTGGTCAGGGCCCTGCGTCCTGAGCATCCCAGCCCTATATGGTCTTGGCTGGACTCAAATTTTTACATGAATGGATATCCTATCCTTGTGTCAAAGTTGTCAGGTTTGATATCTGATTTTCTACAACTTACTAACAAGTTAGCTGGTTGCCATCTCGTGGATGTTGCTTGAGTCAGAGACAAAGGTCCTGCATTTCTGGGCCCCAGGAAGATGGCCTTTCTCAACAAGAGACTTAAAACACAAGCTACTTAAACACTCTTGTCATACCCACCCGAGGAGTACTCTGTCTACAGCTACGTTAGTGGAAGAAGAAACCAGAACTTTCCATGGTCTTGCATTTCCAGCTGTAGGAGCTTCACTTTCTTCAAATAGCTGCACAAAAAACAAAATCACCACTGCCAGCAAATAGCTCTTTCCTGCTCCAAAAACACCTAATTGTTTGGAAGAAAGGGAAATAAATAACAGTATTATAAATAAATTTCTGAAAGCACAAGAAATAATTTCACTATCTCCCTCGCCTTCATTTAACTAATTTATTAAAAAAATATGAATAGGCCCTAGCCAGTTTGGCTCAGTGGTTAGAGCATCTGCCTGTGGACTGAAGGGTTGCAGGCTCAATTGCAGGCTCGATCCATGGCCCTGGTTGGGGCAAGTGCGGGAGGCAACCAATCCATGTGTCTCTCTCACACTGATATTTCTTCTCTCTCTCTCCTTTCCACTCTCTATGAAAAGCAATGGAAAAAATATCCTCAGGGAAAGATTAAAAAAAAAAACCCAAAACATGAATAGAATGCCCAGTATGTGCTCAGCACAGGGATAAACAAATAAATAACCAAAAGACCTCTTAGTAAGACCAGTCTACTTAGGAAGACAGACAAAAAGGGAACAATAATGAAATCACATGGTGGGGAAGGGAGAAAAGGCCAAAGGGGTCAAAAAAATGTGATGGAAGGAAACCAGGCTTCAGTACACAGATGTCAAATTATAATCTTATATACCTAACATATAACGCTATTAATGTTACTCCAATCAATTTAATACAAAGTAATCAACATGGTAAGTAACCCTGTGATTGTATCAGAGAAAGAACACCTCTGATTTGGTGGAGGTGGGCATGCTTCCTCCAAACGAGCAGCAGCAGAGCTGTCTCCCAGAGAAGACGAGCAGGCGCTCCAAGCAAAGGGTCATTCTGGGCAGAGGCTTGGAGAAGCACACGCTGTT
Source organism: Miniopterus natalensis (assembly GCF_001595765.1). The sequence goes on from NW_015504854.1 coordinate 212,462, forward strand.
AAGTACTTCTATGCAGAGGATTACCTGCAGCCAGGTGCTGACCAGGAGACTGGTTACAGAGGGTTACCTGCAGCTAGGCGCTGACCAGGAGACTGATTAGAGAGGGTTACCACAGCCGGGCGCCGACCGGCACTGCCCTTCCCAGCTCCTCACCGTGGATGGTGGTGATGGGGAGGGGGCAGGTGGGCAGCTCCTTCACTCCCTCCGCACGTCCCTGCGATGCTACCATCCGAGCTATCTGGGCGAGAGCGGCCGCTTGACCCTCGTTTAACTTGTGTGCCTGGATTAACTTGCCAGCTAACTGCAGTGCTGCTTCTAGGCTGGGCAGGTCACAGTGCGTGCTGGTCTTTGAGAAGGCCGGTGGAATAAATTTTCTGTTACCGACGCTCTTGTTGCTGACTGTAGTGGATGAAGGCCTAGTAAAGGGGCAGCAAATAAAATCAAAGAAATGAGCGGCTTTTGAAATAGGCGAGCAGACCTATTTATAACTTAACCTTCACTTTTAAGCACTTCAGAACATCGTTTCGTGGACACAAGCGAATATCCTCCAACCTGGAGGCGGGTAGGAAAGAAAAGAACGAACATTTGTTGAATGCCTACTGCGTGCATGCGGGTGGGCACTGTGCTGAGTGCTGCATCTATTATTTGTTGTAATCTTCACAACATGAGGAAGTAATTAATTTACCCAAATAGAGATACACAAAATATTAAATGCTTTTCCCAAAAAGTACTAAGTGGTATACTGACACTGAAGCCCATGCTTTATTATGCAAGCTAGCTTAGGAAATTAAAATAGTCTCTATTTCAAGTAAAACTGTCAGAGATAAATGGACTTTTTCAAAGGACAAAAATAACATCCTGAAATTACATGGATTTTTTAACCTAGGGCTTCATCATGGTAAGAAAAACGAACCACCACCAGATAGACCACAACATTCCAAATTCGAAACTAGTTTTCTGTCATTTAATTTAATAAAATATCACTTCCATTTTTTTTAAAAAATATGTTTTTATTGATTTCAGAGTGGAAGAGAGAGAGAAACATCAATGATGAGAGAGAGTCATTGATCAGGCTGCCTCCTACACGCCCCCAACTGGGGACTGAGCCTGAAACCGGGGCATGTGCCCTGACAGGGAATCAAACCGTGATCACCTGGTTCATGGGTCAATGCTCAACCACTGAGCCATGCCAGTCTGGCCTTCCAATTTTTTTAAAGGGGGCATGGTGCTCAAGAAATTAAAAATGAGATAAAAATCTTTGTCAAAAATAAAACTAATACTGGATTCAAGCTTAAAATAATTATTTAAAAGATTTTTAATTGAATAAATCTGACATATAACATTGTAAATTTAAGGTGTATAACATGATACTTTTATACTGTAAAATAATTCTTTTTAATGTTAAGTAATTTGTGGCATAAAAATACAGACAAATAAAAAAAAAATCACTACTCAAATGATCCTTAAGAAATTATTCCAACACAGGGGAAAATCTGCAGCACTATTGATTCATCCACCCTCAATGAAGAGACAGATGGGTGAACGCTTGGTTGATGGGAAGCAATGTATCTCTCATTCTCTTTTAATTTTCAACTACTGACAGAGAGCACTCTGGCAGTCTCTGAAAGACGGATTAAAATTTTGTTGGCAAAATTTACGGGATGTGCTTTTACTGCATTTCCATGTTCACATTTAGCCTGTGTTTCTGAATAGCTGCCATCCAGAGGTGAAGGACTTACATTGCTAGCAGGTGCGGTGTTAGAGGCAGAGTCGCCGGGTTAAAGTGGTCCTGCATGTTTCTCAGAGCGGTCAGCTCCATGCTGGCATTGCAGACCCTCAGCGCATGGACCACTGCTGCAGAGAGGACAGAGGGTGAGCATCAATGCACAGGGAAAGGGCCATCAGCACTCTATTGAGCGCCCACATAACTCAGAGGCGGGCTACTGGATGGATGAAGCCCAGGATGGCAACAAGTGCTCAGCATGTGCGCGGGTCCCAGGACTGCACCTACAGGGCACAGCCCACACAACAGCCGATGGACAGATGCTGCGTAGTCACGTGGGTGACACGCCGACAGTCGGCACACTGCCATGTGCCTGCAGAATCTGTCATTTGTGAGCATTTTGTTGCATTTCTTCCACAATTATTTCATAGAACTATAGGGAAAGCAGGAAATTAGATGCTGATGTTGGTGAGGATGCACTGAAAGTGACAAATGTTCATTTAACTAGGCAGCTGAACTCCAGCTGGTCTACTCAGTTTTGACACAAAATGTCGAAAGTTAACACGTGAATGAAATACTTGAATGTGTTATTACATGTTGTGTCTCTAATAAGTCATGGGCCAAATCTGGCCATGAGAAATTATTCCAGAGCTGACAATGCGGGAGATGCCCAGATTCCTCAAGGGGTGGGACTGGATCCTTGAGTAATGAGGCTGTCGGCCCTCAGCCTCACCAAGAGCTTCCCAGGGTGGTGATAACATCCCTCCAAATAAAACTCACCCTCCAGCTCAATTGCTCCCAAAATCTCTTGCAAAACCTGAGAACTTCTCAATATAAAAATAAATTATTTCTTTACAGTGTGTGCTATCAGAATAATAAACGAAGGGAATTAAATAAATCCAGAGAATCGGAACTTGATACAAGAAATTATTTGAAAAAACTCATTTAAAAATCAGGTATATGCTGTGTAAATTCAACTTCAACAAAATACTTAAGTGCAGGGTGAAGATGTTATGGCACTGATAGGCCTCTGGGACTGAGCTGCAGAAATGTTTATACAGTCAACTGCCATGCACATTTTCAGGAAGCACAACTGGGTGCTTTTTCTCAGCTTTAACCAACGAATCCCACACAAGTTAGCATTCTTGCTCACAGCATACCTCATGGCTGTCTTCTCCTTTACTATAAATTAAGGCTGGCATGGCAGTACTTACTGTCCCTGGGCCAGTTGGAGGGGAAGTAGCCTTTCAAAGGGAGCAGCTCCACCTCGTTGACAGCTGAGGGCCCAAAGAAAGCACTGCAGGCAATGAAAGTGTCCAGCTCAAAGTCCAGGGTTTTGGAGACCACCCACAGGTCGTCTGAAAAAAAACACAAAACACTTTAAAAGAACTCAGAACTATGCTCAATGCAACTATGCTACTTTGGATTTCTTGGTCTTACATCATTTCTCAAAAAAAAAATTGGTTATTGTCATCTGCAAGTTTCTATCCAAACTAGAACCTTGACATATAACATTTCACTTCCACATTTTTAACTAGATTACGTCTATGTTTTTAAAGTTATTTTATAATTTAAAAAAACCAATGTAAATAAAGCAAAAACAACATCTAACTCATCTTTTCCTTCTAAAACAGCTTCAGAGCTACATCAGACTTTCCCAACGTAGACTATTAATCCACAGCAGCGATTTTCAACCTTTGTCATCTCATGGCACATAAACTAATTGCTAAAATTCTGCAGCACACCAAAAAAATATATATATTTTGCCAATTTCACACAAAAAATAGGTTACAATTTTGATTCATTCACACTGGATGGCTATTGTTGTGTTGGCTGTTGGCATTTTTTTTATTTGACCATCTAAGAGAAAAGAGGTCAGTGCCCCTGACTAAATAGGCATTGCATGTTTTAAACATTCTTGCAGCCAGGGCGGGCGTGGCTCACCGGTTGAGCATCGACCTAGGATCCAGGAGATCGTTATTCGATTCCCAGTCGGGGCACATGCCGGGGTTGTGGGCTCGATCCCCAGCTGGGGGCCTGCAGGAGGCAGCTGATCAATGATTCTCTCATCATTGATGTTTCTCTCTCTCTGAAATCAATAAAGGTACATTAGAAAAAAAAAATTCTTGCAGCACACCAGTTGAAAATTGCTGGTCTAGGGAGATGCTCTGCCATATAGTGGTTTCCATGCTCAAATAAGGTCTGCAACCCACTCTCTTAACAGACCTCCGCTAAACTGAGGCTGTAGAACCTTCCCACCCACCCATCTCCACAGCGCACTGGGCACCAGAAGCCAGCAGGCCACTGTCCAGAACACCTGAGTACAACTTCTACCGCCAGTGAAGTTAACACTTACAGAGAGTCAACTGTAGCCCTGGACTGTGTGGCTCAGTTGGTTGAGTGTTGCCCTGTGCACTGAAAGGTTGGATTCCCAGTCAGGGCACATGCCCAAGTTGCGAGTTCGATCCTGGCTGGGGTGTGTGTGGGAGGCAACTGACAATGTTTCTCTCTCACATCGATGTTTCTCTCCCTTTCTCTCTCTCAAATTAATAAAAACATCAAAAAACACACTTATTTATACCACTTGTACCTGTTGTCATAATCATATAACTAATTATGTATTACTGAACCATTAAGAGTGTGAAGAAAAAAACTTTAAAAAAACTTAAGTGAAGAACTTAGACTTAATTTAAAAGATTTCCTAAAGAAAGGGACCCAAAATGCAAAAAACTGCTTCTGACTCAAGTACAGATGAAATCATCCATGCAAAACATTAGAAAAGAGAGTGAAAAAATTTAAATAATTATCCACTTAAGTTACTTCAGAAGTGTCTCAGTCCTTGCCCATGTTTAACCACTCAAAGTAGCCTATTTATGGACAGTGCACTTGTGGTTGTGGTTTACACAGAATGGTGAACAGCACCTCCAATCAAAAACCCAGATCTGAACAAAAGCCTTCACTCTTTGTCAAAAGATCATCAGACAAAAATATATTCATACATTTTAAGATAAAATGTTTAATGTTCATATGTATTATTTTTTATAATCCTGACTTTAAACAACTTTTAAAATTAACGGACCAAGCATGAGTCTCAGTTGCATTAGAAAAGCCAGCTCCCTGGGTGACGTTCCCATCTTGGAAAGGGCAATGCACAGCAACAGATTAAGGCTCTGGGAAGTCTTGGGTTGAGGTTAGGTGTTTAATATAGCACCTTCCAGATTTATTCAGCCACAGAACCTATTCTTTACATTAACTCTTACCAACAGCCCCCAGAACTATTATTTTAGTAAATATGTTTAGGAAACTACTTTAGAAAAAGTTGAGCTATATTACAGTATATCTTATACCTAATTTACTTAAAAGTATTGCCAATTGAGGTAACATATTTAAGCAGTTTCTTCTCATTTGCTAATATTTACTTTATTGAACATTTGCCAAAATTCATAAAAAAATATCTAATTCAAGACAGTTGCCAGGAAGTTTGTTCCCTCTCCTTTTCACCTGCGTCCCACTGAAATGACTGTACTGACACAAGACAGGGCTTGGGTCAGGCAGGAAAGCCACACTCACTTCAGAGAAGTGAGATTCTTATGGAAGCCACAGGAAATGAGAAGAATGATAAAATCCTACAAAGCTGGGAAACTCCTAATCCTTGCAGATGATAGAAAGGAATTCTGGGGGGAAAAGTGAGAATTTTTCCAGTAGACTCCCAGGAAAACCCCAAGCTCAGCAACCACAGGAAGACAGTGCAGTGGGTGTAGAAAGTAGGCTGGGGCACATTTAAAATGCCAGATAGGTGGAGTGTTGTTATTATTATTATTATTGTTGTTATTCTCTGGACAGAGAAGTTAAATAAATTATCCATAGACAGAGGGTGAGTAAACTGCAGATCTGGGACTGAGTCCAACTCCCTGAGCTCACTGGAGCCCCAGACTAGGCCGGCCTCCCCCACAGGCATTGCCAGAAGGAACATCTGATGCCCCAGGGGGAAATCAGTTCATAGGCCAAATAATGAGACATTTAAAGGGCACAAAGGCTTCAAGAGAAAAACACACTGGATTTCAGAGTCCTTCAGAAAAGGAAACACCAGAACAGATGGACGAACTCTAGTTAGCCTGGCAAAAAGGTGAAGAGTAGGGGAGGTGCAGCAATACCAACTAAGAACAACAAACTACAAAAAAGAAGTGAACAAAAATGTTACTTTGGAGAAATACAGTAGTTGAAATAAAGTAATAATTGATGGGATAAACAGAATGGATACATCTGAAAAATAAGCAATTTAGAAGGAAGATAAGACAAAACCCCAAACAACGTAAAAGCCATGTGAAGAGATTAGACATCAGATTTAGAAGTGCTAACATCTGAATAGTAAAAGTTCTAGAGATAGAAATAAAAATAAGAGGGAAATTATCTGAAGAAATAATGGAGATCAATTTCCCAGAACTAAAAGTACAGCTTTTCCCAATATATGTATACAAACCAGACAATCGTGCTGTACTTCATGTTCAGACGACCATGCCATTAAGTTACAGCATGAAGGAACTATTATCAGTGAGCAAAAAGACAGAGAAGCCAAAATACTGTGAAAGAAACCAATAAGCAGTTCAAAAGAAAAAATAGCTGAGATGGAACATGGACCCATGGCAGCAGACATTCCAAATTCGCCATCAAGGCCTCTGAAAGGATCCTGTAGTTCCTTCTGAACCCAGAAGACACCTGCTGACTCCAAAATGAAAATGTTACATCAAACCAGAAAAAAGAAAGAGTCCATCCGACAGTTCACTGGTGGTAACAGTGATGGAGAATTACAGGAAGGAGGGAAGGAGCACTTTGATGACAGCACAGGAGAGAGGTTTTAGAAAGCCTCCCATGTCTGAGCATAGTGACGGTGGTGATGACTTCTTCATGGGAGAGTCAGATGGAAACAAGAAAAGGAAAGCAGTGGCCATTCTTCAGTTTTGGAACAAAGTCCTCCCAAAAAGTGTTCCCTGAAGAAGACATACTTGAAACTGCTCAGGGTACAAGAAATGACAAAAACAAGTCAAGTACAGACGCAAGGAAGTCTGGATCAGTGTTTTCCCATTCCTTATCTACATCTAAAAGCTCTAGAAGAAATACAGACAACAGGCTCCAAAAAGAAAAACCCCAGGTTTTCAGCAAAATGAACCTCAGCTCAAGAATCAGGTTAAGAGTGGAGAGAGGGCCTGAAAATGCCAGCAGGTGTGCTGCCTCTGCTTCCTTCACGGAGCAAGCAAGAGGTGAAAGGAAAGCACTCGAAAAATGCTGGGTTTCGGGGGAGAATTACATTTGATGACTGAATTTTCCCATCTAAAAATTCTTTCTTTCTCTGTGTGGTTTGTTTTTTTTACCAGCCCATTATTTAAACTCATATTTGAATAAATCTCTTTGGAGGGTTGAAATAAGTTTTTTTTAAAAAGCTACTCATATTTTTAATATATATACATATTTTTATTGATTTTACAGAGAGAGGAAGAGAGAGGGAGAGAGAGAGAACCATCAGTGTGAGAGAGAAACATCAATCAGTTGCCTCTTATCTGCACCCCACCAGGGATCGAGCCCGCACGCAAGCTGGGCATGTGCCTTGACCAGGAATCGAACCACTGACCTGTAAGTGCACGGGCCGATGCTCAACCAACTAAGCCACCTGGCCAGGGAAAGTTTATACTGTTGTCTTTTTAAGTGAGTTCAAGTTGTGTTTACATAAACTTTTCATAAATAAACTGCATAAATTGATTTTTTTCCATTTTCCTTTTCACTGAATTTATTGGGGTGGCACTGGCTACATAAACTGATTTTTAAAAATATGCCCAGACTGTCCCCTTTATTAAAAAATTTTGAGATTATAACTCTCAGATTTCCTTATTTGTGCTCATCATGAAGTGGATTAGATCTGTGTTTCTTTGTCTTGAAAATAAATGTTGAGATATATTTGAAATAATAATGGAAAAATATGAGGAAATTTTAGCTATTTAAAGTCGATTACCTCTGCTAAAAGTTATTTTTGTTAGCAAAACCAAGATTAAGATAGCAGTTTATTATGGGTATACAGATAATAAATTATACAAGTAAATATTAATTTTTATTATAGTTTTAATTATTTATGATTTTGTACTTTTTTACTGTTTTAGTTCTCCAGGACAATTTTGGATTTCTGAATTATATTCCAATTATTTAGGAAACATACATTGTTTAAATGTAGCAACACAACCAAAAATTGGTTTTTATATTTCACTGCCTATAAATATTTCAGTTAAATCCAGAATGTACATTTAATTACGTGGCCACATGCTCTTATAGAAACATTTTTTGAGGACCCATAGATTGGAATTTACATGAACAGGCTGTGAAGGGAGGTATGGTTGAAAGGCCCTTTCCAGTGACAGCTGGACAGACTGGCTAAGACGACTCATGGAGGAAGCGCCTCCTCTACACAGTGCAGTAGTTTTAGTCCCTTCCAAAGTTCTACTTTTGCTGCTCTAGGAGGAATGAAATAAAAGTAACTAAGCTCTGAAAAAAAGTAAATAAAGAGTTTACAGCCCGGCCGGGCGTGGCTCAGTGGTTGAGCGTCGACCTAGGATCCAGGCGATTGGAGTTCAATTCCTGGTCAGGGCACATACCTGGGTTGCGGGCTCGATCATTGATGTTTCTCTCTCTCTCTCTCCCGTCCTCTCTCGGAAATCAATAAAGATATATATTTATATATATATAAAAAAAGAGTTTACAGAGCTGTATGTAGCTGAGAGGCAAGGCTAGCCTAAGTCACAATGTGATCAGATCAACTTACCTTTGCTGTAAGTTGAAGAACTTTCCTTCCGACTCAGCTTAAGATAAAGCTTGCTTTTAGGTTCATTACAGAATTCAGGATTTACAGTCATAAACTTCTTTAGTTTGCCGTACTGTTTTCTATGAAAATCAAATCTTTTCCTGCAAAATTAGTAAAAACCAAAAATGAATTTGAATATTAAGTTACAATTTTTTTCTTAATGAAATATAATTGGTATACACATTATATGAGCTCAGGTATACAACATAACAATTTTACATAGGTAGTGAAGTGATGACCACAATAAGTCTATTTAACATACATGGTTACACATCTTTTTCCTTGTGATGAGAACTTTTAAGATTTACTCTCTTAGCAACTTTCAAATGTACTTATATATGGTATTACTAACCATAGTCACCATGCTGTACATGACACCCCCAGGACTTATTTTAACAAAATTTGNGTACTATATATGGTATTACTAACCATAGTCACCATGCTGTACATGACACCCCCAGGACTTATTTTAACAAAATTTGAAGGTACAGTCATTTTAAAATCTTGTTTTAAAATACAGTATGAAAAGAACCAGGGTGTGTGTATATTTATGTTCTTTCATACATACGTACAAAATAAACACATACTATGTCAAAGGAAGGAAGCAGCGGCCCTCACAGAATTATCACCTGTTTTAAGAGAGATTGAGATAGAAAAAGTATCTAAGCAACTAAGGAGCTGCTGTAACTGTAAAATGGGAATAATAAATTAGCCCCATTACTTCCATATCTTATAGGTTATCACGATAATTAAATAAGACACACAAAATGCTTAGAAGAGTGCCCGGCACATGTAAGCTCCCAGTGCATACTGTTCTTATAAAATTATCAGGCACATACTCACTGTTTGCCTCTGGGTGAGCCTACTTCTATAAGACATGTTTCCAAACAGCAGCACTATCCTGCACACCATGTAATTCGGGCTGTGACAGACCACCACCTGGTATCCTGCCCTCATCAAACCATTCTTGTGTTTTTTTTCAATACAGTTTCCCTTGTGATTGTGATTACATATAAAAATGGTTAGAAAAACTGCATTCCTGCCAGTTAACCCTGATGTTGCTGACACTGCCTGATATTCAGAGAAGCCAAAATAGCTTTAGAGAACTGTTCCCATTTCAGTTAGAAACACTGAGGTACTCTATGGCTTAGATACTTTACCTATCTCAATCTCTTAAAACTGAGGGTACACTCTGATATAATAAGAGACAATTGTTTGTTATCCTAAAACATACCTCACCAAAAGCTGGCATTCCTCATAGAGGGGTATTTTCTGACTTCTTAAGTATAAGCCAATGCTCTTTATATCACTTAAAACCATTGCAGGTGGAGAATCCTCCTGGGTTAAATGTCCTGGGGCCACTTCTTCAAGCCACTTAAAAAATTTACATCGCTCAGCTTTGGGTGCATCACAGGTATAAAAAAGACGACCCTAGGGGAAGAAGATAATAAAATTTAGTGAGAAAAATATGTTTCTACTTTTTACTGTTTTTGTATATTTTTTTTGTAAGGGAAAGTTTTTGGGTTTTTTATTAATTTGAGAGAGAAACATCGATTTGGTGTTCCACTTATTCATGCATTCATTGGTTGATTCCTGTATGTGCCCTGACTGGGAATCAAACCTGCAACCTTGGACAATGCTCTAATCAACTGAGCCACCCAGCCAGGGCTTGCACTATGTTTAAGACTTTTACAAAGGTTGCTTGGCATTAATGTACTCCAATAAATCAGTCATTATACAACTCAATCTTTTCATTAATTTAAACCATAAATTAAAATTTAAAACCACCTAGTTTTCCATTTGTCTCCTTATCAAAAAGTTACATGTTGCATTATTTTGAGAATATAAGCCTATTTGAAAAATGAAATTGTTTTTCTGATTTAAAATGATCACTACAGACAATCTTCGAGCTGCCCAGAAGCAGCTACAGGTATGAGGAGAACCTGGTGCATTTCTTTCTAGCCTTTTCTCTCTCACTGAAGTGCACATGCACACACGATACACATGTGTAGTGTTGTTTTTTAAAATGANAATCAAACCTGCAACCTTGGACAATGCTCTAATCAACTGAGCCACCCAGCCAGGGCTTGCACTATGTTTAAGACTTTTACAAAGGTTGCTTGGCATTAATGTACTCCAATAAATCAGTCATTATACAACTCAATCTTTTCATTAATTTAAACCATAAATTAAAATTTAAAACCACCTAGTTTTCCATTTGTCTCCTTATCAAAAAGTTACATGTTGCATTATTTTGAGAATATAAGCCTATTTGAAAAATGAAATTGTTTTTCTGATTTAAAATGATCACTACAGACAATCTTCGAGCTGCCCAGAAGCAGCTACAGGTATGAGGAGAACCTGGTGCATTTCTTTCTAGCCTTTTCTCTCTCACTGAAGTGCACATGCACACACGATACACATGTGTAGTGTTGTTTTTTAAAATGAAACTCAGTAGAAACATTTTCTACTCTATAACCTAACCCTTATAGCCAACAACATACTATTAGTAAGCCAATCATGCCATCAAATAATCATAAAAAGACTTTTAGTGGCTCTACACTTTATTCTATGGTTCTAATATTACATACAGACTTTTGCTTTTGACAACTATATTTAAATCCAAGTTTACATACTCAGGGTGCAAACAATGGAAACTGTGTTCCTGTGAGAGCCTGGTCTTACAGTGAGGACAATCCATCCATCGCTACACAAACATTTTACTCACTTCTCCCATAACAGTGTGTATTCGGCAAAATAAGTCAATCAGGGTGCTTTCCTGCCCCTCAGGCCCCCTCTGGTTGGAGTCCTGGGTCCCTTCCTCCAGGCTCTGGTTCCCCACTCCCAAGCCCATGGGCTCTCACTGGAGCTTGGGCGTATTCTTCCTGCCTTATCAACCACAATGTGCAACATTTCCTTCTATGTCTCTCTCCACCCACTACTTTTTAAAAAATATATATGTTTTTATTGATTTTAGAGAGGAGGAGAGTGAGATAGAAACATCAATGAGAGAAACACTGATCAGTTGCCTCCTACATGCCCCCTACTGGGGATCAAGCTCAAAACCCAGGCATGTGCCCTGACTGGGTTACCGGTGACCTATTGGTTCATGGATGGGTGGATGTTCAACCACTGAGCCACACTGGCCGGGCTCTACCCACTACTTTGCAATAAGTTCCTAAGCTGCCTGAAGGTGGATCTTCACTCATATTTTTGAATCCCTGAACAGAGATCATCTTTCAATGAAAACACACTGAGAGTTTGTTAGTTACTAAAGCCTCAGGCGAAGGCTCCTCATCTAAACTTACACTCCACTGAGCTCCTCAGAAAGCAACAGGCACCTACACCTTTTATGAAACAATTAGTGGACAACAGGAGGGGAAGAGGGAGCAGGACCTTATTTGGACCTTCCTTTTTAACCATGACAAGCTTGGCAGGTTGACGGTGATGGCAGGATGGCACATTATTTTCTACAGTTCTCCTTTTCTCTCCTTTCAACGACATGTAAAATGATATGTCAACTGTTGAGAGAGCTTTGTGCAGCCTCTGTGCCAACCCGAACAGCAATATGTTCAGATGTTCTACAAAAGACACAGGTGAAAATTAAATGCAAAATAATTTCGTACTTGCATCACATATGTGCTATTTGTGAGTTAAATATGAAAAGAGCCTTTTAACAGAGTAAACTATAACCGAACACTAATACCCACATTTTAAAGGTAAGTTTTGCCTTTGTATAACAGAATGAGCTCTCAAATCACGTGTCATACTTAAAATTTCCTACTTGACAAGACCATCTGTAACACTTTGAGTTTAAAAGAAAATGAAGAACTATAACCTGGAAAAGATAATACTGTCATTTCCCATTTTTAAAACTCAGCTTTGACTTGATATTGAAGTTACTGTCAAATACTGGAGTAAACATGGGAAACAACAAACCTCAAGTAGAAAATTTAAAATGAAAGCTCACAATAAACGATACATTTCTTACAGCTATACCACCTCCACTAAGCAGCAATCAATCACAATAAAACAAAAAGGTAACAGGCATACCTGTGAGACAGGCTGTAAAGACCTGCTTATAATGAGCGGGAGACTGAAAGACAGCGGGTATGTGAGTCCGCCTTCGGGGAAGGAGAACAGATTTTATTTTCTGCCCACTTGGGAAGCATAGCTCAGAAACATTTATCTCCTGAAATGGAATAATTCAAGTTATTATAACAACTACAAAAAATGCTATTTACTAATGAGTAAATGATTTTCTATAGATATGTTTAAGAAAACAATTTTTTAAAAAAATTTCCAGAATCCTTGAAAATAATTTTCTAAGTTTAAATGAGAAACCAGTATAGCGAAAATGGCTATGCATGGCACTGTTAATAAACTGAACTAACTTTTCCTGACTGACCCTTAATAAATTTTAAATGGTCTTGCTAGGAAAGTTAACTGATATGAATGGATCACTATATATCTCCATCTCAGACCACAACTATAACAAGAATTGCTCACAATCAACGTGTATGAGATGTACCTTCACCTCAATGTTGATCTGATCCACAAACTGAGCTGACAGAGTAAAATAAGAACAGTCACAGAAACGGCAGATCCAGGAGAGGGGTGGAACAGTTGGAGCTATGATTAAGAACCTACTGTATGCGAAATACTGCACCAGACACTTTCAAATGGATAACTTCATTTAATGCTCACAACTGCTAGGAAAGATCTTAAATCCAAGATGTGACTGGAGCCAGAGTTACAGAAAACTCAAAAAAACCACAGCCATCAGCTCCAAGAGTATCTACTGGAACAAGTACACCAAGACGCTGGACACCTCCTCACCTGTAACCCTGATATGCTGCAGCTGGAGCAAGCAGGCTCTCCCAGCACATTCCGAACATCCTCAGCCTTGGAAGTAGGCTTGAACCTCAAAGAAAGTGCTTTCTCTCTGCAAACAAAATCCTGCAAGCTCACGCCCTGTTGCTCCTGATGGAGCACGCCTCTGACCACCTGCAGACACACAGAGTCTAATGACCTGTCCCTCCCAGCATCACTGTGTCTCTCAGCTGTGTCACTAAAACACATCCTGGGAACAGCCTTGGCAAAGAAGCCATCTGTGACACTCATATCCAGACTGTGCGGAGCCATCAGGTCACCCTGGGGTGTGTTCTGATATTTCAGCCACTTGCTTTGAGCGGATATTTGATTGAGGAGTGAGAGATCCCCTGGAGTCACTTCCCTAGACACCAAACATCGTCCAGGCTCTAGAAAATTGTGAGTATCTGCACAAAAAAAGCAAAAAATACCAATTTGCTTTGAAAAAACAATCACATACTTTTATTTCCTTTTTAAAAATAAAAAATTTAATGGTTTTAGTCTCAAAAGAAAAAAAAAGATTTCAAAGATGAATTAATAAATAGACTATGAAACTTTTTTAAGGTTGATGAACTTGGTACTTTTTCTTATCTCCCTGAGCTGAGGATTTCCCCCCCAATTACTACATTCTATTTACATGGCACAGTTGTTTTCAGAGAACTTTTAGTCAGGAAGGGAATTGTCACCCATTTCACAGATGAGATTACAGAGGCCTAGAGGTCACTCGACCAATGACCAATGGGCAGTCAGGTTGAGAACAATACTGTCCAGAAATAGACTATCCTCAACTTTATATTCCTTCTCTGGAGACTGAAGTTTGTGGTTCATTTATCTGCATCACTGTAACTTCCTTTACATGTTTATTACACTCATGAATTAATATGTTGACCTTCGGGGTATAGAATTTTAGCTTTAGTTTGATTTATTGGTATGTGGTAAGAGTTCATGTCTTGTAAACTCATGTTTTGGCAGATTTTGGCTGAGTGTAATAGATATATCCTTGAAAATGTAAAAAGCAACAATATTTGTTGAATAAATAAGTGATTGAATAATATTGTGTGAGAACTATACAAACTTAAGGTTTTTATCAGACAGCACTGTTTCTTATTTTATAATAAAGTACCTTTCTTGACAGTTTCTATTTTTTGGAAATAAATTGGAGACCATATAGGAAGCTAGAAGAGCAGTAGGTGAGCCAATGATACTTGTTCAACAAGTCATCAAGCAACACTGACAGAGAACTTAAAACCTCAGTAAAATGCAGAGACTCCTGGTGGCTGTGAAGGCACCTGTCACTGCACTGTCACCTCACCCGTCTCAGGCACCCCACCGCCACACTGGCTCTTCCCAACCTGTTTGCTCTACCAGCCACACCCACTACACCTGCTCCAGCCCAAACACCCACGCACATCGCAAAGTTCTTTTCCGTATCACCCACCCACGACAAAATAATTGCCTATGACTCCGCTCCCCATCCAACATAACCTCAGAATTGGGAGAAGCACAGACGAGATTACAGGGAGAGAGGAAAGGGTGAGTGGAAGGGTCCTACAGAAAGCCGGCTTTCAGGAAACAGGGAGTACTCACAGGGAAGTCAGGACACAGGGACTGGGCCTGGGCGCACGGCGCGCAGCACAGTTGAAGAGCGTGCCGGCACAGCCAGGACCCCAGAGCAGAAAGGGGGAAACAGAGGTTATCCTGGGACAACAGATGGTGTGGATCAGACATTCCCCTGGGAGGGAGGGGCTGCAGAGGGCTGGCTCTGGGTTACCACTGTGACCTTCTGGGGTGACTAGGAGCTGAGGGGAGGAACCAGAGCCAGAGGGAGGTGAGAGCCATCTGCAACAGGAAAAGTCCCAAGGAAAGAAGGCTGGGGAAGACTTCAGGGAGGACATGGGATCTGGCTCCAACACATTTTTAGTTATTAACAGTCTCTCAAATAAAAAGCTCTTCTTTTCCATGGGCAGATCGATACTGGAGCAAAATGGAACAACTCTCCAAGTTGGGAAAGTGAAGATCACCTGGTAAAGTCTGCGCTTTCAGGGACTCCTCAGAGAATTCCAACACAAAGTCTTCATCTCTTGAGTCCAGAGGAAAAAGAGACACAGGGGTTGATGCTAAGCCCTCCTGTGCTGGCGATGTCACCTATCAGGAAAGAAGAAACAAAGCTTCTTATTGCGTTTCCCATCTGAAAGTCTAGTTAGCTACACTGTGAAAACTGTAGAGCTACAGTGGGCACAGACTCTCCCAAAAGGGACACAACAGAATAAACTCACTAAAATCAACAGATAGTGGGGACTTCTGCGGGGCCCAGGTGAGAAAGCGCACCCCCGCCCCCAGTCCTGGAAACCCTGAAACCATGGATCACCCACTTTTGCTTTGCATGGTTTTTCTGGAAGCTCTGAAACTACCCTAAGCACAGAGCGTACTGTCTGAAGACCCAAGTCTGCACAGAACATGCTTCCTGGTGCTCAGGGAAACCTCTCGACTTGCTGGCTCTGTGCTTTTGAATATGTGGGTGGTGCTATCAGGTGTTCTGGGCCAGCAGTGGAGCCTATCATTCAGAATTCAGATACTGTCTTCTTTACAGAAAACCTCAGTGGACATTTCTATGGTATCCAAACAGGTGACACTGTTATTGCAAAAGGCCCAAGTGATCCAAAATCAAGTATCTGTAAATGAGTAATTGGTTTGAAAGGAGATAAAATCTTCACCAACAGCCCATTAGATTTATTTAAAAGCCATGGTTCTGTGCTAATGAGTCATGTTTGGTTAGAAGGTGGTAATCTGCACAGTTCTACAGATTCCAGGTGCCGTGGGCCTACTCCGTGTGCACTAAGAGGACATGTCTTCTTTAAGATCTGGCCTCTGAGTGACTTCACATTTCTACATGATGGCCTAAAGCCAGTTTCTGATGATTAGCAAGCATTCATTCTTGTCATGTCATTATTGTTTCCTGGTCAAGTGAATGTACTACCACTGAAACCATGTACTTAGTACTTACCAGTAAACTATTTGCTATTTAAAAATAAAAAAATGATAGAGTGAAATACAGAATGTAAACCTGTTGGATTTATTTGAAGCATGTCAGTCTCTGACTTGAGCTGATCCGGGTTATGGGGATCAGGTTCTAAGGATCAATTTCCCATCTGGGTGCTCAGGCTGAGACGTCATGTTTGGAGCAGGAAGACCC
This sequence comes from Miniopterus natalensis, assembly GCF_001595765.1. Next base: position 229,094 of record NW_015504854.1, read on the forward strand.
AATGACTGAGCAGCTTCCGTCACGCCCACGGGTCTAGAGCTGACCTACAGTTGACCTAAACTTCAAGATACTGCTCCCAAATGAGTGCTCTTTTTTGACAGGTTCCAGACCTCAACAATCATACTATTCACTGTTACTCTCTTTAGAAGTCCTTAATTTTGTTGTTGCTTTCAGAAATCAATCACCTTAAAAATCTAATGTGACTGAAGTGTTCCCCGCAAAATTCACTTTGAAGTCCTAACCCTCAATGTGACTATATTTGGAAATAGGGCCTTTAAGAGGTAATAAAAGTTAAATGAAGTCATGGGCTGAGGGGCCCTGATCCAAGAGAATTGGTGTCCTCTGCCCCACCCCCAAAGGTGCACACACAAGGAAAGGTCATGTGAGGACACAGAGAGTAGGCAGCCATCTGCGCCAGGAAGAGTCCTCAAGAGAAAACCAAATCAGCCAGAACATGGACCTTGGGCTTCCGGCCTCTGGAACTGTGAGAAATAAATCTGTGTAAGCCACACGCAGCTGGAGCTGACTGACATGCCCCTCCATCTTACTCACCAGTGTTCACCACCTCATCCACACCTCAGGAGTCAGGAGGCTTTCTCACCCTTCCCCTTACCCCACCCTCGACATCCAAAGCAGCAACATTCCATGCATTTCCTTCAAATTTTACCTTAAACCTCCTTATCAAATCCTCTGCACATTTCCTGCCACAATCCCCACTTCAAGCCACTATCATCTAAGGCTCCTCTCAACTGGTCTCCCTGCTCCCACTGCTCACCCATCAGACCCCTCCATCATATGTAAATTAAGTCACACAGCTTTCTGCTGCCACCCCTCCGGTGACAGCATCAAAGTTGTTACCCTCACAGGCAGGACTGGCAGGCCTGGTCTACGTACTTTCCCAAGCTCTTCCCCCTTTCACTCCTACAGTCCAGCTGGGGAGCGTCTTTCACTTTCTCCACCTGCCCAGTTCTGAAATCTCAGGAAGGACAGGTGACCCACTGCTGGGAGGGAGGGACACTCCCGGAAGCATGTCACCTGAGCCCATGTTCATGACAGCACCTGAACATCCATGGCAGCATTAGCTGTAACAGCCCCAACTGCAACAACCCTGCCTGAGGCACACACGATGAGCTGGGGGTATTCACACAATGGAACACACAGCAGCAACAGAACTGAGTGACCACAGTCGCAGGCAACAACAGGGATGAATTTCAAAACTGCTACATTGAACAAAGACACAAAACTGTGTATTACTCTATTTATGTACAATTTTTTGTTGTTAATCTTCACCCGAGGATATTTTTTTCCCATTGCTTTTTAGAGAGAGTGGGACAGAAGGAG
>NW_015504855.1:7126-20925 GCF_001595765.1 Miniopterus natalensis
CTTCCTTCCTTCCTTCCTTCCTTCATTCCTTCCTTCCTTCCTTCTTTCTTTCTCTTTTTCTTTCTTTCTCTTTTTCTTTCTTTCTCTTTCTTTCCTTTCTTTCTTTCTTTCTTTCTTTCTTTCTTTCTTTCTTTCTTTCTTTCTTTCTTTCTTTCTTTCTTCTTCTTCTTCTTCTTCTTCTTCTTCTTCTTCTTCTTCTTCTTCTTCTTCTTCTTTTCTCTCTCTCTCTCTCTCTCTCTCTCTCTCTCTCTTTCTTTCTTTTCTCTTTCTCTTTTTCTTTTTTCTTCCTTTTTTTGCTGGTGGTGAGACAAGGGGTAGAGAGAAATGCTGCTCACCCAAAACCCCCAGGTATACTCTTGACTGTTGTGGACACCCGTCTCTGTCCCTGGCTTACCATCAGCCAGCTGACCCTGAACTCCAGTTGCCTACAACTCCAGCTGCTGACTTGATTCTCTTTTATATTTTTTCTTGGCTTTCTTTTGCAACCCACCAGACCCCAGAGAGGCCTGGTGACTAAGGAGGAACCCACCTTCTCAGTGAGGGAGGAAGGAGGGTTGAGAAGGCTGAGAACTTTGTTTTGTAGAGAAATATTTTTGTTTGTATTTACCATCACCTATATGAAGGGACATAAGTAGGCCATTGGTCATCATGAGGTGGTTGAAGGTATATAATTGGAGAGTAAAGAATCTGTGCACTGCTGCTTCCGGGGCCTATTTTCTTTCTGTGTTCATGTGGGATTTAAAGAGGAACCCACAAGATAGCCTTAAAGGAACTATCTTGTTTTCAGGCCACATCCCCCAAGCCCTTCTGTGAATGAGAAAGGTAGCCCTGTCCTCCACAACTGGTGAGCTCTCTCACCACTTGGAGAAGTATGGCCTGCCTATAACCCACATGTTCCCCAAACTTGGGAAATTGCCTCACTCCTTTCACCAGAAACAAAACAAAAAAACAGTTTATTGCACTTTTCCTCAGCTGTTCTCAAATTTAAAAGCACATGGTGGACCTTGATATTGCTACTGAGAAGTCCAAGGGAAGTGGCTGGCCTAGCCTTCTAATAGAGCCTGGCTCCAATTTAGAAATTGGGATGGTCCTGGGGTCTCAGACCAGCCAATGCTGTCCCCCAGCCTCAGGCTCAGTGTCTGCAGTTGCTGCCTCCTTCCAGAGCCCATTGGCCAAAGTCCCAAGAGAGTCACTGTGGGCACAGGAGGGATGGCCATGGGGACCCAGGGGCAGTTCAGGAGTTGTGAGAAGAAGCTCTAAATGATGGGGCCCATCAAAAGAGGCCCTTCTCTAGCACTTGGGGGTTGCACCCAGATTTCTCTCCCCACTTACTTACTTTCTCACTCCTGGAAGTCTCCTAGGGCCAGGGATCCAGGTCTGACTCCTCCTTACTCCTACAGACCCTGCCTGCAGTTATCCTCTGGTACCTCCTTCTGCCAGTGCAGCCTGCAGAGACTCTTTCCTGGCTAGGAAGTTAAGACCTGCCACACTCCCTCAAGTCCACAAGGCAATAACTAAGACCAAGTTTAACAAAACCTGGCCTTGAGAATGGTAAGATTACAGCACAGCAAATGAGGGGGAGCTACAATTGATATTAAATATGACTAGCTACATTTCAATGGTGCCCCCCACCCCACCCAAGCTCCCATTTGCAACACAGGTTGCCAGGTGGCAGGGGTCAGCTCCCAGCACCAAAGGAAGTGCCTTCTGTCAGGTCCCTGTGGCTTCACCTCCTTCCTATTGACTGAACCCACTCAACACATCTGAAATAAAACAGGTCTGGCTGGGGCTCTTCTTGTATAGGAATGGTCAGGGGACATAATTCAGGCCAATGAGATATAGACAAGAATGATGGGGAGGCATCAAGGAAGTTCCTTAGAAACCTCCTCTCCCCCCATGCCACACCAAGCCTCAATTGGCCCAGTTTTGGGTCCTGACTTTTCTTCCCACCCCCACTGCTCAGGCAGCAGCGCTGTGTGGAAGGCCTACCCAGAAAGGGGAAGTATTTCTCTGAAGACCCAATAGAGCCATGACTAGCCCCGTTCACTGACCTCCACTTCATAGCATGTGAGAAAAATAATCCTTGATGCGACTCAAAACTGGAATTTGAGTTTTCTGTTACCTGCAGAATTCCTAAGTTCTAGGCCCCTCCACCCAGCATCCAGGGACTTGAGTCCACTGAGGCCAGACAGAATAAACTCTCTCTCCCTGGGCCTCAGCCCATGCTGTCCCTGCCATCAACAGAGAAGCCAGGGCCCAGCAGCATGGGGCCAAGGAATTGGGGCCTTGCTGCCTCCAGCCACCTCTTTCCAAAACAGCACCTGCTAGCACCCTCCACCTATAAATGTGCACAGGAGGAGGAGCTAACCCAAACCCACCTCAGACAACCAACACGGGATGTGATTTGTAAACAACACTCTCCTCTTCCCTAATCATCAGGGCACTAAAGCACAAAGGCAGGCCCTGGCCAAAGTTGCAGGTTAAATCCTCCATCAGAGCACTTACGGGAATCAACCAGTGAGTGCATAAGTGGAACATCAAGGCAATGTTTCTCTCTCTACCTTCCTCTCTCTAAAACCAATCAGTAAATAAATAACTTTTTAAAATACAAAGGAATCACAATAATTCACACACACCCCCACTGCGCAGTCTTAGGTCCCTTTCACTAGAAGCAGGATTTAGGGATTGAGCTCGCACATTTGTTGACTTGAGGGGGAATGGCCCCCAAGCTGAGCTCTATAGCATAAATCATAAGTTGAAGCAAGGGAGCAGCCTCCTGTCAGCCAGTCTTTGGCTTCCTGCTGGTGTGGGGACCACAGTCTAAGCACCTGGTAGAGGAGGGATGTGATGTGAGCTGTTCACAGGCCAATGCAGCAGTGGGGAGGAGTCTCCCAGAGAGGAGCTCTGAGCTGAAACCAAGAGCTTCTACTGCACCCGCGCGTGCATGCACACACACACACACACACACAGACACATACACCCCTTTGTGTCACCCTGCTTGTGTCCCCAGAAGTCTCCAGAGGGGTCTTGGAGGGGAGGGTCCTTGGTGGCTGAACTCTGTCTTCCCTGACCAGCCAGACCAGTGCTAGGCCAACTTCCTTGGGACTAGTCTGTGCAAGCAAGGGCCAGGGAGGTGGAGCATGTCATAAATCAGAGCGGCAGCCCCCATCTCTGAGATCAAGGCTCAGCTCTGATGTCAGCGCAGGCTGGAGGGAAAGTTGCCAGTGACCATTTGGACATCTTCCAGAAGCTGAGAAAAGGACAAAACAAGGTTAGCAGAGCCCAAAGTCATAGCCCAACCTCCACTTAGATGTTGTTCCCTTGTCCCCAGAGCTGTTTTGACTTCTAGTTCTTGAGAAGTAAAGAGAAGGCTCTGATTTCACAGCTTGGATTATACATCTACTGTCCCCAGCACTACACATGCATGGATACAGCTACCCTTCACCTTCACCCTAGGACAGCTTTCTCTCCTTCAATGCCATTGACATCTGGGTGGGGTCAGATAATGCTTGGGGGAGTGGCCTGTCTGCATTGTAGGATGTTTGCAGCATCCCTGGCTTCCAGCCACTAGCTGCCAGCTGTATTCCCCTCCAGTATGATAACCAAAAGTGCCCCCAGATTTTGCTAGCCAGGAGGAAGGGTCATACCCTCTTGCTAAGAAACAGGGGCAGGAGTTGACTCAGGACAGCCTGACACCAGAGCCCAGAGTTTAACCCAGACCAGTGCCCCAGGAAGGGGACATCTCCCCAGGGCTGCACCCCAACTTCCTGTCCCCTTTCCTACCCTGCTGCAGTGAGATACCATGGGGGGTCAGGTTTACTCACAGTGCCTTTGCTGCTAGGGGAAATGACTCCCTACCTACCTTCCAAGGCAGCCTAGACTCTGCTCCCTCCTCCCCCTCTAAATAAGTAGACTTCTGTGTGTGCAGTTTCTGCCCCTTCTGCCACTGTCCAGTTGTGACAGTTTACGGGCACCTGAGGAACAGCTGATGACATCTCCCAGCAGGCCTGCTAGGCCAGGGTGGAGCAGGAAGGAATGAAGGGGGGCCCACCCCACACTTCCACCCCTGTCCTGGTCCCAGCACTTTAGGCTGGGCCAATCTCCCTCATGCCATCCCTGCACAAACCCCAGCACATCCCAGCACAACTCAGGCCAGAAGACTTAAGGGAAAAGGCCAAGAACATAAAAGCTTTAATTGCTATTTTTTTCCTTTAGAAAACACAAATCACTGCCCTAGGGAAGTTAGAGATACAGAAAGTCAAGATGATGGTGATTTCTAAATTAAAATTACCCATAATCCTCCATTCAGAGCTAATAACTGTTTTTTTTCTGATATATGTCTCTAGTACTTTCCCACAGAACATCTGTTACCAGGAAACCCCAGTGGTGCTCAGGGCTGCTTGTTGCTGTATTCATACAAGGTGTTTATTGAGAAGGCTGGCCAACCAAGAAGACAGGGAGAATACAAGCATCCAAAAGCCTGTCTTCAGGAGTGGCCTGAGGGATTGGGTTATATGGGGCAAACTGAGGCTGGGAATGGAATGCAGCTACGTGCAGTCCTGGAAGTCATTCTTTTGATCTTGGTCACCTGGTGATGTCTTAATAAGGTGACATCTTAACCCACTGTTCACAGCTGTGCCACCTCCTTAATTGCTTCAGTCCGGGATGAATAGGAGTGTAGCATGTAAAGAGATAGAAGACTTAAGAGGAAAAAAACACACAACTTAAATCCCTGCTTACTAAGTATATGTGTTCTACAATTTTAAAAGTAATATATTTCAGATTAATTCAGGTGCTCAATCTTTGGAAATTTTAAGTGCCCCAATCACATCCAAACACAGTCACCCAGCACTTGCTGAGCCCCCTGCAAAGCTTTGTGCTGAGGGCTGACATCTCTGTTTCAAGAATGTGAGCTGAGAGCTGACAGCAGGCTCCAATTGAGCCATTGTCTGGCTCTGAACCCTGGGGCTCCCCAAGTGACCTGGTCATAGAGCTGAGGCAGCACACTGAAAGGCAACTCTGCATAACTTAGAAAGATTACCTGTAGGACCTCAGGACACCCAAATACATGTTGGGAAAGCTAGAGGCATGGGGAAGGCCCTAGGAAGTCACAGCATCACCCAGCATCCTGACCAGAGTTCCCTAAGAGCCCCCTGCTGTCCCTGTGGCCTAGATGCTGTTTCAGCACTGCCCTCCTCACCAGGCATGCCTCCAGCTGACAACCCTGCCTGCCCCCCAACCCCCTGTACCAGTGTGACCACCCTTCACGTCTAGCATTCCCTATTCTATCAAGGGAGGTGGGTTGTGTTTCCCCAACCAGAGGAAGGGCACAAAGAAATGACAACCCAGCAGAGAGGGTAGGGAAACTGCCCAAGGTCACACAGCCCCAAAGAGGCAGAGTCCAGATACAAATCCAGTCATAGCACAGAAGCCCAAGCTTGTAACACTGAGCTGCACAGCTGCCCCCTTTTCCCTCTATTTTATGTATCTATGTATTTTTTAAAGAATAGTTTATTGATTTTTATCAAAAGTGGGAGAGGGAGAAACATCAATGTGAGAGTGTATCATTGACTGGCTGCCTTCTGCATGCCCCTTACCAGGGATAGAGCCCACCACCTGGGCATGTGCCCCTACCCAACCAGGAATAGAACCTCCTGGTGCACAAGATGATGCCCAACCAAGTCACAGCAGCTAGGGCTAATTTTTTAATAATAATATACACCTTTGTCTTAAATACACCTTTCTTCAACCTACTTTACATTAAGCAATGTATCCTGCAAATTAAAGGAGATCTTTTAAAATAAGAGAGGCAGTACTCTGTCCTTGGGTTTTCTGCCTACTTCTAGTGCCCTCTCCCCCACTCTGCTGGGCACAGGAAATCTGGTTCCTGGCAGAGATTTCACACTGCCTGGCCCATGCACCCCTCGGGAATTATGGGGTCTGGCCAGGCTCTCTGGAGTCTCAGTGGCTGTGTTTCTGGTGGTACAGTTCACAGTTGACCCAGGGCTCACATTTTTCCCTGAAAGGGAAGGTGGAAACAAAAGCAGAGAAATGGTGGTGAAGGGATATATTCTGGTTCTGACCTCCTGGGTAACTACGGGCAAGTGACTCAGACTCTCTGTGCCTCAGTGGGGATGTTAAAACCACCACCTATATCCTAGGATGATGATAAGGAATAAACAAATTGTGTGTGGTGCTCATAACACTGCTGCTGCATACTGTCAATTGTTGTTCCTTTCCCCTCTCAAGTGGGTGCAGGAGCCTCGTGGTCTCTACAGGATTCAGAATGGTAGTTACAAGCAGCTGGGGGGGCTTGTGGAGAGGCCCTTTCCTATTAATAATGTCCTATTCCTATGCTGGAAAGGAAGTTCAGATGTTTACTCCATGATTGGCCTCTCACCTTCCATCAGTCTTACACACACTCTAAGATTTCTTTCACAAAAAGTGGTTAAAAGAGCTGCTGAGTTTGTGCGCTGATCAGTGAGCTGAGAATGACCAAACCACTATGGACATACAGTCCCCAGGTTCAAAGGTTTAACCCCAGCTTGCTAACCTTAATTCACTGGGCCCCAGACTCCCTAAATCAGAAATTGTAGGCTACGTAGGGCCCAGGAGCTGGGGGGTTTCCAAAAGCTTCCTGGTGACTGCAAAGTGCACCCAAGGGTCGAAAACTCCATCTAATGATTGTTTCCAACCATGCTGCTTGGAAACACAGAGGTCTGGCTGTGAGGAACAGCTGCACACAGGGCCACCACCACAGCTCCCAACAGCCCAGCCTCCACAGGCAGTCTTGTTTATGCCTTTGATTTGATGAGTGCCTTCTGCACAGAAATGGTGACAATACCTCAGGTCCTTCAGAGTGATGAAGTCCCAGGTGCACAGAAACTGCCTTCATGGTGCCATATAGTACTGTAAGTTCTATTTAAGCTGGAGCTAAATTTCAGTTTTCTCCTTGATTTATTCATTTTTCAGTGAGTGGGGAACCCAGGAGGTGGCTGTGACTGTGCCTGAACTAGACAACAGTGACTTTAAAAATCACTGCTATAGCTGTAATGAATTCCTTAAACGTTATGGTCCTTGCAGGATGTGCACTCTCATCAGGCCATTTAGTGTATTTAGTATGCCTGTAACTCCCAAATATGTTCCTTTGCCCTCCTGAGAATTTGTGCACGAGGCAGGAATGAGCAAACAGCCAGAAAAGGTATCTGATCACTCACCCTGGGGACAGTGACACTGAGGCTAAGGGCACCTGCCTTCCAACAGGCACTACCTAAAAAGGTTTGACTCCACTTCCTGAAGTTACTAAGCTTTTACAAAACATGTTCCACTTCTGTGTCCATCAGCAAGCAGCCCTCACAGATACATCTATACCTCCCCCTCCATTGGTAGTGCCCCTGGAAGCTCCTTTCATGGGTCACTGTTCATAAGTCCCTCCCTCCCAATCTCAGCCTAGGGGAGCACACATTTCTGCTGGACCAAACTTCATTCTGGCACACCACCAAGCTGCCCACACTGCACCTCATTACCTTATGGACAAGATTCCAAAAAGGGCTGGGAAGCGAGAGAGTGGGGTGAGGGCTGGTAGTAAGCTTGAATAAACAAACACCCACCAGGCAATTTCAGCACAAAACAGATCAAATGGCAGCCCCAGTGGATCATCAGGGAAGTATGTTGTACCTTTTTCAGTAACAGAGAACTCAACCCATGTCAGTTGTGTTTCCACTTTTTAATTCTGCTATTTTCTCAAAATGTAGGTTTTAACAAAGACAACGGACCTAATGTTTTCCAAATACAGTTAGGAATTTAGAGCATAGGCAAATTCAAAGCTTCAGCAAAATATTGTAATGTGCACAGCTAACTTTAGAAAATAGTTTAGGTACACTGTAGTTATAAAACTCAACAGATTATTTGCATGTACTTATCAAAATTCTCCTGATAATACATGAAAACATACAACTCAATAAACTGTGCACAATAAAACCCAAGGCAAATTACATAGGAAAAGCAAAGTTGGTAGAATATATTCATGTTGGAACTGATACTGAAAGACAGGGCACTTTTGTATAATGCCTTGGCCAGGACAAAGCAAACAGCCCTTTTCACCTTGCAGTCAGATTAACTGCCCATTAACAACACTGCTGTGACAGCTACATCAAGAAAGGCCACAGAATGCATATGGAATGTTTCACGCAAATGCTTTTACCAAGTGAACAACAAATGGTTTCAAAGGCAAGGTTAGGTATACTGTGTTCTGCTGGGAGAGGCTGTCAGGACACAGGCTTGCTCCTTGGAAAGTATCATGCAGGTCTCCAACGAAATCAGGTTAGGCGAGCCAACAAATGAACACAATAGAATAAGAACTGGCATGGAACTTAACTGGAAAGAATGCTGTTCGGGCACTGCAACAAAGCATGCTTCCTGGGGAACAACTGTTTCTTAATTCACCTACTATAGAAGCAGACCTGCTACAGAAGCAACCATACCCTAACAGTTTTGCCATGCCTCCTTTACAAAGCATACAGAATTGTTAGACACTAAATTATCACCACTCCAAGTATCTGCTAAATTTAGCACTTTACCAGGACAGTAGGAAAATAAACTTAAAGTAATGATGAGATTTCTTGCTTATGGAGCCCCTGTCCCTATCCCTGCACTTTCTTCTGTGCTACAGCCAAGGAAGGACTCTCCCCACACAAAGGGAAAACCTGCTTCAAAGAGACAAGGGTGCTATCCAGACACCAGTGAGAGGACACAGGCAATGAAAAACTAGAATGTTTAAATTTTGGCAATCAAACATTGCTATTTTAAGAACTCTTAGTAATGTATGTCAGTAGAATTTCTGACAAACACAAAGCCCTTTTCGCTTAAAAAACAGATGACAAAGAAAAGTTGACATGGTGCAAGCTTGTCTTCAGGGTTGTTTTCCTACCCCAGTTAGCTAGTGGAACTGCAGCACAGTCCTCCGAACCTGGTTCCAACAACTGTCAGCTGCCATGAATGTACATTCTCATGTCTGTGACACCCCTAGTTCATTCTTGAAAAGTGGGCTTTGAGATCTCTACCCCTCCCTTCTCCAAGTCTCCTAAGCCTCCGCTCACTATGGCCACTTTCCCACCACAAAATTAGTCCACTCCTGCCAGCTGCTCTATAGCCCTAGTGTATTTTCATAGATTAAGATGGTTTCCAAACATCACAGGAAACAAACTCTCTTCCTGGTTCTTACACACCTCTTCTAGCCTTCTCTTTGAAAAGGGTGTTTCAATCCTGCCTAAAATATAAGGTGTCCTCCAAAATTATATATACACTTTGAATAATTGTTAATTCCAGTGGGTTAAATCTGAAAAGAAAGAAACATCAACTGAGCTATCAGCTATTAAAGGGTGTATAAGTTTGGGGGGACACTCTATAGTATACCTGGCCTGTTCTTATGGTTCCAAGCTACCTGGTGACCAGAATACCCTCAGGGAAGATCTTTAACATGGAGTTTCCAGGCTTTACCAAAAATGGACTCAGGTTTCCCTGGCAACCTGCAAGCTATCACAGCAAGCTGAGGTGGTCTACAGAGCCATCAGCACTAACCCAACCCTGGGTCACCTCTGGAGTAGGACCCACCTGTTACAGAAAGCTCAATATACTGGGGAATCTGAATGCTAACTCAAGAGTTATTTCATTTCTGTCTATTTCAGGAAGGATACGAATTTTAACTGGAGGGCTACGTGCTTACTAAAATAGATAGCTAAACTCATACAGAAAAGTCATGTCCATGCCAAGGGGCCTAATTTGAAAATGTACAGCAGCAGAACTTGACCTTACAGAACTTAGCTTCCCAAGCTTCCTCCAGGAGGTTTCCAGTGCCTCTGTAAATATAACTAGAGACACTGACCAGCAGCAGTACCACTGTCCCAGACTCTAAAGCCTGCCAGAAAGGTTGCTTTCCTTTCTTTTCTTAACATGAAGTTTGTTCTGGTGAAATTATTAACATTTTAAGCAGGAGGAAGAAAAGCTATCTACTGGATGAAATTTTAAAAGGATTTTGCTATTTGCTATACAAATATACATTTCAACTTCCACAATACTCACTCCAGTCTAACCTAACATTTTCTAGAAGAACAAGAGATCAACATTTCAAGCCCATCTTCAAGGGCATTATTACTAATACACAAAAACCCTCTGAGAGTTTCTGCAACTGAAAAAAAAGTAGTGAAGATAAGCAACAGATTAGGGTTCAGACACATTTTCCTTGTTCTCCAACAGCACACAAACTCCTTTAAGAAACAAAACATGTATCTAGATAGTCCTATTAGCTGGCCACCTAAGTTTGCCATAACACTGTGGCCAGCAGCACATGTCATCTGGCTTTAGTATCGCTTTCTTCTCTTTGCACTGCTGTCTTCCTCCTCTGGTCTCCTGTTGTCCCAGCCATAGGTCCTCTTGGTGTGAAGGCTCACACAGCTAAGCATCTCCTGGTTCCTGTCACTGAACACCCTGGTTTTTCTCTGGTGGCTGTGCTCCCCTTCCTGGTCACAGGTCCTTTTATTTGTGGAGTCAGAACTGGCAGCAGGAGGTTCACAGGACACACGAGGTCTGTGGCTGCTCCCTGCGGCCCTGGACAGCTCCACAGTGCCACTTAGAGCCTGAGGATTTACAGGGAAGCTGTGCTCTCTTGAGGGAGGGGTTGCTCCAGCATGACAGGGTCTCCAGAGCTCTGGATCCCTTAGGCAGTTCCCTTTGGCTTCATGGCTCATGCCCATCCTCCTGAGCAGTCGTGGGTCCCGAAGTTGGTCCTTAACAGGAAGCTGGTCCTTTGTACCAGCAGCTTCCTTAGAATCTGAGGGTCTGTGATAAAGGGAAGCAGCAAGCAACATCCTGACCAGTTCACTGTCCAGCCTGCTGCTGGGCAAGCCACCCTGGGGGCTAGAGCCCTCTGAAGCAGCAGCAGCAGCAGCAGCAGCAGCAGCAGCAGCAGCAGCAGGGGGGTGGGTCAGGCTTCGCTGCAGTATGGGCTTGAGCTTCAGGATCTTCCTGGCTTCGTGTTTATAGTTATTGTCGCAGGTTTTAATGATGGCACCACGCCTCTGTGCATCCTGAATCAGGTGGTTCCAATGCTGATTGTCCTTGAAACCAAGAGAAGAGAGAAGCAGTTACACCCTGACAAACATAAACCTAGGAAACAGGAGGACCCCACTTCATTTCTGAACAAATAAAGAAGTAGACTTTCACAAACTGATTCTCCAGAACCCGTTACTTCTTAGAGAACACTGAGGAAAAGAAGTCCACGTACAGACCAACAGCCCATTAGAAGTCATCACTGTGAGCAAGAATGCCAGCCATTCACCCCGGTGGCTCCTACTGCATGGAGAGCAAGGTATGCTGGACAAGAGATGGAAGGAGCTATTTACATTTTGGATAATTAAAAAAAAAAAATAGAGTGAAAACTTCAGGTTGTACCAGCCATGTTTTGATTTGTTTTTAAAAATGTATCTTGATTTCAGAGAGAGGGAGGGAAAGGAGGAGAGAAAAACATCAATGATGAGAGCTGTCATTGATCGGCTACCTCCTGTATGTCCCCGACTGAGGATTGGGACCACAACCTGGGCATGTACCCTGACTGGGAATCAAACTGCTGAGCCACACTTGGCTGGGCTGTACTCAGCAGCTGCACATGACCAGCACTCAGTGAACTGGACAGTGTGGACAGAGCCTTTCTATCATCCCAGGAAGTGCCCTGACTGCTGATCTGGTCCTGCCTGCCTCTTGCAAGGCTAATGACACTTGCAGCAGGAAGGCTTGGCTTCAGATAGCCCTACCTAACTTCTGAGTGCTTGTGACTGTTCTAGAAAAAGCACCATAGCCTTCAACAAATTCCCAAAGGTCTCCAAAACTCCAAAGGGCTACACCATCTTAATCCAAGGATGGAAGTAATGCCACTTTCTGTCACTTTACCAGAGGAGACAAGGTTAGAAAAGCACATCTAATGCATGAAAGCCCACATAACTTCAAGTCTCTTTCCTCTCCTCCCTTTGGTATTTTCCTCAGCAGTAAACTGCTCCTGCATAACCTTCAGAACTTGGGCTCCTTACGAAGAAGAAAAAGTAGCATGAGGAGAAAAACAGACAAAGGCTGACGGAAGAGGAGGCATGGCTGCCCTGGGACCATGTGGACGTCAAGAATCCATGGCCAATGTGACTCAGTTAGAGTATAGTCTCATGTAGCAAAAGGTCATAGGTTTGATTGTCTGTCAGGGCACATACCCAGGTTTCAGGTTAGATCCCCAGTTGGGGAGCATATGGGAGGAAACAAATAGGTATTTCTCTCTCACATCAATTTTTTTCTATTTCTCCCTTTCTCTGTCTCTTTCCCTTCCTCTCTCTCTAAAATCAATAAAAACATAACGTCACGTGAGGATTTTAAAAAAGTGCCTTTTATTCTTAGGAAACATTAGAATCATAGGAATTTGCAAAATACAGCAGAGCAGTTCCACGTGCCCTTCAGTTTACCCAAATAGTTGTTGAAGACAAATCTTTAAATGTCCAATATATCTAAATTTATGTGGCAGAGAAGCAAAACAGTGAAATTAACAGAAAGGTTTTTAATTATAAGAACATATTACCCCACTCAATTTTATCCCAATGAACAGAAGTTCATTTTTTTAAAAAAATATATCTTTATTGATTGCAGAGAGAGGAAAGGAGAGGGAGAGAGAGAGACAGAAACATCAATGTTGAGACAGTCATTGATTGATCCCACAACCTGGGCATGTGCCCTGACCAGGAATCGAACCCTGATCGCCTGGATCCTAGGTTGATGTTCAACTGCTGAGCCAGGCCCAGCCGGGCACAGAAGTTCAATTTTAAGAGCAGAAGGAGTAACAGTGACCTCTATTCCACTGCATGCACTAAATGTCAATGTTTTATAATACATTACAAACAAAGCCTTTAGCAGTACTTGAGGTACACAACTACAAAAGTCCAAGAGGACACAAAACAGATGCTGAAGATATAGCTGGTAAGAGTACAATGAGAAAGACTATGTTTGAGTGCTCTCTGGTGGCACTAACCAAAATGGGGAAATCTCTCCTAAGATAATGCCATGACTTTGTTAAAGAAATGAGGAGAACTGAAAGTTGTCGCCCCTACAGCAAATAAGCTTTAGCTGGCTGTGCTAACACCAAGTGAAGACAGACATTTGTCTCCCAAATGAACCTGCTTGCTGGCCCTTTTGGAGCGGCACCTGCACTCCTGTCCTGCAGCCCCACTGCTCTGATCTCAGAGCTTAGACAGAGGACAGCTGAGCACACTCTCTCACAAGCTCTCACTGTGGTGTTCAACTGGCCAACAACCACATTTAGTAGTTCCAATACTTCACAAGTACAATTCACACATCATCTAACAATCCTAGGATATAGATATAATTTTTTAAAGGTCATCTTGAGAGGACACTGGATACCTGGGCCTCGGGCTGAGGCAGAGAGTAGTCTCCGTGTATGACAGCAGCAGGAAGAAGCTGCTGGGGGACACAGAACTTAGGCAAAAGGCTCATTCTCTCATGTCTCCATGTATCCTCCAAACCGTTTCCATGTTGATGGAAAATAAAAACTAATTCTCAACCCTCTATCAGTAATGAAGGGTAAACTTCTGAGTTCTCTAGTCACCAAGAATGTACCTACCACTAGGGTCCTCAGATGTCCAAGGATGAAGAGGCTGTATTTGGCTCGTGTAATGGTGATGTTCAAACTCTGCAAACTCGCCAGAGATCTAGGCAAAAAAAAAAAAAAAGACAAAAAAAAAAAAATTTACTTT
>NW_015504855.1:20966-46284 GCF_001595765.1 Miniopterus natalensis
ACAAAAAAAAAAAAATTTACTTTTCTCCAGAGGGACTTAGGTATCAGTGTGGATGAGATACAGGCCATATTTTAGATGATTTTTTGTGGGCTCTTACTTTTGAAAGCCACAGGGCACTTGGCAAAGAAGCAATTCACCTTGAAAACAGCAAAAAAAAAAATCCAGTGCTTTCTTTCAAAGGGATACATCTGTTAACAACTGTCTATTTTGACTTGAATGAGGTACTGGAAATTTCAACAGTTATGATTTCTAAAGACATTCTAAAACTATGACACTAGACAGATTATTCTTAAATCTGAGATTACTAAAATACTGTAGAACTAGTGCATGTAGAACACATACATCAGGTCAGAAAGAGCTCAGAAATAATGGAACTGCTACAAAGTAAAGCTGAAATTTCAGATAAGCTGCAAAAGAATAAGCTTTTTACAAAATGGTCCGGAGATAACTGTCCTCCATTTGCACATGCAGACTATCTTTAGGCAGGGGCAGAGAGAACTTAAATTACTATTTTCTTTAAGAACAATTAAAACATTTTCGATTTGTAAATTTCATCTGCTACTCACGAGAAGAAAAAAATCTCAAGCCCTGAAACTCGGGGGTTTTCTGTCACCCACTCTATATACCCACTATAGTGCCCAGAACATCTCTGGTAAGTAAACTGACTGTAGTTATGGTTAATAAACTTGGCAAAAGCAGAAAACAGAGAGATGAGGAAAAACCAAGTATGACACTTCTGTGGGAGAGCAGCAGGCCCCTGCAAAATACACTTGACCCAGTGACTTATTTCATACTTATTAAATAAAAGAACAGATTCACACTGTGTCATGGATTAACATACAAGGTATCAAAAGAAGCAGACCCAACAGTGGGTCAATTTCACAATTTAAAAACTCAATATTGACAGTTACTCACCCGACTGAGCCTTTCATGGCATTTGCTCTGACACATGTGACAATAATACAGTCTTTCTGACGACCCTGAAATGCATCCACAGTATCCACTTCTGCTGGCCTATTTTACAAAACAGAAGAGTTTACTGGAAAAAGATAACTATTAAACATACATATTCGTAGAGTAGTATTTTTCAGAAACTTCCATGGTGTCTGTACTTACAAAAATATAATTTTCATAACTTAAAAGTCTCCATTGTAAAGTATACCATTCAGTGGTTTTTAAGTACATTCACTATGTTGTGCAGCCATTGCCACTAATTTCACAGCATTTCCATCACCCAAGAGAGGAACTCTGTCACAATTTTCCCTCCTCCACAGACCCTGGCCACCATACATACATTTCCCATCTCTTCAGATTCTTCTACACTGCACATTCCACAGCAATGGAATCAGAACATACAGCTTTTGCGTCTGGCTTCTCTCACTCAGCGTGTTTTCAAGGCTCATCTACACTACAGTGTGGGCCAGTGCTTGCTTTCTTTTATGACTACATATTTGATTGTACACATGGACGAAAATTTATCCATTTACAAAATCTGGTCCTGAGTTCTTTGTTGTAAAGTGTTTGATTACTAACTCCATCTTTTTACTTTTAATAGGTCTGTTAAAATTTTCTGTTTTCTAGAGTCAATTTTGGTAGTTTGTGTGTTTCTAGGTTAAGACACTTTTGAGTCACTGAATTTCCAATATTTAATCTTTAATTTTACTGTTAAGGGAAAAAAGAGACAAAAACACTATCCTTTCTCTATACATAAAGACACTAAAAGGGTTAAACCATTTATTCAGTGACAATGTGACTTCCTGTTTTCTCCCCAGAATTGGAATTCAGACTGACAGTCATGGAACCAAAGGGAAAGGCATGGGGGAGCTGCTCCATCAGCTTCACTGTAGGTCTCCCATGGTGATCAGCATTCAACAGCAGGAGGCTCTAACCACAGGGCTGCAAGCACGCCCACCCTGACCCAGAGAGTCCTCTGCAAGACTGACCATTATGGTCCAAAACCACTCACTACAAAGTTTCCTTTCCTCCTTTCTGTCTAGCCCCCTTCTTAATTCAACAGAGAAACTGGAAATATCTGTAAAAATACAGATGCCTCACCTTTTTCCTCCAAATTCTTTGTCCAATGCCTTCTGAATCATCATCTTCTGAGCCTTGTAATAGGTTATTATGCCAGTGTTTCGGAAAGTAATGTCTCTTCTTATGTCCTTAAGAAGTTTAATCAATTCTATGGCCACTTTTACTTCTTGAACATTTACATATGAGCTAAAAAAGATGGAAAAAGAACACATCAAAACTAACAGCAGTCTGACTGCTGACTTAAGTTCCACTTTTTTTCCACTACAACAAAGGGAGATAGGTAAGTCTCATCACTGCTCAGTCAGCAGTGACTGAGAGGTTGCTCCACTGACCCTTAATATCGTACATGTGAATAAATCCAAAAATAACTGCCTAGTGAAACCAAGTTGTAAGACAGAAAAAGAGTTCAAAGTCAATTGAGGTTTAGGCACTAATTTCTTAAACATCTATTGAAACAGGAATAGTAAAAGAACAAAAGTATAATAAAGGAGATAACAGAGAGCCAATGTTAAAGATTTGCTATCTTGCAGACACTGAGAAAATGCTTCAGTTGTATTATCTAATTCCCCACCACTGGCCATGCCAATTAATCACAGAAACATAATCAAGGGGAGGGCATCACATGGATTTGTGGTGATGAGGCCCCTGAAGATGAACGACATGGGGTCCTACAGTGGCCCAGTCCTCAAGTGTCTTCCTCGCTGGACTCACCTTACACTCCCAACTCATCCCACAAACAGCACACACTCCCTCCATCCTACAACAGATGCAGTATTACAGTGGCACTAAGGGGCACTGCATAAAACATCTATCCTTGAGGCTGCCTTTCTCTCTCACTTCAAGAACTTATAGACAACTCAGTTAGCTATCTCTTCCATCCTTGAAACCTTTATTCTGCTTGGTTACCTCAAACATTCCTCTTCTCTGCTTGTGACCTTCCATCACCATAATGCATATGGGGCTCAACCTTCCGTCCTCTCTTCCATTCCACAATCCCTCCAGCATTGCAAGCTCCAGCTGACTGCTTCTCTGTATCCCTAACTTCTCTGCTTATGACTAATACCCAGACCTGACCAAGGACACTGTCTCAAGACACAGGTGGGTGTGTATTTCCCCTAACTTCATGTACAGGTGGTGTCTGCATCTGTGCTAACAAAGGCAGCCCTCAGACTATGACTCCTCTACTCTCTCACAAGAAGCCATGGCCCCTCCAGGCATATTCTTATTAGTGACCACCACTGTTGTCACAGACTACCTGAATAACCTAATACACATAATGTACTGCCACCCTCTGTCTCACACCCATAAGTCAGCTGAATCTATAATGATCCTTCACAACACTTAACTGGCATAATTAATGACCTTAGTGATTATCTGGTTGATGTCTGCCTTCCTTATTAGGCCACAATAACCTTGCTCAGACTGTGACCTTGGCATGGATCCACTCAAGTGCCTACCATGCTAAGTAATACAATCCCTGTTGTACACTTAAGAATTAAAAGTCTGAAATATATAAAGATATTAGTAACTTATTTTTAAAAAGGAAAAGCTATCAACAACCTGGCTAAATAAAAATGATCATGCAGTGACATTAGAGAGATGTGTGTGGACAGTGTTTTGAATATAAATATGAAGAAAACTACTCTAAAAATTCTGGGACCCTCTCTGGGGAGTAGAGAGAACGTACTCATTATCCCGTCTTTCTGAGCCGTCCCTGACATCAAACACGAGGTAGGGCTGAAATGGCCAGTCTGATGAACACCGAGTGGTCTCAGTCCCTCTACGAGAAAGCAGCCACCATTCAGGACACAAGTCAAGTTATATGAAGAACTTTAAATTAGTATTACCATTTTCCTTGTAGGGTAGGAAGCTGGGGCAAATAAGGGAACAAGAAGGACCTTCTTTTATTGAAATGTGCTTTAGTGAAAGGTACAAGACAAATTTTATTTCTATTCTAGTGCCAGGGGAATGAACTATGTAATTAAAGTGTAACAAATGCAACTGGAAAATTACTCATAATGAAGTAAAAAAAAAAAAAGCAAACCATTTCATACTATTTACAGTATGACTTTTTAGTTTAAAAAAAATTTTTAAAAGATATGCATAGTACAAGGACCAAAAGAAGATGTATCAAAATACATCTTCTATACAGTAACTATTTCTGGGTGGTATAAATATTGGTGGTTCTCCTAGCTTTTTTTTCCTTATCCTCATTTGCTGCAATCAACATGACTTTTATAATTAGAGAAAGTTATTAAACCTTTGATTTATGCTTTCTATGACAAGACTGAAGAACACAGTAAACTAGCTCTTCATCATAAGCAGCTAACCCTACAAAAAAAAAACAGCCACCAAGTTATGAGTGAAGCTCACCTGTTGTTCTTCAGGCTCTTGTTGTAAATGTAATTGGAAGGGAAGAGACAGATGTCGGGGTGCATCCTATACTGGACAGTCAGCTGCAACACAGGCAGCCTGCTGCTCACGTTCTGCTCCACATTCTCCTCCAGCAGTTTGCAGAAGCGGGCCATCATCGACTGCTCATAGCCATACTCCTGTGCCTTCAGGAAGGGGGAAAATAAAGCAGTAATCTTTGAAGAACCACCTGTACCTCCCCACTGTTATAAAAAACCACTGCACCCTAATATGTACATGACAGGGTTTAGGGTCATTACCAACAAGCAGAGTCAGAAAAATATGTTTCTGAGCCTGGCCCTTGAAAATCCATGGAACTTAGGAATACAAACTCAGGTCTCTGCTCCTCATTAACAAAATCCACATTCTGCTATGAAAGGATATGATCTTGTGCACGAGCACACTGAAGCTATTCTGATGCTAACAGAGGTCACCTGACTCAGTGATGAAAGAAAATAACACGTTTTAACAATTATTTCTGGGTTATGCTCTCAGTAAACAGATATATCCAATGTCACTGTAAACAAGCCCTTTTAAAATCTAATTGTTTCACACATCCTTCCAATATGTACTTAGCAGTCTCAGTAGTCTCCGAGTTGAGGAGGAAACAGATAACTGACTTAACTAAAGTGATTTCATATACCCAACTAATGGATTACAACCTGCAGTCTGAAAAGCAGTCACCTAACTGACAAATGAAAATAACTGTTGAATATTTTATCATGGTTGTACCTTGGAAGATACTGTTCAATATTAGCATCATACCAATATTTGATAAGCATTTTATCGAATAGCCTAGAAGCAAAATATGCTTTGAAAAATGTATTAAGATGGGGAACTCTTCATGAGTAGTGGTGAGGATATGCGGCACTGAAGCTGTATGTGCAGTTTGAATATACCTGTTTCACAGACTGTGAGAGTGGAGAAAAAAGGCATTACTTCTAAATAACAGATTATTTGTATGTGTGAATTTAAATAGGTTTGTGTAACTAAATATTAGTAGACATCTGACAATTTCATTTACATATAACCCTAAAGTTTATTCATTCAAATTAGATGAAACCTCATTTGGAATCTTCTCTCTCTGGGGAAAAAAAAAAAAAGGACTTATATAAGGTAACACACTTACTTACAGAAAAAAGCCACGTCCATCCTACAAAATGACAAAGATTTGTATACTCTGACAGAGAAGGATATTTCTCAACTATTTACTGACTGGAAAGAAACCAACTAGGCACAAAATGCTTCTGCCACCTTTAAAAGAGGCCAACCCTATGTACACATGTACACAAACCTGACAACCACCTGACACCCCTACTTCAGTAATTTTTGTGTCTGTCCCCACTCGGATGAGGGCAGGGCTTTTAATCTGTTTCCTTCACCGTCATAACCTACCACCTAAAACAGTGCCTGAATTAGTCTGACACTAGACTGAAAAAGTGTATCAATGAACATAAAAATGACCAGAGATCTGTTAAAATACTGAACTGTGCTACAAAGAGGTTGAGGAACCAAATGGATTTTTCTCATTTTTGCTATTTTTAATCAATCACCAAACTGGGCAGTCAAGTTGAGGCCCATCAACACCCCCTTTCATTTCATACCACAGCCCTCCAACAAATTCAACCAATACAACATTAAAACATTTAATTTACATTTAAAAACCATGGTCTAGAGCCATTCAGATGACCCCAAACATCTAATTGGGCCAGGCTTACACTTTCAGGAGCTAGCTTTAATGAGAAAAGAAGCAAAGCAGGGTCAATCAGAGCACAGGTGCCTATCTCCCACCAGCAGAGCTCACAGTCCCCTTCTGTAACCATCACCTTCCCTTCCTGTATGTGTGAGGGCCATGGGATACAGAATTTTAAAACTGGAAATGTCCTCTAACTAAATCAGTAGGTTGGGATTCTCTTTGTTTTTAAAGTTTTTCTTTTATTACTGTTCTAGTGTATCTACATTACTAAATTAAATCATATCTGGCACTTAAAACAGCTGAACACTGCCTATCCTAAAGAAAAAACCCCACTGCACATGGAGTAGGGTCTTTCTAGTCTCCGGTCTCTGATAGGGCTCCTGTCAAACACACAAGCACAATAACAAACAAAGGGACATTTTCAGATGCTTTGATAAAGACTCAAATGGGGATACTCTTTTCCCAGCCTTTCCAAATAAGAGATGATGATCCAACAAAGACCCCCACCCACCCCTGCCAAAATTCCAGAAAGCCCCTTCCATTTTAAATTGATGGGAGGAAACTCACCAAGGAGATGGTTGTGGGAGGGAGCTGCTTCGGGTCCCCTACAAGGATGAGCTTGTTGCAGCGGTGGATAAGGGGAGTCAGGGTGTCAACCTCACAAGCCTGCCCAGCCTGAGTAACAAAGTACAGAGCGGAGAAATCAGCTTAATTATCTTTGGTTTTTATGTATCCATGTGCCCTTTACCTACCTCAGAAAAGCTCTAACCCTAACCATTCAGAAATGAGCCACACTTTCTCCTTCTGCACCAAATATCAAAAACAAGGATTTTCTTTAGAGAAACAACAAAACAGTCACACAAAAAGTCACATGTTTTGTAGTCAGTCACCACTCAGGTGTCACTGACACTTGGGAGCCAGCCATGCCTGTGTTCTTTGTTCCTGCTGGAACTACATGTTTGTGCGTCCCTGCCTCATCTTTCTTCCATGTTCCTTAGCTGACCTTTCAGCTGTAAGACCTGGAAGCTTCTTCCACTGGATGCACTTCATCACACCCACCTCTGCATGTTCTCACTGGGGACTATGGACCTTGGACTTCCTACAATGATTCTCTGTATCTCATTTTCAACCCTTTTGTCTTCTAGCTCTACATCTGGCAAACAGTAGGTTTGCTCAATAAATGAATAAATGTATGCTCAATAAAATGAACTAAGAAAATAGTGTGGCTCAGAGCTTTCCCAAGTTATATTAAAAATGCTGCAAAAGGTAAATGGAGCTATTCCAAGCAGCTCAGACAGTCCTTGGGAGGGACTCTGTAACAACCAGGCATCCTTACAAGTAAAACCCCAGTGCTGGAAGAACAGTTTTGACTGTGAGGAGTCATTAGCAGTACATTTCAACATGAAAAAAGACACATGTAATGTCAGGTAAAATCAGATGAGAGGACCACAGGGCTGACTGCTCACTGACCTCGTCAATAATGACACAACTGAAGGGGACACCTCCTTGCCCCCGGAAAGCAGACTCCAGCAGCAAACCGCCACTGGTGCTCAGGGTGCAGCAGATTATGTGGGACTCCAAGATGATGATGCTCTGGGTCTTCTGTGGGCGTCCTTGAACCTGGGACAACAAACAAAGGTCCATTACCATTCAGATGTATATAAATCCTAGGCTATGGTAGGCCTAATTCTACTATAAAACACACACCTTTATTATGTGATAGAATAATATTTAGTAAATATAAAGGGAGAACCTCAATCTAGAACAACATCAGAAACATTCAAGATAATTAGAAACAACCAGGAAGAACACTGCTTTGCAGTACAGTCTAAGCTTAGAATCAGATTCAAGTATACAAAGAAAAAATTATCCAGGGTTTGATTTGGGGAAAGTAGATTGCAAGTCTTATATAGCCAGATGTAGGTGGGCAGGTCAGAATATGCAGAGATTAAATGATTCTACCGAGTTGTGAAGCAATTATCTGAGTAAAACGGAGGTCAGAACTAGGCTTGAATATATGTTTTTCTGTTTGTTTTTAAGTACATAACACTATTCTTCGTTTTATAAAGGTTAGTACCAACAAAAACACCAGCTGCCAAAACTAACAAGCATTCTACTTTCAGTTAGAACACAATCATAGTCTCCCTCTGTAATGTAACATAAGCTCATTCTTGAACAATGCAGGGGTTCAGGGCACTGACCACTGCACAGCTGAAAATCCTAGTGTGACTTAAGTCTGCCCTCCACATACATGAATCCATAACCTCAGATCAAAGATGTAACTGTCCTGTGGTGGAACCAAGCAGTTTGAATGACACCTCTCACTGCACACCATGTAGGGTTTGAAGTCATAAACTAGTATCTCATCAGTGTCAGTCAGCCTGGGCCTACTCTTAAAAAGAAGGGTGATTCATCCCTGAGCAATGGTGATTCATCCCTGAGTAGGACATACAGTCAAACATGAGCTTAGAACAAAAGGTGGCAAAAGTGGCTCTCCAGGGCTCACACGCTGACGCGCCATCGCCCATCTTCACTCAGCAAGTGCAGCAGCTACAAAGCAATGTGACCTGTAGCCGAAACCATACTACCGGCAGACATGAACTTCATCCTTCAATTTCAGAAGACTGAGTTTGGCTCAGTTTAAAACTTTAATGAAAAGTTTCCACCTAATTTTTAATTTAAATAAATAGCTAATGAAACATGCATTAAATTAAACTGTATTTATGTAGCCACGAAGGGAAGGCTAACAATACATTCAAGAGAAAGATCTCGTCAAAAATAGTGATAACACTGTGGCTTGATATTTTCCCCCTCTCCTTGACCCCAAAAGAAATGCCGTGTTGTCTGAGGAAATGCAATACGGGGTTACCACTGTCATGTACTTGAATCCAGACATGTTATTTACTTCTTTTAATAGCAAAACACCCACAAACTTATTTTTATTAACATTTCATCTGGTTATAAATATCCCAGTTGATTTTGCAGTTAAAGGGAGGCAGAGTAGAGCACCTAACAAGAGGGTTTTTTTAATACCCACACCTAGAAAAGGAAAGATACTCTATAATCACTTATTTTTAGAAAACTCAGGTGGTGATTTCATTATCAGGCTAAAGGAACAAAAGTAAATATACATGTAATTACACCATCTCCATTTTTGTATTTGTTTGAAATTTCTCAAAATAAAAACATTTTTAAATGCAACTGATAAAAGCCCAGAGGTTGTCTGAACTATGTCATAATTAAAAAAAGAAAAAGAAAAACCAGGTAAATGATGTAAGTAAACTACTCACCTCTTTAATTATAGAAGCAAGTTCCTGCCTTTCTTTTGAAACTTGGGCAATTTTCTTATCTAATTCTTGCCTCTGGAAAAATTAGAATGCCATCATGAAAATTAAATAAGCATTTTAAAATGCTTTCCAATAGACTGCTTCACTTCAGAACTGAGCGCATACACCTTATGACAACACTCAATCATCCAGTTTGTTTTCTATTTGACAGTGAAGTCCTGACACTCTACATCACTGCACTTCTGGAGTTTAGCTCAACTACTCCAGGGTATTGCCGCCTCCTACCCATTCTGTTTGGCCAAGCAGACTGCATACCTTAAACTGACACTAGCCCCTTCACACAAGCACATACCCTAGGTAGTAGCCCAGTAACAGCAAATGTAAGATCCTGATAGGATTTTTCCAACAGCCACTGAGATCAAGTTTCCCCTGCCCTCCAGCACATTCCCATGAACTCCTTAAATCAGGTATTTTGGGTTGAACTGACCAACCCCGCCTTAGCCCAGGAACCCCAAAGCTCTCCACCCACAGGTCCTAATAAAGGCATGAGTCCCAGGTCCTGCATCTGTCTGCACTCTGCCCTGACCTCCATGTGGCCCCTCAGGGTGTGCCACGGTACTTCTTCTGGGACCTGTAATAAATTTCTCTATTGCAATTTCTCTGTCTACTGAGCTCACCACCTACAATCCTGCACTCCAAGTAGCAGCAACTGTTAATCTGATATAAATTCTTAATCCTATGTAATATTCTACTGGGTCTAGTACATGGCACTAATGCTACTTCTGAGCATCCCAACCCTTGGGTCACCATTCCTTCACTCATTTCCAGGTGGTTCAAATGAGGTGATCAGTCACACCTTCATCACTTCTAGTCAGTGAAGGGCATGTAATGCAGGCTAGTCAATTCTGGCACCACTCCCTTAAAAACAGGGACTAGACCTGCCTCCACACCCAGGAACTAATCTGAGTTCTTCCTTGGAACTGATGCACAGATAATGGCAGGGAGGCCTTTTCTACCTGTGGGTTTTCTAAGCTGGGGTGGAATACCACTTTTATATACATTCTTATCAACAAATTATGCCATTCCACAGTGAAAAATGGCATCAAATACTCATAACCTATTTTGTGCACCTATGATTTACTAAAAACAATCAAGAAATGTTCAGATACCTGTATTTCCCTCCCACCTCGGCATAAAGCACGCTGGCGGGAAAGTTCATCTAGTTGATGGTCTAGATATTCCTTTCTTCTATGCATCTCCTGAACATAAGAAGGTAAGTCTTTTTCTAAAAAAAATAAAAATAAGGAATTTTATGCCAATTCTCACACACACATATGCATAATGAGAAAAAAACACACACTAGTTTCTCAAACCATACTATCTCTTGGGTCTCCCCATTACCTTAAATGCTGAAGCCATTGTCTACTGTACAAAAAGAACCAGCTAACATTAGTATAAACCATATTCAGTACTTACTCATTCTGTGGTTAACTTGGTTATCCAAACTGAATTTTAGGACCTCATTATTAATAGACTTTTCTGGACCCAGACGTACTAAATTGATATCTCCACAGTTTCCTGTTGATAAAAACCACACTTAAGAGATTAAGGAGCTTTGTCCATTATATGTATTTCTAAGCAAATGCATTAACCGCCAGAGGACAGAGCTAATATGAACTATCAGTTAACTAGATAAATGGAACTCCACTAGAGCTTCATACACATTGTTTCACAGATTTTCCATAACACCCTATAAAATAGGCACTTAACCATTTCTACCCAATAAAAGCTAGTGAGGTTGTATATAAATACTACATTACAGAGCTGAGAATCTATTATATTAATATGTCAAATTATTTTTTTTTAGAACATTTGATGATAAAACATATTTGGGAAATGATAAATTGAGATAAAACCAATTCTTAACCACATGGTGTTTCAAAAATATACAAGGATACATAGAGTTCAGTAATATACATTACTATATATGTGAATTTCTAAACAGAATCTTATTTTACCATCAACCCTTTTCTGTAGAACACTCAGAACAAAGCTTTGAAACTACTACACATCACATTCTACTCCACCAGAAACACCTAGAAGTGCCACAAATATTATCACACACATCCTTTAAACTCCAGGTGGGTTCATAAGAAGGTCAGGCAAGTTCTAGGGTCAAAAACAAAGAGAAAGCTGAAAACCAGAGTTAAAAGCTCCACACTACTTTGACTCCTGAAGGGGAAGGCTGCTCACTGTCTCAGTGCTTAGGTGTTTTTAAATTTACATTTAATAAAATGCAAAGATTTTTAAAAATCTTTAGTTCTACAGTCTGACAAGCATCTACACTGGCAAAACTTACCATTCCAACCAAGATGCAGAAGTCTTACAATGCAGGCTTGGCTTTAGAGCCTGCTAAAATGCAAACAGGCCTGAAAGAGGTGGTGGTATGAAGTGAAAGTGCCCTGGTCCTGGCTCAGCTGGGAAAAATTATCTTCTGGGACTTGCCAGCCAGGCCCATGCCACATGTGATTTTAAGAGACTAAATGTACAATACAGGGAATGAAAACGGTGACCCTCAGAAATACAGTTGAGATTTTTTAAATTAGAATTTTGAAAGAAACATCTTTATACCAATATATTTGAAAAACTAAAATGAAGTAAAAATTTTTCTTGAAAACGTGAATTAGCAATACTCAAATCTAGAAAATTTGAATAGATCTGTTAACAATTAAAGACATTTAGACTGTAGATAAAAACTTATCCCTCACTCAAAAATAGAAAAAAACACACACACAAAATCTACAAGGAAGAAATATTCCGTCTTAGGCAAAACATTCCAAACAATAAAAAAATCCCCTGACTTCAATACCAAAACCAGGAAAAAATATGACTAAGAAAAACTGCAGGCTGGCCTCGCTTATAGGTAGTAATTTAAAAAATCCTAAATAAAACATTACCAATCCAGGCATGTGTTAAAAAATAGTAATACATATTTGCCAAGGATGAATCTGATAAGGGGCTAATTTCCAAAGTGTACAAAGAACTCATAGCACTCAGCAAGAGGAAGACAAACAACCCAATTAAGAAATGGGCAAAGGACTTAAATAGACACTTCTCCAAAGAGGACATAAAGATGGCCAAGAGACACATGAGAAAATGCTCAACGTTGCTAATCATCAGAGAGATGCAAATTAAAACCACAATGAGGTATCACATCACACCTGTCAGAACGGCTGCCATCAACAAATCAACAAACAGCATGTGCTGGCTAGGGTGTGGAGAAAGGGGAGCCCTAGTACACTGCTGGTGGGAATGCAGACTGGTGCAACCACTATGGAGGTTCCTCAAAAAATTAAAAACGGAGCTGCCGTTCGACCCAGTGATTCCACTCCTAGGAATGTATCCTAAGAATCCTGAAACATTCATCAGAAAGGACATATGTACCCCGATGTTCATTGCAGCACAGTTTACAATAGCTAAGATCTGGAAACAGCCTAAGTGCCCATCAGTAGATGAGTGGATAAAAAAGCTGTGGGACATTTACACCATGGAATACTACGCAGCTGTAAAGAAGAAGAATCTCGTACCCTTTGGGACAGTATGGATGGACCTGGAGAATATTATGCTAAGTGAAATAAGCCAGGCAGCGAAAGACAAATATCACATGATCTCGCTTATACGTGGAATCTAAAGAACTTAATAAACTGATGAACAGAATAGATTCAATGACATGGAAGCATAGATGAGACTGATGAATGTCAGAGGGATGGAGGAGGGCGGGTGGGTGGAGGGGGAGAGAGTAACCAAAGAATTTATGTGCATATATACACAACCCAAGGACATGGACAATGTTGGGAGAGGGACTGGGGAGGGGGAAGGAACGGGGTGGAACGGGTCATTGGGGAGAAAAAGGGACATCTGTAATATTTTAAACAATAATAAAACTTAAAAAAAATAGTAATACACAACCAAGTTGGCTTTATTCTAGGAATCAAAGCTAATTTATATTAGAAAACCATTGTTATTTACCACAGAAATAGATTAAAGCAGAAAAACTTCACTACCATTTCAATGAATGCCAAAAAACATTCCAAAAATGCACACAAATTCAACACCCATTCATGACAAAAACGCTAATGAGAAGGAAAATTCATTAACCTGATAAAAGGTATATAAACCAAAACACAGCAATAAATTCATACTTAAGGGCATGGCGTCATTTCCTTAAAGGATACCCGGGACCATGGGAAGTAGTGAAAAGAAGTGAGAATGAAATACTGAAAAAGCTATTTTCTAAGAAAAAATAATATTGCATGGTCAGCACACACTAGGACAATGCTCACCTACCTGGCTGGAAAAAGCCAGCTAGAACTGTACCCAGCATGTTGCCTGGTTCAGCTCTGGGCCAGGTATACTGTTACAACCACTTTCAAGAAGAATCTGGCACTGTCTAGAAAACTGAAGATACACAAATCCTGCAGCCAAGGATTTCTTCTTCTAGGTACACATGCAGTGGAAGAATGACCTTGAATATCTGACCCGTCAGCAATGAAAGAAGTTTACAAGATTATTTAACCCCCAACCTGTCCTCTGATCTTTTCTGTTTTTTTTTTACCTGGATTAACACCACTGGTTCTGGTCTCCCTAAACTGTTTTCACAACTCACTCATGGTCACAAGTCACAGATGAAAAGCACTGCCATAGAAAGCTGTACCGGAGACACAAGTAAACACCCAGAGCTGTTTTTCAGTTCAGGGAATTCCCTCTAGCTGTATCTTCACTGGCTGTAAACATTCCTATACTGTAAGAAAGCATACAGGAATGTCCACTGCAATGAAGTTTGAAATAACAAAAAAAATGGAAGAAAACCTAAATGTCTATCAACAAATAATGAATACCTTGTGCACCCTACAATAAAATAACTTGTAGCAGTTGATATGAGTGACTGTGCTGATAAATGGTAATATATATAAAATCATAAACCTCACAAACACATGGTGGCAGGGACAGTGGCAAATGAACAATGTAAGTTCTACAAGCCAATGAATTCTATTTGTAGGTAACACATATGTGGTAAAAGAAAAATGTGTGTGTTCCCTCAGGACAAAGATGGCACGCCCCAGCTTCTCTGATATCTGGATATAGCCATATGAGTAGGTTCTGGCCCAAAGGAAGTGAGCAGAGGTGCTCCTGGCAGTGTTTAGGAACTTTCATGAAAACAATGGTAGTGTGTTGCTTTTGTCCCTCCTTCATCTTTACCCCAGGGCACTTGATGCTGGAAGTGATTGCTGGAGTTGGAACAGCCATCTATGACCACGAGGCACACAAAGGAATGCAGCCATACAAAGCAGAGAAGGACAGAGGGAACCTGGTCTCTGAGACTCATACCAGTGCCAGTCCTGAGGTGCCAATCTCTGGCCTTCTGAATAAGAAGGGAAGAAACTTTTATCATACTTAAACTACTGTATTTGTAGTTGCTCTTATCTGTGGCCATACCTAATCCTACCTGATAAAAGGTACTGTCAGTTAACTCAAGAAAAACAAAACTTGGTGAGGAAAGACAAGACTATGAGTTTGAGAAAACAGCTGAACCATAACCACTCAAGGTGTACGAAAATGAGGGCCAAGCAGCAGGCAGGAGTTACCTGACACCTGCACTCAGGCATCCTTGATCATATGTGCTGAGTTCTTCACCAACATCAACTGTGCTGAATATTACCCTGGGGCACTCTACATACCTGCTCCTCAATTTTTCCTCCTCCAGCTTGGAGACAGGTTTTAATACTCCACTCATCTGAGCGTGCACCAGACATTGGGATGCCACAGGGATGGAATCACTCATCCTATCCTTCTGGAAGTGTACTGTGTACCAGCCATCGTAACTCCATTCCAGCTGTCCTGAACGAACTGGCCTCTGGAATCTCTGGCTTCTGGCATCCCCTCCCCTCATACTTAACCTGGCTAACTTCTACAGGCTTCTCTGGTTTCATCTTAAACACTAATTCTAGAAGTCTTCCCCAGCCCTCACATGACTGAGCCAAACGTCACTCAAAGGTGCCTAAGTACCACATTTAACTCCTCCTCCAGAGCTCACAGCTTGTCCTCTAACTGCCCATGCTTCCACCCACTTCTTCCTGAGACTGTCTTCTGGGGGTTTCACAGCTGAAACCTCACCACTCAGCACAGGGCCCAGCACAGAGAACATGCCAGTAATATTTGCTGAAAGAGTCACTAAGGAAGCGGGGGCCACATCCCCATGGACAAGTCATCACCAAAATTGGCCTGCTCTTTGTCATTTGGAGTTGCCCACACTAAACACTGAAAACAAAACAAAAACAAATGAACAGTCCACATAAGTAACATACCCAAAGGATTCTTCTTGTCTTTACACTTTTCTTTAAATTCAATGATGATTTTTTTCATCAGCTCATCCACAGCTGAGTTGGAAGGTGCACACACAAGCACGCGGTTCTGCTTGATCTTGGCATTGGCGTTTTCATTGAAGAGCCCCCTCCTCTGGTTGCACAATTCACCAGATGTACCAGACAAACAAGCAAAAAATATTGATGAGCTCTATTATATTGTTTTATCCTTTTCTCTACTTCCATGAATGTTTGAAAGTTCCCCCAGAAAGTTAACAGTACATAAAAGCATCTGTATCTTACACTATTAGTAAAATTATTCTAGCATAGAATCTTATCCAAACCTCTTTATGCCTTCCATTAATATTCACTTATTTCACTCAGTATTCACTTCAGCCAAGATGTTGCCCAGGAAGACACTCAAGACAGTGCCCTTGCATATGTGACCTATAATAAAGCCAGAAGACGACCTCTGGGCTTTAGGATTAGTTTTATCCAAGACAGCACTTTCTGCCCTTTTTACTTCTTAGAACCTTTCTCCCTCCACTCTCCTGTCTCTCATAAACTTTTACACAGTATCAAGAAAACACACAGAAGTGAAGAGGTGAACACTGGTTAACTCATGGTGAGAGGCACCATGCCCTCAGCCATCTCTACCTCAGTCAGCAGGCGGTACAGGAGGCCAACAATGGTTTTTGATTTCCCTGTTCCAGGTGGCCCATGAATCAGACAGATCTTGGCAACTGCTGGGGAGTGTTTCACCATGGCATACGCAGTTTCTATCGCTTTCTTCTGGTCTTCGTTGAAATCTCTTAAGTAGGAAGTCTACACAAAATGACAGGAGTGAGAATGATAGGACAAGATCCTAAAGCAACTCACCCTTAACCTAAAACCACTTTCACTACTGGAAAGAAAGATACTTAGTGTCTGCAGGCTTCAGCCCACTGACAAACACAAGTGTATTTTTATTTGTGATTCTGATATAAAGATGATGATAAACTGTTATGTACTTCATGGCTATTTCTTCTTTGGTTCTTCCCACTAATTTAGTCAATTCTCTCCTCAGACAATAAAAACAAATGATACAGTGGAAAGAACATGAATTTGGGGCCATATCTGTGTCTAAACCTCATTTCACTCACAAACTAGGTCTCTTCAAACTCCTAACCTCTCTTGGCTCCAGCCTTTGTCATCAATTATGTCTGGGATTCCTTAAAGGTGAGAACTGAGATGACACACATGAAAGCCCTGGCACACATCAGGGGTTCAAAAATAGTACCTCCCTTTAGCCTTTCTCCGTGTTAATTTCCTGGAACTTATATGAAGCTCTTCCAGTGAGGTAAGTATTCACAAGAAATGACATCTTCATACTTGCAATACCACCACTCAACTCTCCTAAGCTTGAATCTTAATCACCTGACATTAGGTAGGATGCTCCCCCAGCACCTCAATGCTGCTCTTTAAGCACAATTCCCACTCTTTACAGCACTAAAACCTACTTCTGAGGCCAGCAACCACCCATATACTGTGAAACATTAACAACAACTATGCCCTGAATGGCACCCCTGTACACAGTGCACACACTACTGTCAACAAGCAGGAATGTGAAGATATATGTAACACGATGCTCTCACAGCCTGATGCAAAACTTTCTGATTTTTGCTGTTACCATATAATCATCACTCACAATTTTCTCAGATGTTGTAGTCAGAAGATCTTTTGTACAGAAGTCCATGGGGTTTGGATTCAGAATAGCTCTGGCCAGCTGGTTTCGACTACTCAATAAAGACATGGCTTTCAAAGTCCTTTGTGTAGTTACTAGAGAACTGATTACAACACATTTCACCATTTCATTTAAGTTGACTGGCAAATTTCCTTGAGTCTGAATGGAAAGGGAACACTCATATTTCCCATTACGCACTAGTATCAAGAAAGAGAAAAAGCAATTTCAGTTAGCAGTGAAGAACAGTATCCAGTTAAAAAGGTTATTCAGAATTAGGTAATTTATAAGATATGTTTTTGTATGACATGTTATATAAATAATTCACTGAATAATACTTCTTGAATGCCTCCTAAGAAGCAGGCAATGTTTCTATCTTCAAGAGGCTTCTTTTTTAGCAGAGACAGGTAGACAACCAAACAAACGTGTCAGATGGTGATAAGTGCTCTGAAAAAAGGGAAAAGGGAATGAAAATGTGCCAACAAGTGAGAGGCAGGAATCACTGTAGACAGGAGTCAGGGAAGGTCTTCCTGAATAGGTAGTAACTGAGAAGGGGCTTTCCAAAAGGCCACTCAGGATGCCACTGCAGTCATGCAGGTAAAAGTTAATGCAGGATGGAGTAGCAGAGATGGGGCCTAGGTTTGGGATACACTGCAAAGGAAGAGTCAAAAGCATTTGCTGATAGACTAGATGAGGGTGGAAGAGAAAGAGATCAAGGATGACTCTGCCCTGCTTACTGAGATGAAAAAAATTAAAGGAAGAGCAGATGTCAGGAAGAAAATCAAGTGTTTCTTTTTGGATGAGGTTTGAAATGTGATGTATGGGGGCAGGATACATGAATTTGGAGAGTGAGACCTACCTTAGAAATATAAACTTGTCGAATGTAATCATTTGCATGACTCAGAAGCACATATATGCCCCTGCTATTGCTCTTCTACATGCATTCTACACAAATACTTGAGCTCTGCTCACACTGACAGTAAGCACGGCACACCAGTCATACTGCAGCCTGATTATAAATTTAAGGAGACTAGTTGCCATTTTCAAAATATGATGCAAAAAGGCACAGGAATAATAAAATTATGTTCTCACATTACCAAGAAACATCAGTGCCAAAATGCAGCTTGGCCTAGAATAAAGAACGGGCACTTTGTGGCCGAACAAAAGGAGGCTGCAATTCTGGACTTACATTTACTGCTGAGGATGACTTTAGCTGTGGTACCTAACATTGCTGAGCCCTGGCTTCCTGACAGGAAGGGATAAAAAATTCTTACTACTTTGCAGGGCTTTGGGGAGGATAATAAATGTGACAGGAAGGATAAGACACACAGTAGGTGCTCATTAAATTCAGCTAACATTATGTCTGTTATACTACCTTAGGGAGTGAGGTCCCTACGGCCCAATGGACAGGGTGATGGAAACAGGAAATCCCTCAAGTTGCCTCACAATTAGTTATATGTTTAGCCACAAAGCCAAGGCTGAAATGCAATTCAAAATATAACAAACAGATGGCATACATGTTGTTTATTTCATAACACACAAGGACAAATATACAACAAGGAGAGGATATTACAAAAGGAAGTTTTAAATTTTAAGTCTAGAGTAATAAATACTAGACCTTTTCCAGGTGAGTCTAGAAAAAACTAAGAGGCCTCTGAATGTGAAGTAATCAACCTAGAGGTCCAATAAATGTATAGGTGACCCTTAAACAACAAAGGGGTTAGGGGTAGCCAAACCCGTCCTCACAGTCAAAAATTCACATATAACTTTTGACTTCCCCAAAACTTTACTGTTGACCAGAAGCCTCACCAATAACAGTACATTAGTACATATTTTTAGTGTTACATGAATTTATACTAGAGAAAAAATAACGTTATTATGAAAATAATAAGGAAGAGTATTTTTGAACAAAATATGCATATAAGTGGACCAGCACAGTTCAAACCCATGTTGTTCAAGGATCAACTGTAGAGAAAACACACAGCTGGTAAAAGACAACTTAGAGGGAGACTAAGATGAGCTCACACCTGGTGAATGCTCTTCAATGTCTCATCAGGTACTTACTGACTGAGGTGCGGCAAAACTTATGGACATAAGCACAGTGATATTCATGGGGAGCTTGGATAGCATTCCCTTCTATATCTCTCTTCTCTCCATTCATTTTCTCAGGAACCAAAAACACCAAATCATTCTCCTTTGGATGAAGCTGTTTAGGTAGTTCACATTCCTCAAGAAAAACTACAGAACAAGAAGCAAGCATTTATCTTAACAGAATTATTTTATTTTTCAAATTATAAGAGAAAGTTTATTTTAAAAGTTATAAAGCAAGTAGAAGCTAGCCAGCTGGGCTGCATAGGCACAAGAAACAAGTTACAGAAACAAAAGGACCCCTGCAGCTTAGCTTAGGGGAGAAAAGCTGCCTGGGGGAGAAGGGGAGACCACAAACATGCAGACATGCTCCCCAAAGGGACACTGCACAGAATTCTTTTGAATAAGGTTAAGCTACAGGACCCTAAACTCTGTGCAGTCTCAGCACATGGAGAGCACCAGTGATTCACAGACACTTTAAAAGGGTAGTCTATAAATGTTGATTACACCGTATCGTCAAATGTTTCTTAAAAACTGCAAAAAAGTCAAGGCAGATGAAAACATATATTCAGAAGTCGCTGATACATTACTTTCCTTAAAGTTTATTTTAGTTTTCAATCAAGAAATTTTCTCTTTTGTCCCCCACTTTCAAAATCCCAGGGGAAAACTCAGAAACAGATCCACGTACATATATGAATTTTGAGCCTATTGGAGATGTTCAAACAAGGGTCAAAGGATAGTTGTATAC
The DNA here is from genome assembly GCF_001595765.1 of Miniopterus natalensis. The sequence continues at coordinate 41,314 of NW_015504855.1, forward strand.
TAAATGGGGCTGGGAAATCAGCAAGCACCAGAATAGAAATGTTTGTTCCCAACTGCCAAATCCGGCAACAAGACACTGAATTCAAGCACAACATGCTGCTACATGAATAGAATGAACCACTAACCCAAAAAGATTTTAAAATGTGGCACACAAATATCTATTTGAATGCATCAGAGAGCAAGTAGAACAGCGAAGAATTACTCTGTTGAGAGCCAGAAAGTCAGCCCAGTATTTCCCTTAAAACTTTGAACTATTCAGGGAGTGGCAACCAAGAGGTCAAGCAGTACCTGGGATGACCTTGTTGGACTAAAATGACAACAGCTAGCCCAGCTCTCTATGGAGCACACTCACGCCTTTCTTCTCCAGGTGTGAATCTTTACCTTTTCTCCCAAAGTTCTAAGAGTCCCCATGAGACTGCAATCCTGGGGAGCAGTGGGCAACAGAAGCTTGTCCTGAGCTAACCCACGTCTCCAAGGCCTTTTTTCTCTGACTTTCCAGTGAGCTCACAGCAGCCCCACCTTGGCTCACTTCTTCCCTACAAAGTTTCTAGGGAGTCAAAGCAGCTCCACACAGGCTCTCCTGTAGCTTCTTCTGCCCTAAGTCCTTCCTTTGTTTCACTGTCCCCAAATTTAATAAATTGACTCTTAAAAATAAAAATTTAAATTAAAAAAAAGAACAGCTGGATCCCAGGGACTTGCCTGCATAGAGCGGGGTCCTGGTAGCCCTCCTGCTTCAGGTTGGGACCATGAAGGGTTACACCCAAGGATGAAGCAGAAGTAAACCAGCCTTTTCCTGGGCAGCTTCAAGTCACCTGGGTACTTCAGAAAGACTCCATCCCTTAGACATATTATGGTAGTGTCCCCAAGAGCCTAGAAGAGGCCAGGGACAATCCCCTCTTTAAGGAGACAGTACCACACTAGTCCCCAAATGATTTTTATAAACAACTTTCCAAAGACAAGACCAACATATATCTGAGATAAGCAAGTCTGAAGAGAGAAGAAACACACAAACTGAGAGAATTAGTTAAAAAAAAAAAAAGACTGTACAAGGGGCAAAATATGTTGCAACAGCATACGACATGGGATGGGGACCAACAGGTGTAGTCTTTTAGAGATTTTGCCTTATCTATGGAAACATTTAAAATATCTATTAAAACCACAGACTTTGATAAATCAAGGATTAACACTAAGTTTTAACTACCAAAATATTAAAAGAGGAATAATTTCTAAAATAGATAAAATGAAAACTTGTTTAAAAATAGAAAAAAATTATAAAGATGTATTCAAAATAAAATAGGGGAGTAAGTAAGCTTAATATTATAATTAGGTTCATTTGTTTATACAATGTTTTACATTTTACAGTTGGCTTTTTTATTCGCCTCTGCTGATTTAATGACTCAAAAGTCTCATATGCAGAAAGAAAGCTCTCAAAAACTAGCAGGGTTCTGTCTAAGTAGCTCGAAAACTAACATGAAGGAGCTAATCAATGATACTGGATTGGAACACAGTGTGTTCAGTCAGGGTATATTTATAAGAAAATGACCTCTGAAAAGCTCATTAGTCAACACCAGTGCTTGCAGGAAATTAACTCATTACTTTGAAAACTGGTCAAGAGTCAAGTACTCATTCTACTTTTCTTTATAAAGTATAACACTGAGTAAACAAATAACATGCAGAAATTTCTTTATAGAACCAGTCTAGCTAATAAATAAATGATCCAATAAAAATATCACCATTTTAAAAAAATATATCTTTATTCATTTCAGAGAGAGGAAAGGAGAGGGAAAGAGAGAGACAGAAACATCAATGATGAGAGTCACTGATTGAGCCCGCAACCCGGGCATGTGCCCTGACTGGGAATCGAACCCTGCTAGCCTGGATCCTAGGTCAATACTCAACTGCTGAGCCACACCCGGCCAGGCAAAAATATCACCATTTTGTATCCCTGAATAAATCAATGCCTTAAGCATAACAGCTATAAATATGACAAAAAGAGCAGAAACTAGGCAGCAGGCATCTCCTGATAAAGGAAAATACCACTGATGAAAGTTTTGCCAAAAATAGTAAGTCAAACACCTATGTCCAACCATCAATTTACAGGAAATGCAGAGGGTAGAAAAACATACTGAACACTATCTGGGGGTTGCAATCAGCAAAATACAGACATGAGTAACTTTATAGGATCAATGACCCAATTTATTCAACAAATGAATTACAGAGGGAATGAGATGATTACTGTTAAAAAAAAGAAAAAAGAAAATATATCAACCAATGTCAATGACTGAACATAATTTGGATTTTAATTCAAACTGGTTGAAAAAATTAATTATGAGGAAACTGGAAACGTGAACAGTGATCAGCTATCTGATATTACGAAACTATTAATATTTCAGCAACAAAATATTATTTTATTATGATTTTTAAGGTCCATATCTCTTAGAGATATTTACTGAAATAGTTACAAATGACAGGAAAAAAAAATCTAAGCAAAGATAATCTGCTAAATTTCTCCATAGGGAACTATAAAACATACTGAAAATAAGCCTACAGAACTGATGATATATGCCTTATGCATTAGAAAATAAGTATTGGAAAGTATTGTCAATTCTTAATAATTTTTCACACTTTTTTCTGTAAAATTCACATGGGAATGCAAAGGGACACTAATAGCGAACACATTCTGAAGGCAAAACAGACAGGACTTACTAAATGGACATTAAAACTTATTATAGCCCAGCTAGTATGGCTCAGTGGGTTGAGCATTTTCCCATGCACCAAGGTCACTGGTTCAATTCCACGTCAGGACACATGGCCAGGTGGCAGGCTCAGTCCCCAGTAGGGGGCATGCAGGAGGCAGTGGATAGGTATTTCTCTCTCATTGAAGTTTCTATCTCTCCCTTCCCCCTCCTCTCTCTCTGAAGTCAATAAAAACATATTTAAAAAAAACATGAATTATAAGGTAGGCTAAGGAATTAGACAATGTGATACGGGACCAAATGATCCAATAAAGAAGAAATGAGTGCATAAAAAGACCCATGCATTCAGTGGACATGAGATTTATGACAAACACAGCTTTGCAGAGCACAAAGAAAGGATGGTCTTTTCAATAAACAGTACCAGGATAACTCCATATCCACCAGGAAAAAAATGAAACATGGCCCCACATTTCACTCACACACTAAAATCAATTCCAAGTTGGTGAGACAACAAATCCTCTTTACTTTTTCTGTAAAGAGCCAAACCTTTTCTTTGCAGGCCACAGTAGCACTGTTCATAATACACTGTGTGGGGAAGTTAACACCGCAAGCGTGAGGTTGTGACTGAGGAAGGCCTGCTTACATGGTTGGCCCTTGTCATCTGGGAACTTGTATTTCAGGACAGTTCTCATCATTCACTGATGAGCACAACTCACTAGACCTAAAATGACTGCAGAAAGAACAGGGTTTTGCCAAGCATTCTCTTTCCTTCTGGAAGTCAGGTATTCAGATCAGGCAGAGGGGGTTGCAGACGCTGAGTCCTACCCTAACAAGCTTCCCAGGTAGGTGACATTTCACCTGTGTTGCTAGGACTCATGACTGGGAAAATTGTGTCGTGTGTGACTCCACTGGGAAAGGACTTGGGAAGATTTCTGGTTCCCTCCAGGCTTCACCCCATGTTTTTTTTTTTTTTTTCCCCTTTGCTGATTTTGTTTTGTGTATGCTTTTGCCATAATTAAGTCACAACCAGAAATATATGTTGAGTCCTCTCAGGGAATCACTGAACCTGGGGATGGTTTTGGAAAGCCCTGACACACAGGCCAAAACTGATGGGGACAAAGTCTACCAACAGTAAAACTGTGATCTGAGCTTACAATGACATACTAGCACAGCGACAAAAAAAAAACAAACCCAATATGAATACAAAAATTGATGAACTATACAGACATGTTAAATAAAAGAAGACAGACCCAAGAAAATGCTATGTGAGACTATATGGTCAACATAAATGCGATTGTAGGTAAGTGGTTGGAGCCTCAGGGTCATGGGTTTGATTCCCAATCAAGGGCGCAACCTGGGGTTGCAGGTTCGATCCCCAGCCCTGGTTGGGGTGAGGGAGGCAACCAATCAATGTCTCTCTCTCACATCCATGTCTCTCTCTGCCCCCTTCCACCTCTCTAAAAATCAATGGAAAGAAATCCTTGAGTGAAAATTAACAATAACAAAAAAAAAAAAACACCACACACAGAAAAAGACAAATGCCAGATAATTAGCAATATAAATATTTACAACAAAGCATCCAAATTAAAACGAAAACCTAATAGAAGAAAGGACAAAGGGCACTGACAGACAATTATCCCTATCCCCTCACCCCCAATAATACAAATGACCAGTGAGTATCTGGGGACAAAAACCACAATCTCAAATGAGATATATTTTCACATATAAAGTTAAAAAGTTTAAACCAGCAAATGATCCTGCATTAGATGTGAAAATGATACTCCTTTTGGCAAGCAGAGGAAACATGAATCAAAATCTCAGAATGTGCTGCGTCCTATATTACCAGCATGGAGATTCATTCAGTGTTTCTAATAGTGAAAAACCATAACCAATGTCCACGTCTAGCGATGATCAGTTATATGGAACTAAGGAATATGCTTACAGTGGCATAACTACAAATATTAAATGTACTGTCATTATTGAATAACTCTGAAAAGACATTTAAACAAAAATTAGTCAAAGCTCATGAAAGCAGGAATTTTATGTTTTCTTAACAGCTAAATACCCAGGATCTAGAATCATATATGACCAGATAGTATACACAAGGTGGGGCAAAGGTAGGTTTTCAGTTGATTGTATGAAAAATAACACAATAATTAACAAACAGTATTACACAAATAAACTTGTTTTGTGTATCCACAGTTGCAAACCTACTTTTTCTCCACTCTGTAGAAAGCAAGTAAATATTTGTTGAATAACTGGTCACAAAATAGGTA
>NW_015504855.1:47194-60713 GCF_001595765.1 Miniopterus natalensis
CATACACTGGTGTGTTCAAAGAATTTCCTATGAATGATAAAAGTAGTGGGTGATGTCTATTTTATTGTTGGCTAACATTATCTGAATGTTCTATAATAAACATATAGTACCCGTCCCAAAACAGACACATTCATTTTTTTCTTAAGTGAATCTGCAGAAGAGGATGGATTATTTGATGGAGTGGGTAGGATGTACCCTTATTTTCAAGAGTTCTGAATATGTGACTTATTTATAACTAATACATAAATGTGACTATGTGTTTCACACTGATTATAAAATGAAAATACAGCAAGATAATTTACGAGGAATCTACACTTACTATAACCCACCCCTCATCCCATAACACACCCTTCGCTTACCCTCTCTCCCATGCACAGCTTCCCTTGGACACTTTGGCCTGTGGTATTTATTTATGGAATGATTAAAACCATAAATTTTAGATGCACAACTGTCCCAGTAATTATGCTCATTAAGACTTTAAGCATATCCTTTGTAAGAGGTTATAAAATCAGTTTAAGAACCTATGTCCCAGAAAACTCAATATTTCCTCAAATAGAAATGTCCAATTATTATATAAGTGCCAAGTTACATAAGAAATAACTTACCCACAAACTCCCAGTATTTTTTATATTCTGCAGGGAATTTTCGTAACTGCAATGCATAGAATTTTCCTTTATTTGGAGAGTTGATCCATTCCTGTGCTACCTATACAAAGCAAAAAAGCAAATTAAGCAAGCAAAAACTTTCTGGAAAGCCAATGCTAAGCAGCAAAATTTCCCAAAGGAAGCCATAGTAAAATGTAGAACCCTCCAGAGCTTAGAATCCCAGTTGACAGAAAGACAAAGTTAATTGAGGATTTCCAGTTTCCTGTTCAGCATGTAAGGATCTTAGAATTCACCACTTCAATCTAACAAGTAAAAAGCTGAACAAGGTGAAAAATCAACAACTCTTTCTACATTCCACAAAGAAGTGAGGCTGCTGCCCCAAAAACTGGAGAGACAGGGAGGTGGATACAGAAAACCACAACATAGAGGTTAAGTAGAAACCGGTGTCAGGTAGGAAAACCTGAACTTTGATAAACTACTGGAGGTTCAGTATGAACAACTCTAATGTTAAAAACTCTAGGGGGCCCACACTTATGACTTTTACCTCTGAGAGCTTTACCAGGTCCTCCACAGTGAATACTGGAGAAAAATTCCTTTGCTTCCAGCAGGGGGAGGGGAAGAGGAGTGATTTTGAAATATACCAGAGCACAAAAGACTTCTTAACAAGGCCTGCTCTGTGGGGAAATATTTTACCAGAGCCTAACCTGCTGGGGTTTTATCAAAACCTCATATACTTAGCGGAAGAAAAGTAAGCAAGTCCAAGTCCAGCCCATTCTAGCCTTTGTGTCCCACCTAAGGAAGTGAGGGACTGACAAACATTGAGTAAAGCTCACAGTCCAGAGGTACAGGGTATCACAGGACTGCAGGACATTTCCACCTCCCCGACAACACCCCACATTACTGAAGGCCTATTTACTGCTGTTTCTTTCACCCAGTATACCATGTTTGCCTTTCCACAAAAATTACAAGACATCCTCAAAGACAAAAAACACAACTGATGCTGGCCAGTGTGGCTCAGTTGGTTGGGTATAGTCAGTTTGATTCTGGTCAGGGCACATGCCTGGGTGTTGGGCTCAATCCCTGGCAGGGAGCATGCAGGAAGCAGATGACCAATGTTACATTCACACATAGATGCTTCTCCCTTCCTCTCCGAAAAAAATCAATTAAAATATTTAAAACATACACACACACACAGCCCTAGCTAATCTTGCTCAGTGATTAGTGTCAGTGAACCCATGGACTGAAGGGTCCTGGGTTCAATTCCAGCCAAGGGCATGTACCTTGGTTGCAGGCTCAATACCCAGCTCTGGGAGTCCTGGGGGAGGCAACCAAACCGTGCCTCTCTTGCATTGACGTATCTCTCTGTCCTTTGTACTCTCTCCTTTGGTGAAGATTAAACACACAGACAATTTGGAGAACAAGTATCTGAACCAGAATCAGATGAGGCAGGGTGTTGGAACTATCAAACCAGGGATTTAAAGAACTGTAGTTAATATGCTGAGGTACTGGAAAAAGAAGACCATGTAAGAATAGGTGAGTAATGTAAGCAGATATATATATGATAACAAGGAATCAAAAAGAAATGCTAGTGATCAAAAGCAGTGGAACAAAAATGAACAAGGCCTTTGATGGGCTCATTAGCTTGGATAAGGAAAGACTCTCTGACCTTGAAACTACAGCCACAGAAACTACCAAAGCCGAAAAGCAAAGAGGAAAAACTAGGAAAAAAAGAACAGGATATCCAAAAACTGTCAGACAAATGCAAAAGGTGCAATGGACATTTAATGGGACACCAGAGGTAAGGGGAAAGAACAGAGCAACATTTAAAGCTCTAAGGACTAAGAGTTCCCCCAAATTAATGTCAGACAACGAATCACAGATCCAGGAAGCTCACAGAACACCAAGCAGAATAAATGTCAAAACAACAAAAAACACACACCCAGGACTTACAACACTGCTGGGTGCTAACACTAGAGAATTATCAGCTGCTTTCCTGAGATTCAAACCTAACTGGGAATGGGGTATTTCATTTGGCAGTCATCAGGCCGAGTGAGGCTGAGAAGAATCAGAACAGGCTGTGCTGGGGGATTAGAAGGGAGTTAGCTGACGGGAGAGCAGCTGCTATGGTGAGTAAGAAACTGGGAAGACAGACAATAGAAATTTAGGATTTACTGTTTTTTGTTTCTCCATGTAATTTATCCTTAGCTATCTCTTCAAGGAAACTTGAGTGAAGGCCTACATTACTTTTCAAAAAAACAACAAAAAAAAGCAGATGGGAGACTATCTCCTCTGAGCAGCCTTCCCTTCGCACTGACACAAGTGTCCTACTGGGCTAGCTGGGGACATGGTGCATCAGCACTGAATTGTGCCTATAGCTCAAGGGCAGAGGTGAAGGAAACGTCCACCAGCATCTTGAGCAGCATATGGCAGATGTCAGCTCCACGTGAAGTCTAGAAGCTGCAGTACCACAAGCCCAGTTGTCTTAACTGCCATCCATCACTCAGCAGGGTCAAGAAAAGAAGCAACTTCAAAACCTGAATTATGGTATAATTAAAATCCATACTTACTGTTTCAAAAGTCCTCAGCATCACCAAAGGGAAAAATACATTGAAGTACTCTCCACAGTCTTGAAATCTGACAGGCATGGGTCTTGAGATGTTCTGATAAAGACTTGGTGGGGGCCCACACTGGTCAAACTTCACAAACATCTCATACTTCCATTTCAAGACCTCTTTGACGAAGGTTTCAAAGATGAACTGTGATGACAAAATAATGTTGACGGGAGAAGATGAAAAAGCTTTACTTTCAGCAAATGGGAGTCTCAACCCTTGCCTGCTGGAGTTACCCGGAGTTGGAGAATGAAGAACACTATACAAACTCTCCACTTCTCCCATTGGTTTTGGAGACACCAAAGAGGCTGGCTGTGGTACTTTCGAAACAGACTTATTTTTTAGGCTTGGAAGTGCTGAGGCACTTTCCAAAGACTTAAAAAGATGAGCAATTCGTGAAGTACTGCTCGAGCTAAAAATCTTCGTAGTAGAAGGTCTCAAATGTTTAGATGCAGAAAGAGGCAAGGCAGGTTTACGGAAGACATCTTCATCAGCTGCTTTAGCTTCAGAGTGTTTTGAGCAGTAGTGGCCATCATTTTTCACAGCCTCAATACAATCTTTGTACTTGCACCTTGCACTCCTCAAAGATTCCAATTGAGGCCGATATACAGAATCTTCCTCTGCCTGAACTCTGTCTTTCCAATGGACTACTTCAATGAGTCTATCATTATCTTTATGTTTTTCTGAAACTAAGCCCCTATCTTCTGGATCATGTTGTGTTAAAAATATATCATCTCCCTCCATATCACTGTCGGAGTCAGGCTGTCCCTTTTTCAAAGCTGCCACCTCTAAATGTTGTTCAGTCAGGCTGCCTCCACTGAGAAGGTCCTCTGAAGTAGAGACCATTAACACTGGGGAATTACTCAGGTTCAGAAGACCACTATTGCCAGCCAACGGAGAAGCGTATTTTGCTATCTCAAGTTCTCTTTCAGGAGGCACACACTTTGCTGACTGATTTCTACTGCTGTGAGCCTTTACCTCAGCTCCTTCATTGTCACTGTCATCTGACGTATCTAACTCTGCTGTAACTATGTCAGAATTCCAGGCTGCACGTGGTTCTGCTCTTGTAGTGTCCACACTTTCATCAAGTCCCTGTCTGTTCTGCCAAGATTTGGGTTTCATCTGCCTTTGAAACTGAAGATCTTGACTTAGAAGCAGTTTATCTTTCACAGGAAGAGTCTGAGGAGAAATTGGTTTAGTCTTTATTTGGCTATCAATTACTCCAACAGTTCTTCCATGGTCACGTAACTGGCCTATAATATCTAAAGATTGCTGAGACAACTCAAATGCCCTACGAGGAGCCTTTTTCAGGCCAAGTTTCTCAGCCATTGAAGCTGGTTCAGGACACTGGTGAAATTTTTTTGGTGGCACTATAGCAGGAGCTGTCCTACAACTTATATAATTTGAACTTTTATTCTGCCCTTTTTTAGTATCTGAATGTGTTTTCTTAGGCAATTCAGATACTGAGACACTCCTAATAGGTTTGGAATAAGTACGCTTTGGAGACGACTTCTTCAGGGAAACTGAAGGGGCTCTCTCAACACTTGAATCAGGAGATGTCCTTATGTCTATAATTTTTAAATCATTTTCAGTTAGGTATCTCTCATTAAGAGTATCAAATTGGTCCTCATTTCTAATAGAAGATGAAGACATTGAAGATTCTTCAGCCATCAGTTTATTAACTTGTTTTCTATTGGGTTTTACTTGAATTTCACACAATTCCTCAACAGTACTACTTTCTGAAAACTCAGTACCCTCTGATCCTTCACTGGTAACTTCTTCCAACATAAGATAGTCTGTATCATAACCCCAATCATTTGTGGTATCAACTATATCAGTCAAACAGGAATTTTCTTCATCCCCTTGAACTGAATTCCTGTTGTCTGGTTTCTGATTTTGCCAAACTGAAAAAGCTTTCGGTTGGCTTTCAAACACAAAAACCTGAGAATCAGAGTCCTCAAACTGCATGCGGGAATCTGTCTTTTCTTTCTTTGTTAGCTTCTTGTCCACATTCTTATTAGTTACTGAAGTACAGTGCCCTGGAAATTCTTTCTCAATGCACATTTTATTTTGTTTCATGTGGTTCTCAAAATCCAAAATCTGTTCATCACCATCATCATCTGAATCTGAAATAATCTGTCCATGGCAGGTTTCCCTGACATTTTGGTTGGCTCTGAAACTTCTTTTATCTTTTAATTTTCTCTGTAGCTGGGATGAGCTTTTATGAGATGAATCTGAAGGAAACTTAATGACATTGGCTTGAACTATTAAAGATAATTTGTGGAGGTCTCTATCTACCTGAGAATCTGTTAAGGTGTCACACTGAAGACTGATGCTAGGGTCCTGTTCTCTAAGGTCAGAAAAAACCTGATCTGTGCTCTTGCTAATTCCCTTATCTCTTGAACCAAGTAAAGTCACAGGATCTTTAAAAGGAGTTGTTCTATGCATGAAAGTATTGATAATATCTGTATATGATACCAAATCTTTATCAACCTGACATTCCTGTATTTGACAATCACTGCTACTGGAAGAAAGAACAGTTAACTCTTTGTTCTTCAATTGTTTCTTTTTCAGCAATGAATTGTTACGAGATTTTTGTCCTCCACTTTTATTATCCAGACTATCATCAGCATCTAAAGAGGGGATGTATATGAAGCTATCCCTTTTCTGACCTGTGGTTTCTGTCCTTAAACAGAAATTTTCAGTGTTGGAGACAGTCAGGTCTCCTTCTAAGTCCATAGTATTATTGACCAAGGTACTTTTCCTTTGTTGCTTCTTTATCACACAGGATAACTCGGCGCAGATTTCACTTTTCTGTGCCTTAGTATTTGCTTTTGCGGTCTTGCCAAGAACATCATACTTTAGAGAGAAGTCCTCTTTTGATGTGGACACTGTGTCCAGAGAATCAGTGTTACAATCAGTCAACAAATGTGTTGACATAATTACTCCTCTGTCAGATCCACTTTCTGCATCATTTCTTGAAGTACATTTCTGTGGTATACATGAGGAATTATCTTTTACAGACTTCTGCTTCCTTGTGTGTATTTTAACTCGATCTTGGGCTCTTTCAGTGGTAAGGTTGTTACGACTATGCATTAGGTATGACCCAGCTGAGAGATGGTCATCTAGTTTCAAATCTTTTATATAATTTTGCTCATTACCTTCTTCTACAGTATTACTTGCTTTCCTTAACATATTGCTCTCTTGCACTTGATACACATTAGCTTTCACTGGCTCTTTAGAAAATGTTGGGCTGCATCTTTCCAGACAGTGCACATCTTTTTCACATGCCTTCCCTTTGTGTGCACTGACCTCTTTACTGTAAGAGGAAGGAGGGATTTTACATGGAGGGGCTGGCTCCGCCAATGCAGTACATTGAGGCACTTTGACTCTTATGTTTCTAATAATTTGCTTTAAACAAATTTGCAACTCGTGGGTTTCCTGACTAGTCAACTGCCAACCTAGAGATAAATTTCCTCGCAGGAATAAATTGAGCTTATCCCAGAACTGCTTACAAAGAGTCTGCTGCCCAACCTGATAACCTTCTTTAAGGAGACTTCTAATCAGCTGCACACAAGCAAGTTGTACAGAGTTAGATGGCATTGAATGCAGTGACAGAGACGTTACCATTGGTGCTCCTCTGCAGCCACTGCCAGATGACATCTCAGAACTCCGTGCAAATGCAGTGGTAGGAAGCTTGGCACATTTCACAATGGCTTCTACCCACTGCTGGGAGCTAACCCACAACAAATGCAAACATTTTTTACTTCTATGCAGTTCAACAACTGACACCAAAATGAGGAAAAAAAACTCAGTGACTTTGTCACACACCACAGCTGTTTGGCTAAGAACATCTTTGACTTGGGAGTACAGATGGTGAATGACCTCTACTATATAAGCCACACCCAAATCCTTAAGATCCATGAGGGACTGAACAAAAGGGATAAACCACAGAAATGTGCTGTTGTGAACACGCATGTCTTGACCAATATCTGACTGAAGAACACTGGCTAGTGTTTCCATTTCTTCATACATGTTAGGACAATAATCTGGGCAAATGGCGGATCTCCACCCTGAATCCTAAAATGAAAGAAATACTGACATTCAGACAAGCAAGCATCATTCATGATAGGCTTAGCACACAAGTTGTAAAGAAAATATATGACTCAACTTTCCTATTTTGGTTTACACATACTCCCAATAAACTGAAAATATAGTTCAATTTTGATGGGCAAGTTTTAAGTAATGATAAACTTACAACACCTCCATGTACTCTGCCTTGTTTCCATTAGCTGATTTTGATTTCTAGTCATGTCACTTACTTCCCCATCCCATAAACTTCCACCCTTCCTACCTGCACTTAAAATTTAGTTTTCCATTAGTCCCATGTGCACAATACATCTGGTTCAACCATAAAGCCTTTATGTAGCAGTCAATACAGAATAGCAACATATCATAAAATATGCAATTCAACTTACTATGTAAAACATGTTCTTACAATATAAAAGCAATACAGTGTCACCTAAATGCTCAAACTGTTTCATACCTTTTTGTTCTTTTCAGGGTTATAACTGTACACAATCTGGCTGCAAGTCCCCATATTATGCAGACAAGACTCCAGTTCTGGCCTGGCCCTTAAATATTACAATAAATAGAAATTACAGAAATGAAGAAGAAAATTTCCCCATTGTTAAGATACAACAGAGTTCCTTACAGATAACTGAGATCCTGGCACATTACAAACTAACCTCACAGAGCTGTTCCGTATATTCTGGATCTCTCTATTATAGCTCACATTGTTGATAATGGTCTGAAAGGCCTCAATAGGATCAATAAGTTGGCCCCAGACCTTAGATCCCAGGCAATCCAGAATGACCATGAAACAGTGCAGTGCTGGCCAGAAAGGATCTTCACTATCATCTGAAATACAATGGAGTTATTGCCAAATTACAAAACAATCAAAAAAGACACTAAAATATATTGAGAATTGAGCATTCTTTATCTGGGTAGCAATAAAACAAAGCAGCAAGTAACTGAAAGTAAAGCACTGCCAATCACAGGTTTTAAAAAGCTGGCAAAGTTTTAAATTGCTTTTGCATTTTTTCAAGCAATATTCTATGCCTATATAAGAAATTTTTAAGTAAGAAACTAATTGAGGTAGTCCAGGTAAACACAACTTTCCACTGTTTGCCACACCTGAAAAGGTCTTTCCTACTTATAACTCAATTTCTCCCACAACTCCCTTCCTTCAATAAATCACAGAAGTAGAAAAAGGAAAGGGGGGGAAACCTTGGTATTTGTAGATTTAAACAAACCCCATGGTTTAGGGAAGCTAATGGGCAAGTGGAGGTGACCAGCCTTCATCTACCTATACTTTAGTGTGGCTTTGTCAGAATTCACTTTCCCCCAATGGTAGGAATTGCCATGACTGACAAGATCTAGCCCGCAATCCTTTCTTTCCCTCTTCTCCATCAGACGTGCAGTTGCAAGATACTGCCCCACTCAAAGAACTCCTAATGTTCCTTAATGTCTTCTAAGAAAATTCAAAGTCCTCAATCAAGCACTTACAAGGTCTTCCTCAACTGTTTCTCTGGGTTTTGTCACACTCCCTTAATCACTAGCATATCTGTAGCACAGACAGCTGCCTTTTCCCCAAACAAAAACCAGAATGCCTTCACTATCCACCACCTCTTAAAACCGTGCAGCCAAATCCAGCTCTGAAGCTTCTTCCCAAGTCACACATTCCCCAGCAGATGCTCTAACTCTCTGTGACTGGCATGTTATGAAGTCACCCTAGAATTGCACTGCCCTCAGGGCTCTTAGTCTCCACTTTTTTATCGGATAGTCATGCAGAGCTTGTCTGTACTTTCTTATTCTCTACTGCAGCTGATACACTGAAGTCTTATGCGTCATAAGCTGTCAAATTAAGAAAGAATATCACTTAGCTGAAAACAATAAAGGTTTCAAAGAGGAGTGACTTTCTGAAGGTTAGGGGAGTTAGATTAGAGAGAACAAAATTCTATGTGCAAGGCATACAGAAAGAAATGAACAATTGACATAATAAACACTGGTAAACAAATTAGTAATAGCCTCAATCAGGAATAATCTAACAAAAAAATGTGACTAAAAAAAAAAAAATTCACATTATCTCAGAATCTCCCACAAACGAGTTTATATCCACATTGAAATTGCCTAAGGAGAGGTTAAAGTGGGAAAATTATATTCATTATGTTTTAATAGGATCCAGCATGATCTTTATTGTTTCATTCATTCATAAAGAATACGAGACTAGAAACACTTATTTAAACACAAATCCTCCCCAATCAATTTCATACAACCATGAGCAAATGAAAAATTGGATCTAATAACAAACATGACTACAAGTTTTAGATCTTGTTTTCTAGACTCTCTAAGCAGCACTGTCCCAGAGAGCTTTCTATGATTATGGAAATGTTTTACATCAGTACTGTTCGATACAGTAGGCACCAGGCATATTTGGCTACTGAGCACCTGAAATATAACTGGTAGACTTGTAACATCAAAATTTAAAGAGCCACAGTTGGCTAGCAGTTACCAGGCTGGTCAGTGAAACAACAAAGTACACCAAAATGAAATGAAAAACAGTGGGAAAAGAGAGACTTTCTCCACAATTTAAACTATGTTGTTATTAGAAATTTATCTCCTACAGATTCTAGTCTTAATTCTGCCACTAAATGGGTGTTTCAACATGAAAAATTAAGTTCACTCTGGGAAGCTCCATCTCTTCTACGATGAAAGTAAGTTACTGAATTAAACTCTAACAGTCCCTCTGATATAGAATTCTGAATGTGACCTAAACCATAAAAGTTTTCTTTTCTCCACACATACACCCATTCTTGCAGTGAAACCAGTATTTTAAAAGTACATCATCATTACAGCATTGAAAAGCATTTAGTAAATACAGTGCCATTACCCTCTGACTGTCTCTCCATGGTGTGAAGTATTGACTGCATGAAATCATTCTGTCTGTCTGAGCCCAACAACAGTGACTCCATGGCTTGCTCTTCAACAACGGTCAGAAGCATGCAGATACCTGTAAAATCATTTATGGTTTCCTTGGATTGATTAAGTAACAAGACTCTAATGCTTCCTCTGGATTAGTTGGTAAAAGAATAACAAGGCAGGCCCTGGCTGGTGTTTCTCAGTGGTTAGAGCACTGGCTCACACACTGAACAGGTTTGATTCCCAGTCAAGAGCATGTATCAGGGTTGCAGGTTCCATCCCCAGCTCCAGTTGGGGAAACCAGTGTGTCTCTCTCACATCGATGTTTTTCTCTCTCTCTCTCCTTCCCTTCCTCCCACTCTCTCTAAAAACCAATGGAAAAACTATCCCTGAGTGAGGGTTAATGATGACAAAAAGTTATTAACAAGGCAGAAAGATGAAGGCAAAACAGAATCCTGTTCCTCAAATATTTAATTCTGACATTTTCTAATACAACCCCTTCTAAGTAACAGGACTTCAGACTGACTTAAGAATAAAAAGGGGACATGGTATGAACTTGGTTAGAAAACAACTTCTAAGATGACTATGGCACAAACTGAATTTCATCAAATCTAAGATGGACTCAATTTTAAGATCAGCATATTTCAAGTAACAACTACTGCCAAATACTACCCATGACTGTAAAACTTCAAATCAATGAAGTAGGGTGGAATTATTCTGAGTCAATGCAGAACTTGTTGAAAACCAAAGCTATTATCTCTTTCTATGGGAAAAATATTTTACAGATGGGACAAGACGCATATAGCCTCCTTTTAAAATAGATCAAACCCTATTCAAGTCTGCTCTATCAATATTTATTTATACCTAGTATTACTTCAAGTAACAGACTTATTTGCTATACTTGAAAATGTACCTCTTACACAGATGGTTTGTTTAAAAACAAGATGTGTAATGGTTACACCAATGTAATGACAAAAGAATTGAAAACTATGAAATCCTGTATTTAGCAATTTTGATAAGATTACCAAGAGATCACTTCCTTTGCAGTATATCCGTAAGAACTACAGAAAAAATACTAATATTTGAGTAGTGACAATACTTACCTAACCAATAGTTTTTGTAGTTGGAAGTGTCATACATATGTGAGGGTAGGATGATCAGTTTACCCTTCTCAATGACAGAAGAAGTATAAATGTCTGGATTTTCTAAAAGCCCCAACTCAATGACTTTAAAAAGGCAAGTCAAAACCTCCTGTAAATCATAATAATCATCTCTTTCCACTTTTCCCAAGCTTTTTGCAGTCAGTATAGCCCAACGCCGAACCTAAAAGCATAACACATTCGTTACTTCATTCAACAAACAATTGTCTGCACACAGCAAAAACCTGGTTAAATAGGATTCCCTATAGATTTTAAAAGACACAAGACTGGTTAGAGTGTTGTCTTGAAACATGAGATTTCGGTTCAATCCCTGCTCAGGACACATATAAGAATCAACCAATGAAACTTGTTTTCCTCTCTCCATTCCTTTCTATAAAATCAATTTTAAAAAACAAAATAACAAAAACAAAAAATAGTTTTAAAAGACGAGATACTAATCAATGCAACGAGCAAATCTTATCTGATCCTGATTTGAATAAACTCACCCTAATAAAGCATTTATGAGATCATCATTTCCATTCATTTAAATGCTGGAAATGACATTTAAAAATTATGTTAGGTGTGAGTATTATGCTGTTTTTCCCCAAAGTCCTTATGGACTTCTGGTCAAGATGTCAAAGTAGGTAAATGATGTGCTGCTTGCCTCCTCCCACAATCACATCTAAACTAAATTATAGAACTGCCACCCTTGAAAACCACCTGGAGACTAGCTAGCTGAACAGAACCCCTATGACTAAGGATGTAAGATGAACCATATTGAGAGTGCAAAAATAAATAGTCCTCACCTTTTAGAGAATTTCTGAAGTGTTTTATGGATTAAATGCTCTGCTGTCTTAAGGTTTGCTCTAACGAATCCCAAAGTGGAGTATACTATTGACCACATATAATTGATGCTCATTCATGAATGTAAAGGGCTTCACTAAAAACTTCTACTTTTGTATGTTTATAATTTTCCATGATAGAGGACACTTTTAAAAGGGAAGAAAAAATGAACAGAGGAACCTCAAAAAGAAAACCTATGCAGTAAGTTCGACAGGAGGGTTCCATACTCTTGTGTTGCTCCCTGTTGCTGTTCTTGCCTCAGTGCTGTTCTCTCATATTCCTTTTCATTTCCAGTGCCCAGGAATTCCTTCCCTTCCCCCTTTACCCCACAAGCACTTTAAAAATCTCATCCATTAGCAAAACAATTTTTTCACACATTGTTAACAATGTGAAAAAATTTCCCTGTGTTGAAGTGGGTAGGCAGACGACAAAAGTGAGAACAGTCCACTGGTTCAGGTCAGCACACTGGGAAGAGCTCAAAGTGTTCCCGTCTCTGTCTTCTGAGCTGAATGCAACTGAAACCTCTAATACAGCTATCTACATGTGCAAAAAATAACATATGTCCTTCAGTGACCTAATACTCATACTCACCATTTCATTGGGATGGACCAAAAACAAATAGATCCCTGGATGTTTCTCAAAAACCGGAAAGGAGCAATTCGCTTGTTCCATCCGACAGAGTGCTTCAACACATAACTCATCTAAATAGAAAAAATAAGGCAGTAAACATAAGACATACATTTTATCAACTTATCCAGTCTTTAAATCTGATGCCCTCAGTTGTTCTCTAAGTAAATGAAAACGTGTTCCTTGTAAATGCAGGAAAACTATGTATCTATTTGAAGTACGAACTAATCCCAATGTGGTTCCTATGAATCATTCTGACTTTACTAGCGTACACACCTTTTTATAAGTCCAATTTCATTAGCATTTTACATTTTGATACATGTGGACTTTATTTGGCACTGGAATGATAAAGTCACTCTTCCCCCCATCCCCAATGGCTATTTTATCCTGCTCTCATTTATTTAAGAATCCATTTTTCCTACTGTTTGAAATGCTACCATCACTAAACAGTAAATTCCCCAAATATGCCTGCTTTATGTCTGGACACTACTCCGCTCCAATATGTGAGCCCTGTTCTAGCTCCTGTTCTTTATGGAAATTTTTTCATTACTCTTTCATTTCTGTTTTTTTTTTTAATTTATATT
The DNA here is from genome assembly GCF_001595765.1 of Miniopterus natalensis. The sequence continues at coordinate 60,583 of NW_015504855.1, forward strand.
TACTGTTTTAAGTATTATAGATATCTCCTTTGACCCCTTCTGCCCCACAACCACCCCTCCTCCCAGGCCTTCACCATACTATTGTCTGTGTCCAGGGGTTATGCATATATTCATCTAAATTCTTTGGTTAA
>NW_015504855.1:75082-108887 GCF_001595765.1 Miniopterus natalensis
TAAAATTATACTGAATGTATTTTTCTGCAAATTGCTTTTTACATGCAACATTATGTCCTAAGATTGATCAAAGGTACAATCTGGAGTTGTAGAAACCAAAGCTTAAACAATTTGAGGATGTTCTTAAAAATACTACAATAAAATTTATGAATGCAAAAATGGGGATAAAATAATATTTATTTGGAATGAATGGCACAAATTACTATTTTTAAATGAAAAAACCCCACAAGTATAAAAAAAATCCAGAAGAAAACACACAAAATATAATCTACAAACATAACTCTATAAGACTTACATGTTTTGGCTGCATACAATTTACCTCAACAGTAAGGTTAAAGATTTTTTTTTTTTTCTTCAGAGAAAACACAAGGATAATTCAGTCTTCTCTGTAGCAAGGTTGATGAAATTTGAGCTTATAAAAGTTTCTTTCAAATTAATGATTTTGTTTGAGCATGTCATGTACATTTTTAGGATTGACAAATTACAGAAAAATTCTTTCAAGCCTTTTTTCACATATGAGCTGTAAGATGTCAGAGCCTGTAAAGTTTCCAGTGTTGTGACAGAACCTCAATGATTAGAATTGATGACACTATGTTACCAAGTGGTCATAGAAATGTTGCCACTTTTAGTCCCATATTGTGGGTTTTATATTGTGAGTCAGTATTTTATGTCAAAATTTCAGTTCTTTTCCCAATTTGATCACTCCTTATTGTTATTTGAATGATCAATAATCCAAAAGCCGATTACTCATTACTCCTATTTGAAAGGGATCTTTTCTAATGTGTACTGAGTTTTTTGTCATAATTTCTATAGATTTCATCTTCATTCATCCTGTTTGCTTCATGTTCTATTAATTTTTCGCAACTTTAATTACAATTATACAAAATAAAATACACAGATTTTAAGTGTATGGTTTGAGGAATTTTAGCAACTCCACAATTTTGTGTAACCATCTCCAGTCAAGATCTGAAACATTTTCTTCACCCAGAAAGTAGACCACTTTGCACCAAATCCCATTCTCCACCATCACTGGTCTGAATTCCATCACATTATCTGTCACCATAGAGCCATTCAGACTGTTCTACAACCTAGATCACTGGAATTATGCATTACGTACTCTTTTATCTGTCTCCTTTTGTTCAACATGAAGTGTGTGAGGTTCATAGATGTTGCATGTATAGACAATGCATCTTTACTGTAGAGCGGGATACCATTAAATGAGAGTACCACAATTTGGGTTTTTTTCACTCACCTGCTGGATATTGAGTGGTTTCAAGTTATCTGCTATTAAGAATAAAGTTGTGAGAAGCATTACAGTACAAATCTTTTAATAGATGTATGTTTTCATTTAACTTGGGTACACATCCAGGAGTGGAATTTCTGGGTTAGAGTAGGTTTGCATTTAACATTATGAGGACTTACAATCCATTTCCCATAGTGATTTTGCTGTCTTAATTCCTACAAGCAACACAAAAGGGTTTCACTTCCTCCACAACCCTGTCAACACTTCCCATTGTGAATCTTTTAAATTTCAGTCATTCCAGTGGATTTAAAGTGTACCTCATTTTTATTTCCTTTATATCTAATGATGTAGAACATCTAGTTATGTGCTGATTGAGAATTAGTATATCTTATTTATGAATTGTCTGCATAAGTCCCTTGGCCATTTTTTTAAAAGATTTTACAGGATTCCTGACCTACAAGGACTGCGAAATAATAGTTGTATGTTATTTTAATCCACTAAATTTGTGATAATTTGTCATACTGGTGTAGAAATTTAATTTGGTTTACTTAAAAATTTTTATTCTGGCCCTAGCCAGTGATTCAGTTGTTTGGAGCATCACCCCATATACCAAAAGCTTAGGGGTTCAATTTCCAGGGCATATACGTACGTTGCAGGTTTAGTCCCTGGATGGCCTTTGTACAGGAGGCAACCAATCAATGTTTTTCTCTTGCATTGATTCTCTCTCACTCTCTTTCTCTCTCTTTCTAAACACCAATGAATACATATTGTTGGCTGAGGATTTAAAATTTTTTCTTTAAATTGTTTGCCACTCATATAGACTTGGAATCAATTTTTTATATATTGATCTTATCTTTAGCAACTTTGCATAACTGATATATTAACTGCAATACATTCTCTATAGGTCCTATTGAATTCCCTACATTCACAACCTAACCATCTGTGGATAAGGGCAGGTTCAGATATTCATTTCTGATCCATTCAGGTTTACTTATTTTTGTTGTTAACTGCACTGACTGGATAATGCAGAGAGATGTTGCAAGTAGTCATCCTTCTCTTCAGTCTCATAGGGGAGATATTTCAGTTTCACTTTTTAAAAATATAATGTTTGCAGGTTTTTGTGGATACCCTTTATCAGGTTGAGGAAGTTGTCCTCTATTTTTAGGGGATGGATGTGGAAATAATCAAAAGCAAATAGTTTTTACTCTTTATTAACATGATTGTACTGATGGGTTTCCTTTCTGTTTCCTTAATTTTTGTGTGTACTGAAACAGATTCATAGATATAGATATATTGCTTATGGCTGTCATAGGGGAGGAGGTTTGGAGAACTGGGTGAAAAAGTGAAGGGATTAAGAAGTACAGATTGGCAGTTACAAATAGTCACAGGAAAGTAATTAAAGCATAGGGAATATAGTCAATACTATCATAACTGTGTTAGTGCCAGGTGGGTACCAGAAATATGGGGTGAGCACTTTGTAAAGTGAATGATTGTCTAACTGATATACTGTACAAATGAAATCAATATGAATAAAATTGAAATAAAAAATGTTTTGTGATGTGAAGGGAGCAGTGTCCTAAGATAGAGTTGGAAAGATAAACAATGGAAGATTGTGCAGAATCCTTGTAGACACTATGACATAAATTGAACATTACCCAAAATGCAGTGAGAAACCACTTCAAAGTTTTCAAACAGCGTGGTCCTGGGAGCAATTTTGTACCTATGGAGCATGTAGATGGGAGAAGGGCCAATGTGTAATCAATAATATTAGCCTAGTTTAGAAATTGGATGATGTCTGAGATCACAGTAGATGCTGGTGGAGGCAGGTAAAGTCCAGGGGGGAGTTTAAAGCCAGAACTGACAGGTTTGCTCAGGGACTGGCTGTGGCTGAACCAAGAGAAAAGATGGCAGCAAGGACAGGTGACTTCAACTAAGCGAAAGCACTGGCACTGACAGAGATGAGGAAGCCCAGGGGTGGGTAACAGACTTTAAGCAGTGTGGGCAACTAAAATGTTGTTTGTAATAAGTTAAACTATACATGTAAGACACTGAAATGGAGATGGCAAGTAGGCAGCTGACTTTCTTGCCTGGAGTTCGGGGATAATCAGGACTTAACCACACACCTGGGAGCCATTGGCGGGTATAGGTTTCAAGGCTTCCGGATCGCAGGAGCCCAAACAGCCCTAAGGAAAAAGAATATTTCCCAGTTGAGAGAAGTGGAGCAGAAGGTGCTAATGGACTCTGTATAAATATTTAAAGATGGTAATGCCACCTTGGTTTACATGATGATAACAATTCAGAGCAAGAGAGACCAACAATTTAGGAGATGAATCAGCAAAGGATCAAAATCTCTGACCTGACTTAAGGGCACAGGCTGCAGGGCCCAGGTGCAGGGAATCAGCTTGTAGAGTGAGGAAGAATGTAACTGGAGGTAGATTTTCTTGGTTGGTGGAGGAAGGAAAGAATTCACGCCTGGGGTTTCAGTTTTCTCAGTGAATAGAGAGCACTTAAGGGCAGAAGAGGGGGGATGGGAAGGTTGAATGTTTCAAACAGCTGATGCAGGGAAAAGAAAAGCAAACCTCTAGAAGGCTTAAAGTAGGCTCCCTTGGAAATATCTTGTGTCCATTTGAGGTTTATAGTCATTCACGTGATGCCAGCCAGCTGAGTTCTATGACTTCCTTCTAGGAATATTTAGCTCTCCAAGGGCAGGTAGGAGGCAGATGAAAGGGCTCACCCAGGTTTGGGGTCTTGAATAGAGAAGTACCACAGGGAGACAGATGGAAGACCTTAGGGTATTCAGAATAGAGGGGTTGAAATTACCAACTCTTGTAGCTTGAATAGGCTAAGCATGGGCTGATGGATGGTTTGGTGAGGCTGAAGAATTATGACTGTGGTGTGGATTTCAGGAAATGGCCTGGAGATGGAGCTCAGGAAGTGTTCTCTTGTGTTCCTTTGAGAAAACAAGCACCAAATCTGCACTGTTGATGGCTGCATCTTTAGCTCATTAAGTGTGGTCAACATGCCTGTTCATTGTGGTCACAATTGATGTCTTGGTCTGATTATGAAACTTTTTTTCTGAGAGTGAAACAAAGAAAGGCTTAGGGTAGAAGAACAACATGAGCCTAGCCGGGGCTGCTGTCAGTTCTCTAGAAAGAGAAAAGGGGGCCTTGGAAATAGGTTCAGGGGTAGCCTAGGATGAGCTGCTGCTGCCCACGGCCCCCTGGCTGCAACTTTAATGGGGACCCTTAGGGTTTAAGAGATGCATGCCTATGGGGGAAGAAGGGGAAGGGAAAGGCACAGGTCTGCTCCCAGGATGGAGAGTTCACTACTTTTTTTAACGCCCTCTCTGCTGCACAGTCCTGGGCCTCTGTTGCATAATGAAATCTGTGAGCAAAGATAAATAGCTAAAAAACATGCTTATTAAAAATGTAAAATGACCAATAATTGGGCCAAGAACTCAAATGCTGACCCTCATCCATTCAGGGTATGTTGCGCTAAATCCCAGCTCCAGAAGCAGTGCTGTTTCCCTGGCTACATAGAGAGTTGAGTTGGCACAAGCTTTAGTCTGGGCATTAGGAACAAAACACAGGACTTGAGCAAGAACAAGAGGAATAGACACTTTTCCTCCACCGAGTGGGTATCAGGTGCTTAAACAGGGGGATATAGGAAGGGACCCCTGGGCCAAGAGGCCCATGTGGACTAAAGATGAAATAGACCTGGGGGAAGCCACATCCTGGTGACTGAGCCACTGGGATTGGCCTTTAAAAGAAAACTTGGCCCATTCTGGATGTTCAGCCTTCAATCCCGGATCACATAGATCTGTCTGATTTTCTGGCCTTTGCAGATCGAGAGTTCTAACCTATAAACTCCCACTCCCACTATCCAAAGAAAAACCATTCACATTTTGAGTTTAATTCTTTCCACAGATTTTAATGTATCTATATATATACAAGGTCCTTTAATTTTTTTTACTTTTACAACATTGAGAAGATACGTGAGTTCATATCTTAACCAAATTTTGTCAGCATTCAAAATTATTGCATAATATTCCATTTTAGGAATAAACAGTCATTTACCAAGTTTCATATTAAGGAACATTTATGTTTTCTATTTTTATATGATAAATGTGCCATTCCTATATACTAGTTCTATCATCTCTTCAGGTCCTGGAGATGAAATTGCAGGACAGTAGAACATGCACATTCTTAAGGATAAGCTGTGTTTTACCAGATTGTCCTCTACAAAGAACATGCAACTTATATTCCTGTCAACATGGAGATTGTATGCTTGAGAGAAAAGCGGGTGACTGAAGGCAAAATGCTTTCTAAAAAGAAAATATCCATTTGTTTACTGAATACCTATTGAGTGTGTATTGTCTACACAACACTGTTTGGGAGATAGGGATACAAGGGTGACCCGGGATCTTGAACTGGCTTATTCACGTTGTTCCTTCTCTGGTGATGACAGGTTTGGGAAACATCTAACTCTGCAGATTAATGAACCACATGGCATCACAATGTAACACAAGTGACATCAGAGAACACTCAGAGCACAAACAGTGACACTACTGTGATGGGACACTGTTCACCCTCACACTCCTCCCTGGGTGCTGCTTGTATAGATGTAGTCAGAAGCCCAGAGACTTTACTTCCACTTCCAGTTAGGTCCTGTTCAGAGCTGCCCATGGGGACCCTTTTGGGTCTAGAAAGCAGGGGGAGGCAGAAGCCTTGTGTTCCAGGGAGACACACATTCATGCTGAGACCTTGTGGCAGAGAGGGATGGAGCTGCATAAGTTCCAAACCACACTAGGTCACAAGAGCTGCTTGGTGGCTTCACTTCAGGTCCCCTTTGCTGGGTAATTAGGCCTCTCTGTGTTCCCCCCATCCTGCTTAACTATTTTGCAGCCTAAACTCCAACATTAAATCCTTCTATCTGAAATATCTGGGGTGCTTTTGCTTCCTGACTTCTGTACTAGCCCCTGAAATTCTGGCAGATATGAGTGTGCCTGACACCCATGTGGCACCTTCCCATGTCCAATGAAGCTAGTGGAAGTGAGTGCTGGGGTTTTCCCCACAGACGGACACCAGATGAATCCACTGGCTGTGATGGGACATCTTATATGAAAAATACACATCTTTAAACATTAGAACACACTCAGGAAGATGAACTGTCAATGTTGTCACGCAGGCATGGAAACTGAAACCAGTCTAAGGGAATGGCACAACCACGACTTCCCTCTGACATATCTATATTTATACCTATTGAGAACACAGACATATAAACTAGTGAGGATCAGAAAGCAAACTGCATGTACACTGAGCTGTGGATGCTCCAGTTTTGCTGGTGCAATCCAAGCAGTGAAATGTTTACAGGGCATGACCACCCTCTGCATGAAGGTTCTACAAAAACTGTCAGTTGCAATTATTTTCAATATGACAGAAACGTTAAATCACTTTGCAGGCTCCTCCTCCTCTTCACATGCAGACAAACTTGAATCTGTCTGATCATGTCAATCAGTCTTCAATGCTCCACAACACAGATCATCACTTTCACACCCTCCCTTTGGCCACTGCAAAATAGCTTTATTGACACATGTATATAAATACAACCAAACCCAGGAAAGGAACACGAAACATCTCATCCCTTTAACTCTGTCCATTTCCATCTTCTTCCTCACTGTCGTGGGCACAATAGAAGATATTCCTGAACAGGAAGATGAGCCTGGGTGCTACGGGAGTCTAGAGCTTTGTGCCCCTTTTCTCCATTTTCTTCTCCAGTGTTTCTTTGAGAAAAAGTAAACTTACCTAATAAAGGTAGTCAATAATCTCTAAAGAGAAAGATTTAATTTTAAAGTTACTTATGGAAAGCCTCTCCCCAAGGTTAAGGGATGGAGGGCTTGCTGATGTTCCCACAGTGTTGTTATTCATGTCCTGTTCTCACTAGTTTGCTTATATTCACTCACTCAGTCATCCCAAAAATCCTATGCAGCAGGCACTGCTGTTTGTTTTCTCAAATGAGGAAATAAAGGCATCCTGAAACATAAGAAACTTGCCTAAAGTCATGTGCTTATTCAAGGAGAGGCCAGGATTCAAACCCAGGGAGTGATGTCCCCAAACACTGGTGCTGGGCAGACCACTTGAGGTGCTCCCTTAAACTTATAAGAGAAAATCTATCCTCTGAAACAGGCTGGAGACTAGCATTCTGGGTCTGGAATGAGGCCCTGCTATGTACATTTTTAATAAGTTCCCACATGACTCTGATGAGCCAAGTGTGGAAATCACACATCTAAACCACCCACAAATGGCTTCAAAATAAATGGGCGTCACGTTTTTTGTTTTATTTTTTCTGGAAGTGTGTGTGCACAGGCATGGTGTGAGTGTATACATGTATGCAAAGGACAGCAACTCAGGAGCACCCTCAAGGCATTCACTGAATTCTCCCTAAACCCAGAGCACCCTGCTGACCACATAAATATACATTTGGATGACATAGAATTTATGTATTTGGGCTACCTGACAGATATTCTGCATTTATATCTGTAGTATGGGTCATAAGAAAAGGCTCTAAATGTTTATTTGGATGGTTGGCTGACAAATGCATCCAATTATGGACTAATAAGATATGGAAATGCCAATGTCTTTTGTTTTAATCTGGAATAGGAAATTCAAAGCTTACTGAAGTAGGATGTCGAAGTAGATTGCTCATGTAAGTCCTATTGAGTACTCTGAGAGTTTCCATAAAGCATAATTTTCACCACTACATTTAGAAATATATTTAAAAGGGAAAAAAAAAAAACATGTGAAGAGCTGCATAACTCTTGTCTGAAGGCCAGACATTGGGAACTGAGACCTGCCAACCATAATATCTAAATGTGATGGTGGCACGGACCATTGGGCCTTGTCCAATCATTGAACTCACCTAAAAAACAGCAAATTCAATCAGAAATTAATGAATCTGGCTGACATTGACCTACAGTGTTAGATAAATAATGATAGTGTTGCTAGAAGTGAAGACAGCAAACCCACTCCATTCTTCCTGGATCTATTGAAGCAAAAATTTTCTAGGTGAAGTAAATAAAGATGTCATTTGAATTATGAAAGGATTCAGTCAGCCCATTAACAAATCCCTGAGCAAGTTGACACACCCAGAATTCTTAAGTGATGAAAAGACCAAAGAGTCTAGAGAAAATGCCCCAAAGGGACAAGAAAAATTTATACTGTTAATCTTCCTTCATGGCCTTTCCGAAGGGAACATTAGGGTGTGTGTGTGTGTGTGTGTGTGTGTGTGTGTGTGTGTGTGTGTGTGTGTGTATGTGTGTGTTTAACCAGGATAACTATCTATTAGGTTGGAAACAACAACAACAACAACAACAACATAATTCAGGGACTACATGACACTGGTTTTGAACTGAAGTTTTTCTCAGCAACCAAAATGTTACTGTTGCCCTCCATTAGGATTAGGAGCTTTTGAGGGAGAGGTGACCAATGGAGTTTTAGCTCAGATCCATTTTGAAGTGGGTACTTATGTTGCCAGACCCATTCTGTGGTTTCCCTTGTTCTAGGATGCATAACTGAATTAGCCACAGCAATGGAATAAACCCCCCACACTGGATTAATAAAGAATGAGGGCTGTTATGCTGGAAAAGGCTAAACAGAAGCCATTAGAGCTGCCTATACTCAGGTAAGTAGGAAATGAAAGCTCATACCACATAGCTATATAAATAATAGAGATTTGTGCCACCATGCAGGATTATAAATTGCAGGACTGCTGATTCAATCACAATCTCATTAATCTTTTGATAGGGCTTGTGCAAAAGGAGGAAAAAGAGAACAAATAAAAGGAGGAAGAGGATGGGGACAGGAAGTACAAAGAGCAGGACTAGAAGAAAGAGAAGAGGAAGAGGAGGAGACAGAGGAGGAGGAGAAGAAGGAAGAGGAGGAAGATAAGAGGAAGAAGTAGTAGTAGGAGGAGTATGGTGAGGAGAAATATGAGATGGAGAAGAAAAGGAGGAGGTAGAGAAGAAGAAAGAAAAGGAGAAGAATTATTGTAAACTACTTAGAAAATGCAGTGTATTAACACAAACCTTAAATGTAGGCGATACCAGCTGCTGCTGCTAAACCAATGTGGTTACTTTGCTGGAGTAACTTCAATGTACACAGCACCTTGTACTTACCTACTGTTATGGCAAATGCCTTCCCTATATGTATCCAAGTTGAATCAAAGTTGCTTTTTCTCAGCCAGAAAGTCCAGCATATAAATACATTATCTTACCACTGGAGTGTGTCACCTCTGAGCTCTATGTGTCCATTTAGGTTTCAGTGGTCTTGAATGCCTTTTCCCTCCCCAGGATACCTTCCTGCTTTTCCATTGCAAGGATGAGGTTATGCTGCCTGGACCCAGTGAGTGGGAATAGTACTAATCTATACTTGAAACATATTTAGAGACAGAAGCGGAGGAATTGAATCTGACTAAAATATAGAATTATTCTCACTGAGTAAATAGTTTTGTGTCCAATGGTATTGAGCAGGAGAAAACAGTATGTACTCTATCAGGCCACACCTGCATCCAAGTTAGAGGCACAGCTTCCTTTTTTCTTCTGTGTTTTGGAAGCAGGATATTCCTCAGGAGAGCATGCTACTCCAGAAAATTTACAGAGTAACCTGAAAATAGTCTCCTTTGGAAATGGACCCTAACAAAGGGAGGACATTCTGATATGTCCAAGCTGATGCACAGGTTGTTCTGTGACCCAGGTCACATATTGCTGCAGACTTGAGTTAAATTTGTCCCAAATTAGATTGAACTGAGATATGTCCTTCAAGTTTCATCAGCAGATATAGATTTAGTTTGGAGCCTTATGAAGACCTGGAGGTGAATCCCAGTGCAGATGCTCAGGATTTTCAACCAATTTCTTGAAATAATTCACAAATAACTATTGCTCTTTTAAGGAAAATTTTTGGCTTTTCTTGCTCTCCTCTTTCTAGATCTTTTGGCTGTTGTGTTAGATGGTTCATTAGAGCTTTTTTTGGTCTCTTGAGATGGGCCTGTAATGATATAAACTTTCCTCTCAGGGCTACTTTCTCTGTGTTCCAAAGATTTGGGGTTGTTGACTATTCATTTTCATTTTTTTCATCAAGTGTTTGATTTCTTCCTTGATCTCATTGGTAACCCATTCATTGTTTAGTAGTATGCTACTTAGTCTCCATGTGTTTGAATATTTTTCAGTTTTTTTATAGTGGTTGATTTTTAGTTTCATGGCATTGTGATTTTAGAAGATGCTTGATATGATTTAAATTTACTTGAATTTGTAGAAACTTGCTGTGTGCCCTAACATGTGGTCTATTTATGAGGATGCCCCCTGTGTACTAGAGAAAAAACGTGTATTCTGCTGCTTTGGAATGAAATGTTTTGTAAATGTCAATGAAATGCATTAGATATAGTGTGTCACTTAAGATGTATGTCCATGTTGATTTTTGTCTTAATGATCTATCCAATGCTGACAGTGGGGTGCCAAAGTTCCCCACTATGATTGCGTTGTTGTCAGTCTCCCCTTTAAAATCCCCCAAGAAATTTTTTTATATATTTAGGTGTTCCTATATTGGGTTCATAAATGTTTATAAGGGTTATTTCCTCCTATTGGATTGATCTCTTTAGTATTATGTAATGACCACCTCTGTCTCTTGTTATGGTCTTTATTGTCAGAAGTCTATATTGTCAGAAATAAGTATTGCTACTCCAGCCTTTTTTTCCCTTTCCATTTGTATGGAATATTTTATTCCACACCTTCATTTTTAGTCTGTATGAATCTTTTGTTCTCAGGTGGGACTCTTGTAGACGGCATATATTTGGGTCCTGCTTTCATACCCATTCAGCTACTCTTTGTCTCTTGATTGGACTGTTTATTCCATTTACAATTAAGGTTACTATTGATATATACTTATTTAATGCCATTTTTCTTCTTTATGCTGATGTACCTTTCTCTCACTATCCTTTCTTTTTCTTATAATAGTTATTTTAGCATTTTTTGCAATGCTGGTTTGGTAGTACTGAACTCTTTTAACCTTTTTTTTCACCTTCAATTTTAAATGTTAGCCTTGCTGGATAAAGCAATCGTGGTTGCATGTTCTTGCTTTTCATTACTTTGAGAACTTCATGCCACTCCCTTCTGGCCTGAAGAGTTTCTGTTGAGAAATCAGCTGTTAGCCTTATGGGAGTTCCCTTGTAGGTCACTGCATGTCTCTCTCTTGCAGCCCTTAATATTTTCTCTCTGTTTTTGACTCTTGCCATTTTAATTATGGTGTGTCTTGGAGTGGGTCTCTTGGTGTTTTTCTTGTTTGGAATCCTCTGTGCTTCCTGAATGTGTGTGGCTTTCTCCTTCACCATTATAGGGAAGTTTTCTGTCATTATTTTTTTCACCAGGTTCTCTATCCCTTGCTCTCTTTCCTCCCCCTCTGGCACTCCTATAATGTGAATGTTGTTTTGCTCCATGTTGTCCCAAATGTCCCTTAGGCTGTCCTCATGCTTTTTAAGTGTTTTATCTTCTTGCTGCTCTGATTGATTTTTTCTACCTTGTCTTCTAAGTCACTTATTCTATCCTCTGCTTCATTTAGCCTGCTTTTCATTCCTTCCAGTGTATTCTTGATATCAGATACAGCCTTTTAAATTTCTGTCTGGTTTTTGTTTATGTATGTATTCCTTTTTTCATGTTTTTCTATGTTCCTCCATCTTACCATCTAGTGCCTTGTTTTTCTCATTAATTTCCTTGAGTGTCTTTATAATCATTACGCTGAACTCTGTTTCTGATAACTTGCTTAACTCCAACTCATCAAAGTTTTTTTATGGCAATTTTTCCTTTTCTTTAATTTGGAGGTTGTTTCTTTGACTCCCCATTTTGGCGGCTCTTAGTCTTTGTATCTATATATTAGGTATATTTGCTATCTCCCAGTATTGTGGGGTGGGATTTTATATAGGGATTTTATAACTGTGTATCTCAGCTCCATCCTCATTATGTAAGCTGTTGTATGGGTGCTGGCAAGGCAGAACAATACACAACTAAACTTTTAGGAAACAAGGGGTATTTTACAAAATATTTTGAGTCACAATTAAAACAACCCAAGTGAAAATGGAATGGGGAGAGTGAAGGGAGAACACAAATTCTACAGAAAAAAAAGTTTAAAAAAAGAGAAAAAGAAAAGCTTAGAGAGAGAACGGTATAGTGTTGTTAATAGTGATGTAAATTTAAATAATAATAATAAACTACAATGTAAAAAAATAGAGAACCTACTGGGAGATAATAGAGGCAGAGGAAAGATTCTGAAAGGCCAGCAAACAATTAAAGGAGAGAATAATAATAGGGTAATAGTTGAAAATGAAAAAATAAAAATACAATAAAGACAATAAGAGAAACTAACAATCAAACAAAAAGACAGGAAGCAGAAAGGAGGAAAACAAAAAAGGAAAGAAAGAAAATAAGAAGAAAAAAATTATGCCAATGTATTGAGAGGAGAGAGAGACATAAAGCCAGCACAGGGAGGGGTCCAATAAGATATTTTGGGAAACTATAGAGAAAGGCAGTAACTTGTTTGTTATGTTGATAAAATCCCAGCATTTAAGCAGGGATATCAAGGAAGTCTTGAAAGTAGAAGCAAGGATAAAACAAAACAAATAAACAAAACAAAGCAAAGAAATCAAACTAAAATAAACCTAAGCAAAACAAGATTATTTTTAAAATAAGAAAAAAATTAATTAAAAAATTTTAAAAATTAATCATTATGAAATTTAAAAAGAAGAAAAAACAAATGATTTTTTTTTTTTTTCCCTCTCTCTTCTTCCTAAGGGAAAAAGAGGGGGGGGAAAGACAGTCAATCAAGTTGGTTTCTTCTGGGCAGCTTGTGTTGTCTGAGGCTCTCTGTTTTGTGGGCTGGTTTCAGTTCTCCTGGGAGATGCTTGTGTATCAGCCAATGTGAGGAGCTGTCTAGGTTTGACTNAATTCCCACCCCCCCTTTCTTTTCTTCCTAAGGGAAAAAGAGAAAAAACAAAAATAAAAACAAAAACAAAAAAGAAAAAAAAGACAGTTAATTAGGTGAGTTTCTTTTGGACAGCTTGTGTTGTCTGAGGTTCACTGTTTTGTATGCTGATTTCAGTTCTTCTGGGAGGTACTTGTGTATCAGTCAATGGGAGGAGCTGTCTAGGTTTAACTCTGGTGTCCTTAGGTAGATGGTTGATCTGAAGCTCTCTGTGGACCACCTACACTTGTCAGCTATTTTTCAAACTTGTAGTTGCCTGGTCTTACTCCAGAGTCTTCTGTAGAGTCTTTAGGGTACAGGGTGCATAGTGTAGCTCAGGGTTTCACTGCCCTTACTGAGGGAGTTAGTCTCTGCTCCACAGCCAGCTCCTTATTCTCTGATTCTAGTTCCCCATGCACTGGCCTACTGCAGCTTCAGATTGATTTCAGCCTGTTGCCTTTTCTGTATGTGCAGTTTCAGCAGCCTGGCCTTAGTGGGTTCAATTAAAAAACATTCTGGTGAGCCCTTTGCCTGCCCAGTCCCCAGCAGGTGTTTTCAGCTTTTCCTCCAGTTCCCAAACAAACAACAGTCCCTTAGTGTCCTATTCTTGTAATGTCCTCCTGTGTACTATTCTTCCTTCCCCCTCAGGACTGTGCCCTGTGGGGTGTATCTGGGGCTTCAGTAAGCAGGATCAACCCCTTTCCTCTTGGGGTGGTGCTCCTAGGCTGCAGGAGAGGCAGGCATGCTCCACCCCTCTCTTCTCAGATCTGGTTGGCTGGTCCCACCAGGTGCACCCCTCAAACAGCCTACTATGCAGACCCAAACCCCACCTTCTGTTGGTCTGTCCACCCAATGCACACCAGGAAGGTGGGAGCCAGTTCAGTGATTGAAAACTCAAAAATGCACAAAGGAACACACAAGCAGAGAATCTTCCCTGCAAGGTCCCACCTCCCACTCACCAAGGAACCCTCCAGAAGGAAATCCAAAGTCAGCTGCATGTGGCTCCCCTCACAGCTACCTCAGTAAAGCTGGGGCAGCTCCATGTGCCACCATGGCGCCCCTCAGCCTGGTCCAAAATCCCAGACTCTCCCCACTGGGAGTTCAGGGCAGTAGGGCTGTTCTCCCTTTACCTTTGCCACACAGATTCAATGCTTTCTGGGCCTCAACACATTGCCTTACATGAAAGCAGAGGGTCCCTGTGTGTGGCTGCTCAGTGCAAATCTCTGGTCCCTTACTACTAAGTACCACACATGTTGGGACAGCCTTTCTTATGATCAGCACCCTTAGCATTAGAAGCTTTGTTTCATTAGGAAGGTGCCATCTCCTCAGGGGCACACTGTTCTCCTAGGTCCATCTGCCCTCTGCATGGGGCACTTCTCCCCTCTCCTCCACTCCAGGTTTGAGATCCTCACTTTTGGATGCTGGTCTGCACTTCCATGGGGAGGGGACTTAGCAGCCTCCAAGCCTCAGGGCTCAGAGACCAGCACAGGCTTCAGAGGGGACTCCCCCTTTCTATGGCCCCCCCTCTCTTATCAGACTCTATGATGTTTCTTCAGTGCTCCCTACACACAATATGTCCACCTGGGTATGTTTTTCTGTTTTTTCCAAGCTGGATATGTAGTATTTTAGGAGTAAGTCAAGTCTGTGGCTGGGAGCAGGGAACTCTGCTTCACAGTGCTGCCACGTTTCCTCCCTCTGTTTGATTGGTTTCTAAGAAGAAATGATTAACCATGGCCCACATAATTACCATGCAACCTGGGCTGTCCATTATAACCTGGGTGTGAAGTTACCCATGGGATCATAAAGAATGCATGCACAGAAAGATTATAACACCAATTTAAAATGCTACATGTGATAAGACCTGGGAAGACCCTGGTGGACCAAACACTTATATTAGTAGTGGCCCAGTTGCTTCCAGTCCCTACTGTTATACAGTGGATCCCTCTTTAAGCCTAGACCTGTGGACTGATGTAGATCTTATGATCTATTGACAGAGGAAGGAAGGATTTGACCTGGCTTAAAGATAATTTAGCATGATATTAATGAACAAAAAAGGAATGAACAGCTGCAGCAAAACAGATCATCTACAAACATTTGTGAAGAGTAGTGGGTAAGGAAACCATCACAATGTTTAGAGTTTCGACCAGCTCACCTCCTCATTCACTTTTCCTGGGTAATAAATGACCAGATATCCAAATGCATGCTGATTCATGATTCTGGCCAATATTTTACAATAGCCTGGGACATTAAACAATCATGATTGAAAAACCCAGTGATTTAAAAAACCCAGTCAGCCTATTAACAATATCTCTGACAGGAGAAAGTCTTAACAGCAATAATTGTTTAATTATGGAAAGACCAGAACCTCTTGAGGAAAGAGCCCCTACAGAAAACAAAATATTTATACTGTTAACCTTACTTCACGTCTTTCCCCAAGGGATCAATGGCATTTTTTACAAGATAATTGTATATTTTGGAGAAAAGTAAGACCCAAATAATTCAGAGAATAGAAGACACTGGTTCTGAACCAAAATTGGTGTCAGAAACTCCACTAAACTAGGAGCTGTGAGAGTCAGGTGAAAATGGAATTTTAGTTCAGGACTATTTTGATGTGGCACCAAATGTCCTCAGTCTCATCCTATGGTTGGCCTTGGTTTTAGAATGCATGACTGAAATAGCCATAGCAGTAGAATGAATTCTATTCTGAATTAGTGAAGAGTGAGGGCTACTATGGTTTTAAGGTCTCAGCAGAAGGCATTAGAACTTCCTATACCTAGGTAAGTTTTAAGTCAAAAGCTATATACCTGGATGGATACTACAGATTTGAATCACCATCACGTATTTGCAGCATAGAAGAGTGTTGGCTGATTTGACCACATCCACATGGTATTTTGATTTGGCTTGTACAAAAGGAGGAGAAGGAGAAGGTGGAGGAGGAGGAAGAGGGCAGAGAGAGGCAGGAGAAAGAGGGAAAGGAAGAAGAAGAGAAGGAGGAATAAAAGACAGAGAAATAGAAGGAGAAAGAATTTGAGTGGGAAGAGGAGAAGAAAAAAGCAGGGGAGGAAGAGGAGGAGCTGGAAGTGCAGGAGAGAAGGAAGAAGAGAAGAGGGAAAGGAACAGGAGAAAGAGGAAACTGAGAACGAAGATAGGGAAAAGAAAGAGGAGAATGAGGAGAAGTTGTAAAAGGGAGAGAAGGAAGAGGATAAGAAGGAGCAGAAAGAGAAGAAATAGGATCAGGAAGAGAACAAAAGGAGAAAATGGTGGAGTAGTAGGAGAAAAATAAGAAGGAGGAGCTGTAGTAGGAGGAGAACATGAAGAAGAAAGAGAAGATGGGCATGCAAGAGAAGAAAAAACTTTGAAAATGGCAGTGAGTTCATGCAAACATTAACTCTAGGTGACAACAGCAGCTGCTGTTGTTCCAATGTGGTAACTTCAGTGTACACAACCCCTGCACCCATAGGCACTTATTTTTCTGACAAATGCCTCTTTCATTTGTATCCAAAGTTAAATCAAAGTTGCCTTCTCTCAGCCAGCAGGGGCAGCATATACAATTGGTAGCCTACCTCTGGGCTGTATCTCCTCTACAGCCTTAGGTTTCTATTTAGTTTAAAGAGATCTTGACCAGCTTTACCATCCACAGAATACCCTTCCTACAGTTACAAAAATGATATTATGCTGACTGGACCTAGTGAGTGGGAACAGTATACTCTAGACTTGGTACATTTTTAGAGTAAGAAGTTGTGTAATAAACCTGACTAAAATTCAGAATTCTCCTCAGTGAAATATTCTGGTATGAGTTGTACTGACCAGGAGCTGTAACTATTTCAAGGTAAACAATATTTTGTGGCATACAGTCCAACAAACAATCAAGATAAATGCATCGAGGCTAGTGTGGGTCTGGATTTAAGAGGCAGCATATTCCTCAGTGGAGTATGTGTCTCCAGCACATTTATGGAGTGACTTGAAAATCTTATCTTTTTGATGTGGACCCTAATAAAGAGAGGGCACTGAAATACATCCAGGCTTCTGTTTGGTTCCTTAGGTAGACCTGGAGGAGTATAAGAGTAAATGCTCAGAATTTTTAACCAAATCTTGATATCATTCACAAATAAATATTGCTGGCCTTGTGTCAAATTTGGTAAAAAAATTTCTTTTATAAAAATGGAGCCACGTGGTTGGACCATCACTCAACATGCAAAATCATCTTCACCAAGAAAACAACTGTATACGTGTCCCCCTCTTCTGTCTCTTTAGTGCCCTGATTGAGAAAGTGCATGGAGACAAGGACAAAGGGCAGCAACTTCCCTATGAATTTGCCTCCTGATAAGGAAATAGTAGGAACTGGAGCCAGCAGCTTGAAAATGTGATTATTATGGTTCACTACATTGTAGAGAGCTGGACAAGCAGAAATCCTACAGGCCATGCTCCATAGGGATCCTAGTTCCCCAGAGACCTGTGGGAAGTTGAGGGTTCCAGTCTGTGGCTAAGCTCCATCTGGGCATGACAAATGGCTTCCTAGCCCTCTAAAGCCCAAGACAGCCCTAGATAAGAAGGGCCAACATTGAGGAGAGAAAGCTGTCATCACCCCTCAAAATGGACTGAGATTTTTCCAAAATGGTGTCCTTCATTTCAAAGAAGGAATGCTTAACCATGTGCCCCCAACTTACTGTGCAACCTGTACAATGCATTATGACCTGTGTGATACCATCCATGGAGTCATAAAGATGACATTCACAGGAGGACTGCAACATCAATTTAAACTGGTACATATATGATCAAACTGGGAGGACCATGGAGGACAAAGCACTTATATATATGGTGGACCAATTTTTTTCAGTCTCTACTTCTATACAGTGGATCCCTCTTTCAGCTGAGACCCATGGCCTCATTTCACCTGTTAACAGAAAAAAAGACATGGCCTGGCTTACAGATAATTTTGTTGATATCCATGACCATCCAGAAAATGGACAATTTCAGCATGACACTCTCCATATTCTTGCAGTACAGTGGGTAAGGAAAATGGTCACAATGGGCTGTTTGGGGCAGCCTATTTCTCATTCACATTGCTGTAATGTCAAATGACCAGATATGAAAGTATATACTAATTCATAGCTGTGGTCAATACAATAGCAAAGGTCATAAAAGAAACTTGATGGAAAATTCTTTATCTTGACATTTTGTCAGCAAAGGTTTGTAGACAGTTTTCACTCAAAGGTCAAAAATATTTGTGTCTCTCATGATACTTTTCAGAGTGTAGTGTCAAAGTGGAGGATTTCATAAGTAAAGAGGATAATTTGGTATTGTCTCTCATCTGTGGAATGTAAATGCCATAAACAAAACAAAGGTACAGATAAAATTTCTGACATACAGATGAAATCATTATGTTTACCAGAGGAGAAAAAGATAAGTGAAGATAAGGATGACAAAGCGGCTCAAATACAGTAAGACTAGACTTTGGGTGATGACTGTAATTTAGAGTAAGTTAGAGTCCTTTTCATGAACCTTTTCAAAGACTTAATATATTTGTAAATGCATTAGAGTAAACCAATGACTGTGTATGAATAAAAATTCTTAAAATGATGTAGTTATAGACTTGATTATAATGCAACTGACAGCCTTGCTTTTCTGTAAGATATAACATTCCAAGATAATAATTATTTGGCAGATAAGAAATGACATAAAAGAACAATATATAGTATATATTCTTAGATTCAATGTAGAGTTTTAATGTATATAAAAAATTACATGCAAGATTTTAAAATGCTGCATGTGACTCATTGGGAGTATGTATTGAGTACTGGAAATAATTTATAAACACCTCAATATGTGTGTCATAAACATCTGTAGTACTACTGCCAGATGCCTTCCATAGGGAACTATTACTGTAGGCTTGACTGGTGTCATTGACAGGATACCTGTTGCTCCGGAAAATGTCCTGTTTGAACTTGGCTGTAAATTTTTGCAAGTTCCTTCCTACAGCAGACTAAAGTTTCCAGAACCAGAACACTCATTTTAATAAAAACATCTGTATATAAATAAAATATAGTTATCATTATTAACTCTTATTTGGCAAAGCTTCCTATGAAATTGTCAAGAATATTAAATGGGCATAATTAGTTTAAAAACTTAGGAGAGAAAATAAATCCTTAAGGTATTTTAGAACCTGCTGTAATAAGTCAAAGTCATTTCTCTGTTAAAAAAGTCTTTCAAAATTTAAGCTCAGGGAAGGTTGTCAAATATACTTAACCAAAATATTATATTATAAAGCTTTTGTTAATCTAAGTAAAATAAATATACAGTTTTATGGTAATAACATTAAGGAATATTAATTACACTTAAATTGGTTTTAATATTAAATATTTTTTTATACCATAGGATCTTGTTTAATTATTTGTAGCCCAACAAAATATTATACCTTAATGGTGCCATCTGGAGGAAGAAAGTACACCATATATAATGTATAGACAAACATATAAAGACCAAACACATAATTTAAATTATTAATTTTTATAAAGACACGAGATTTTTTATTTGCTTTTGATGACTTTTAAGAAGGATTAAAGGTTAGCAAAATTCCCAAATGTCAAGCAGGATGACCTGTTGAAAGTTTTAATGAAAGTGTGAAGGGCTGTGAGTAAATAGTAGAAATAAAGAAGGCCTGGGCTCAAATCTAGGGAGTTACTTAACAAGAGAGAACCTGGGTGGGGCTGTTTTGGCTCACTGAAAAGTTGGAAAATCTGGTGAAATATTAGGAGATAAGGAGTCCCTTAGGAAGTGAGGCAGAGGTGATCAGCTCCTGACTCACTGGACACCATCACTCAGACATGGCCTAGGGGAGGTCTTGTGGGCAGGTGACTCGGTGTCCAGAGGGTAGGTTTACCTTTCATCTCAGCATTGACCAGATGCATCCTGGTAAAGGACTTACTCTACAGTTGGACAGGCAGATATCCCCTGTACCAACAAAAGGCAAGATAAAGTATAAGGAAAGCAATTATAGGTCCACTAGAGAGAAATTAGGTAAGTGGAAGATGGGAACTGGAGCCTGACTTAGGTATTTCTATAAGCTTAAAACTTTCACAAACTTTTACTCATTCAGAAATAACCATCATTAGAATAATTCAATTTTAATCCTTGTCCTGCAAAAATGTGCCTCCATATTTTATGTTTTCTATTACAACCATATAGTGTTTTTATAACTTAATTTTAATTTTTAACTCAGAAATCTTAATTTCCAATAACCAAAAAAGCAAACAACTAGCATTTCCCAGATTGACATTTATTCTTATTTTCAAGAAATATACTTACGATAAAGAACAAGACATTATATTAACAGTTTTAAATCCACCCTATTGTAGAATACAAGCTTAAAAGCAGGCACACTTAAGACTTTTATCTAGTAATCAATGTTTCAGTATTTTATGTTATTTTAAATACTTAGATGTTGAATAACTTTTATTATTTAACTGAGTAATGCTTCAAAGTTTTGTTACTAAAGACTTTGAAAAGCTGTGTATAGGTATATATAATTATTTCTATAAAGCTTTATAAAAAATCCTTTATTTTAGTTATATTTATTTATTGTTTTAACAACTATCAGATTTTAAAGCCTATTATTACTCAAGCCACTTTCTGATAAATTTTATAGCAGGGATAATATGACCCTGACAGCTTTAAGAGGCAGGAGAAAGGGGGAAGGGGCAAGTACTGAAGAAATCTCCAGGGCCACTAGAATTGGCAGGTATAATTGACAGGTATTAGACTGCAAGGTATCCCTCAAACTGTCTGATAGAGAGAGGCCAAGACCTAGACTGCCAGTGTCAGGGACCTTGCTAGGACACTTGGAGAGAGAGGTCCAGGTCACAAACTGGTGGTAGTCTGGGCCTTGCTCGGACATTCCAAAAGAGACGTCTAGGGATTAGGATGCTATGGCCTTGGGCCTTGCTTGAACTCTCAAAGAGAGAGGCCCAGGGATTATGTTGTTGGGCCCCTGGGCCTCACTGGGACCCTTGAAAAGATAGGCTCAGCTCTTTGGTGTGAGGCTTGGCTATTTTGAGCTAGGCTAAGCTCTTGGAGGGTAGACTCAACTTTACGATGCTCCTAGGCACAGCTGGCAGGATCCAAGCTGAGGCTAGACTCTGAGACTAGCATCAGATTTTAGTGGTGTCATAGTGCACATTAAAAAGTCACACACTGTTATTTTCTTGGCAAGGGCGACTTACAATGAGTCTAAAGTGGCTGAGCAGCATGGACTTAGGGAACAGATACAAACATCCCCATTCCTTATGAGTTCCACCACAGGCCTGTAGAGAGAGGAGCAGCTGCCATGGACTGGTTTCAGTTGAGTGTACACCAAATTTACAAGGAAATTTAAAAACATATTTACAGGCATTCCATAATGTTCCTATGAAACTGAATGGATAACATATGTCTAATTAGCGTGTATAAGATTGTCTATAGTGAAACATGCCTCTTCAATGTTCTTATACAGCTATGCAAAGATTATAAAGTGAATTCAGAGGTCAGCAAGCTTTTTCGTACCAGACAGAGAGTAAAAGGCTTAAGGTCTCTGTTGAAATTCCAAGTCTCTCCTCATGGTTTGACAGTAGTTATAGATAATATATAAACAGGTAGGTGTGGCTGTATTCAAAATTAATTTTAATTGTGGACATTAAGTGTAAATTTTATATCATTGCCATGTATTATTCTTCAAGGCATCCCTCAAACTCTATGAGAAAGATGCCCAGGCCCAGGCTTCAAGGGCCCTGGGTCTCCTTGAGACTGTCCAAGAGAAAGCCTGGTCTCCTTGAGACTGTCCAAGAGAAAGCCTAAGTCGAAGGCTGTGGGAGCCCTGGGACTCACTAGAGAATATCTGCTTTCCTCATTTCTTGATTAACCAACACTGTAGGTCAGTGCCAGTCAGACTCATTAGAATCTGCTTGGATGTGCTGTCTCTTAGGGTGATCAGATCTTCTGTAACTTTAGTAATTTGACAGACCACCTGGCCCCTGCTACCAGGAAAAACAATGTCTCCTATGACATTTAGATATTATGATTAGTTAAGAAGGTATGGCATTTAGGGGACAGTCATCATGCAGATCTTCAAATATGCTGAAGATATGCCACATAGACACTCCCAGAGTGCACAATAGGACTCACATGACCAATCCACTCCAACATTCCCATACTCTAAAATTTTGAATGATTCCTTTTATATTAAAAGGAGACATACTGGGCATTTTCATGACACACTTATTGGGTGCATTTGTCATCCAACAATCTCAATAACCTTTTAGGGCCTTTTCTAATGACCCACACTTCAGATATAAATGGAGAATCTGTTTTGTGACCCCAAATTAATAAATTCCCTCTCATCCAAACTTATGTTTATTATAACATTGTCATACACCATTTATTATTTCCACATATTTTTCTGCTTGTGTAAATTACAGAACTCACATAGTCTTCCCAAAGAGTAGCATACTTTCTCAAGTGCCACACTTTGTCCCTCACTGTTAGTATCTTGCTGGGATTTTGTGTAGTCAAGGTGACAACTGCTGCAGAAGGTGTCACTGATGTTATTACCATTGTGTGTTCCTTCTTGCACAATTGTCTGGTGTGTGACAAATTTTTATTTATACTAGTTTCCTCCAATATTGTTTCCAAATCTACTATTACCTTTCTAATTTTTCCCAAACGTGGCTTGGAACCATTGGGGGGAAAATTTATTCATGCCCTGAAGCTCTTCAATCTGAAACTGGTGTTTTGGGTATAAATCAAGGAAATCATCCATGTATGCTGTTGTAAGCCATTCAGAAATTTTTAAGAACATTTATGGGGTTAATGGGCATTTGCAACACAGACATGGAAACTAATATGAGGAAACCCATTGGATTTCCATAACAGTCCTCACCCCCCCCATCTAGTGATGCTGTAGCCCAATATTCTTAAGTTACCTTGAGTGGACTCTAGAATCAGAAAGAGGTTTTTAACTGTAAATGACTGATTTTTTTTTTTTTCATAGAAACTATTCTTCATTAACTGCCTGATTGCTAACCCCTTACAATGCCTGCTACTATTCAGTCTCAACAGATGATTCACTTGATTTCTAGGGAACAAAAGGTAAGTAAATAAAAATATGTTCACATTATTTATAAACAAAAAAATGACATTTCTTTTCTTGAACAAGAGAGGGAGAGAAAGTTTTTTATAAAATTATTTCATTATAATTATTGGGTTATAACATTGTTGATAACATACAAATGTTACCTAAACATACTATAACAAACATATAGTACAATATAGCATACTTTATTATGTGCTCACTGAAGGGTAAGTCAATTAGTTTTTTTTGGTTTGTTTTTTTTATTAGACCAGGGACCACTTATTCTACTCTGACTCACTCACCAAGGACTCTTTCTCCCAAAGCCTGCTTAATAACTGGAGTGAGTGGTGATTTGCAACACTACCATTTTACTCTATTCCTGTTTCAGCCTGGGGAATCTCACTTTTGTTCATGCCTTTCTACTTCTGGGTAATGTAATTAAAGAAAATGCTCCAACTATCCTAGAGAGCCTGTTTTGGTGCAAGCTGCAAAAACTGCAGGAGGAAGTACTTTGCCTCTCCTCTTGCAAAGGGAAAAAAGTGACATTTTAAAATTCAAGGCCTGGTATTGGTACAACAGGCATGTAGATCAATGGAACAGAACAGAGACCCCAGAAAGAGACCCAAGCCACTATGGTCAGTTAATATTTGACAAAGGAGGCAAGAGTACCCAATGGAGTAAGGACAGTCTCTTCAATAATTGGTGCTGGGAAAATTGGACAGATACATGCAAAAGAATTAAACTAGACCACCAACTTTCACCATACACAAAAATAAACTCAAAATGGATAAAAGACTTAAATGTAAGTCACGAAACCATAAAAATCCTGGAAGAAAACATAGGCAGTAAAGTCACAGACATCCCACGTAGTGGACTTTTCACTGATACATCTCCTAGGGCAAGAGAAACAAAGGAAAAAATAAACATATGGGACTACATCAAACTAAAAAGCTTCTGCACAGCAAAAGAAAACAGCCTCAAAATACAAAGGAACCCCACGGCCTAAGAAAACATGTTTGCCAAGGATGAATCTGATAAGGGGCTAATTTCCAAAGTGTACAAAGAACTCATAGCACTCAGCAAGAGGAAGACAAACAACCCAATTAAGAAATGGGCAAAGGACTTAAATAGACACTTCTCCAAAGAGGACATACGGATGGCCAAGAGACACATGAGAAAATGCTCAATGTCGCTAATCATCAGAGAGATGCAAATTAAAACCACAATGAGGTATCACTTCACACCTGTCAGAATGGCTGCCATCAACAAATCAATAAACACATGTGCTGGTGAGGGTGTGGAGAAAGGGAAATCCTAGTACACTGCTGGTGGGAATGCAGACTGGTGCAGCCACTATGGAAAACAGTATGGAGGTTCCTCAAAAAATTAAAAATGGAGCTGCCGTTTGACCCAGTGATTCCACTCCTAGGAATGTATCCTAAGAATCCTGAAACATTCATCAGAAAGGATATATGTACCCCGATGTTCATAGCAGCACAGTTTACAATAGCTAAGATCTGGAAACAGCCCAAGTGCCCATCAGTAGATGAGTGGATAAAAAAGCTGTGGGACATTTACACCATGGAATACTACTCAGCTGTAAAGAAGAAGAATCTCGTACCCTTTGGGACAGTATGGATGGTCCTGGAGAATATTATGCTAAGTGAAATAAGCCAGGCAGAGAAAGACAAATATCACATGATCTCACTTATACGTGGAATCTAAAGAACTTAATAAACTGATGAGCAGAATAGACTCAATGACATGGAAGCATAGATGAAACTGATGAATGTCAGAGGGATGGAGGGAGGTGGGAGGGTGGAGGGGGAGAGAGTAACCAAAGAATTTATATGCATATATGCACAACCCAAGGACATGGACAATGTTGGGGAGATGGACTGGGGAGGGGAAAGGACGGGGTGGAGCCGGTCATTGGGGAGAAAAAGGGACATCTGTAATACTTTAAACAAAAATAAAAATCACAATAAATAAATAAATAAACACTGCCTTTATAATGAAAAAAATAAAGTAAAATTCAAGGGGTGGGGATTAGGAAGAGATTAATCAAAGAACTTATATGCATATATTCATAGTCCGGATACAAAGCACAGCATGAGTATGCTTGGAGAAGAAGGGGGTGGCAGGGGCCAATGGGAAAAAAAGGAGGACATCTGTAATACTTTCAACAATAAAGATTAAACCTGTCAATTATATGAAATGCACACCCTAATGTCCACAAATAAAAGTTTATTGGAATACAGCAATACCTATTGGCTTATATTGCTTAGAACTGCTGTCAAACTGAGAGAAAAGACTTGAAGTTTCAACGGAGACCATAATCCACTTATTCTCTGGCCACTGCAGAAAAATCTTGCTGACCTCTGATCTAGGATATGAGTTACCGTTACAATTTTGTATAGCTGTTTAAAAACTTTAGAGAGGTCTGTTTTGGTAAAGACAATCATTTCCATGCTAATTAGCCATTCTTTAGCCACTCCTGATGAAAGGAACTCTATGAAATATCTGTAGATATGTTTTTGTAAGTCCTTGTAAGGTTGATGTACAGTCAAATGAAACTGCTGCTGCAGAAGCTGCTGCACTATGTACAACCCCATGATGGAATTAAAAGGAATAAGGAGTTGGAATGATTGTCAGTACCCTGCAGGCCTATCTGATGGTCAGACACTTTAGACTCATTTTAAATTGCCACTGCCAACACAAGAATATAGATTGTGACTTGCCAATGTGCATTGTGACATTATTAAAGACTGATGTTAGCCTTGAAGTCTATTCTAGCCTCAGAGTTTAATCATCCTCATAGCCAGCCAGCCAAAGGCCAGAGACTTGGACAATCAATCTTAGCCCAAAGAAGCCAAGCCTAGCCATGAAGAACTGAGCTTAGCACCAAAGACCCTATCCTATCCCCAAAAAAGTGAATCTATCTCAGAGTGTTCAAGCAAGGCCCAGAGTCCCAGCAACCTGGGTCAACAGCCCATCTCTCAAAGAGTCTGAGTGAGGCCCAGGTCTCTGGTAACCTTCACCTGGGTCTCTCTTTGCAGTATCCAAGGGATGCCTTACAGCCTAATATATGTCAATTATATAAAATTCACACTCTAGTGTCCATGAATGAATTTTCATTTGATTACAGCAACAGTTATTGGTTTGCATATTGTCTATGACTGCTGTCAAATTGTGAGGAGAGACTTGGATTTTCAACAGAGACCATAAGCTATTATTTCTGGTGGCTACAGAAAAAGCTTGCCTACCTCTAATCTATGGTTTTGAATTCCCTTTATAATCTTTGCATGACTGTTTAAGAACTTTGGAGAGCTCTTTTTCACTAAAGACAATCTTTTCCATGATACTTAGCCATTCTTTAGCCATTCCTAATTACAGGAACGCTATAGAATGTCTGCAATTATGTTTTTATGATTTCGTGTAAGGTTGGGGTACACTCAAATGCAAGCAGTCCCTGGCACCTCCTGATCTCTGTATAGGCCCAGGCTGGAACTCAGAATAAATACGAGGGATTGGAATGAGTGTCTGTTCCATGCAGGCTAGCCTGGTGCATAGATTCTTTAGACTTATTTTAAGTTGCCACTGCCAACACAAGAAAAAAGTGTATGATGTGGCAATGTGCAGTGTGACATCATTAAAGACTGATGCTAACCTCAGAGTCTAGCCTAGCCTGGGAGTCTAGCCTAGATTCAGAGACTCTGAGTGGAGCCTCTAATCCTCAAAAATGGATTCCAGCACTGAAGAACAGCCTAGCCCCAAAGATCCCGGCCTCTCTCCAAGAGAATTGGAGCTAGGTAAGAAGTGACCCTAGAGGCCAACTCCATAGGGATTTTGGCTCCTAAGGCAACTGTATAGAGGCAAGTGTTGCATGTTCTGGCTGAGGTCCATTTGGGCATCCCTCATAGGTTTGTCCCCTTTTTATCCCAAAGCAGTCCTAGCTTGGTTGAGGGGCAAACATTCAGGGCAAGGGACTATCATCCCCCCTCAAGATGGACTGATATTTGTGCCAAAGAGTTATCTGGGTTTCAAAGACAAAATGCTTAACCATGGGTCACCAAGTTTCTGTGGAGCCTGAGATGTCTATTATGACTTGGTCATGATGTCACCCACAAAGTCATAAAGAGGCCATGAATAAAAAGGCTACATTCATTTTAAGTGGTACATGTATTATAAAACCTAGGACAAAAGCAGTAATATAACAATTTGAGGGTAATAATGGTAGTGACCTGTTCTGTGGTCATTGCCACATTGAGTAGACTCCAGGCCTAAGGTGTGAAGCAAAGTGTGACTCTTGAGAAAGTGTGCTACACTATGTAAGTTCTACAATAGTCCTATACTTTACATGGACAGAAAAATATGGAATATGTGTGAAAATAATGGTGAGGAAGAAGGTTAAAAAATATATAAATTTGTATTAGACAAAATTTATTAATTTGGGCCCACCAGACAGAGATTCTGCATTTATATCTATAGCGTGGGTCATTATAACGGGTTCTAAAAGTTTATTGAGAAGATTGGTTGAAAAATGCACCCAATTATTCGCCCAGTCATTGTGGCATGGCAATGCTTAATGTATCTTGTTTTAATGTAGAAAAGCTATTCAAAAGATTAGGAAGGTGGAATGTTGGAGTGGATTGGTCATGCACACTCTGGGAGTGTCCAAATAGCATATCTTTCACCAATACATTGAGAAATATATTTTAAAGTGGAACGAGCTTATTTGAAGAGCTGTGTCATGATGCTTCTCTGAAGGCCAAACATTGGGAACTAATGCTCCTCATTCATAAATGTAAAGCAAAATATTGGATCCAATAATGGCAGGGGCCAATGAGCTTGTCCAATCATTAAACTAATGGTAGATCTGCTCACTCTAAAAGACAGCAAATTCAAGAAGAATCTAATGATTGGCACTGGCACCGACCTACACTGTTGCCTAAAAACACATTGTGGCCCAGCTTGCCTGGCTCAGTGGTTGAGCATTGGCCTATGAACCAGGAGGTCAAGGTTCTATTCCATCAGGAAACATGCCTGGGTTGAGATCTCAATCCCCAGTAGGGGTAGTGCAGGACACAGCTCACCCATGACCTCTCATCACTGATGTTTCTATCTCTCTCCCTCCCCCTTCCTCTATCTGAAATCAACAAAATTTTTTAAAAGATTAAAAACAACAAAACACACAAAAAACCCAAATTGTGTTCCAAAAACCAAAGACAGCAACCCTAACATACTCTTCCTTGATCTAATCAAGCAGACTTGCTCTAGGTGAAGTGAACAATATTGTCACTGGAATCACAGGAACATTCCATCAGCCTATTAACCAATTGTAACATAAGACAGTTTATATACCCAGAATTCTTAAAAAAGGGAAAGACCAGAGCCTCTTGAAAAAAGTCCACCAGGAGGCAACTTCATGCCTTTCCCCAACAGAGTTATAGCCTTTTTTTTTTTTTTTTTTTACCATGAAAAAAAGTCTATTTGGAAGAAAGCAAAATTCAGGGATTACAGGATGCTGGTTCTTAAGAGAAATTGGTCTGGAAACCAAAATGTTACTGTCACTGTCCACTAATACTAGGATCTTTTGAGGGTCAGGTGACCAATGGAATTTTATGTCAGGCCATTTTTGAAGTGGATCCAAATGTCACACCCATCCTATAGTTGCCCCTGGTTCTAGGATGCATAACTAAAATAGCCATAGCACTTGAATAAACTCCTACAATGGATTGCTGAAGAATAAGAACGTCTGTGTTGGGAAAATTTAAACAGAACCCATTAACTGCCTATAGCTAGGAAAGTAATAAATCAAAGCTATACCACATATATGGTTGAATAGGAGAGATTTGTGCCATCATGAAGGATTTGAAACATGAGGCAAGCTGCTTTGACTACAACAACATTCAATTTTTGATATGGCTTATGCAAAAGGAGGTGAAAGATGAGGAGGAATAGGAGGGGATTTGGAGGATAAAGAGAATAAGAAGGAGAAAAATAAGATGAAGAAGTAGAAAAAGAAAAAGGATGAGAAGGAGAAAATTAGGAAGAGGAGGAGCAGAAGGAGCAGGAACAGGAGGAGAAGCTGAGGGGGAAGAGGAGAAAAATTAGTAGGAAGAAATGGAGAAGGAGAAGAATGAGAATGAGTAGGAATAACTTGGCAGTAAATTACTGCAAACTTTAACTGCATTATCAACGTTGTTATTTTTCTTGAATAACTTCAATGTGCACGTTACCCTGGAACCATACACACCTATTTTTGCAAGTGTCTTCACATTATGTGTCAATAACCCAATAAATGTTACCTTTACTTAGCCATCAATGCCAGTATATAGATTTATTATCTGATTTCTGGGGTGAATTACGTATACAGCACTGTCTCCTAGTTTGCAGAGGTTTTCACTGTCATTTCCAGCCCCCAGATATCCTTCCTGTCATACCATTATGAGGATAATGTTATGCTGACTGGATGCAGTGAGTGGGAACATTACTACCTTAGACTTGACACATGTTTAGAGTCAGAAATTGAGGAATAAATCTGAATAAAATTAATAATTCTGAATTTTATTCTCACTCACTGAAGCATTTTTGGTTCCAGTGTTATTCACCAGGAGAGGTAACTGTTTTGAGGTAAACAATAATTTCTGGCATCAGGTCCCACATGCAATCAAGATGGAGGCACCATGCCCAGTGGGCTTCTGGTTTTTGTAGGCAGCATATAACTCAATGGGGCATATTATCCCAGGGAATTTATGGAATGAGCTAAAAATATGCTCATTTTGAATTGGACCAAGGAAGACAGGTCACTCTATCAGGTCCAGGCTTCTGTACAAGCTGTCACAGCTATGTACTGCTCCAGATGGGATGGTCCTACATGTTGCCCTGGTAGATTCTGTTTGGAGACTTAGGATGACCTGTAGGTGAATTTCAGTGTGTATGTTCAGGATTTTCAGCCAATGTCTTGATATCATTTACAACTAACTATTGTTTTTTTGAGGAACAATTGGCATTCTTTTGAGTGAGATTTGGCAAAGAACTGTCTTAAAAATGGAATCATGCAAAATCATCTCCACTCAGAAAACAAGCATTTTAGTATCCCATTCTGCCTTCACTTTAGTGCCTAGACTGAGGGAGTACATGGAGACCAGAATACAGGGCGACAAAGCCCCTCCATAATGTTCCTACCACCTGAGTCACAAAGAAACAGAGAAACTGGACACACAAGTTGGCCAACCTGCTCTTCATCTTACTTTGGGTGGCAGGGAGCTTGGAAATAAATAACCATAGAGGCCAAGCATCATAAAAAACTTGAATCTTCAGGGACTTGTGTGGGGCAAAGAATCCAGTATCTGGCTGAAGTCCATCTGTATATCACAACTGGCTTCCATCCTTGCTTAAGCCCAAAGTGTACCAGACAGAATAGAATGCCTTTAGGATAAGCATCTATCATCATGTCTCAAAACAGGGTAAGATTTGTCCTAAAGGATTTCCTTCATTTCAAAGAAGAAATTCTTAAGCATGTGCCACCAGGTTACCATGCAACCTCAGTTGTCAATTATGACCTGGGTGTGATGAAGCCCATGGAGTCATAATGTTGGCTATGTATATGAAAACTCCAATATCAATTTAAGGTGGAAAACTACACAATCAAACCTGGGAGAGCTTGGGAGGCACAAAACTGTTACATGAATAGTGGCCCAATTACCTTCATTCACTGCTGTTATACAGTGGATCCCTCTTACAGCCTAGCCCTTTGCTCCCATAGAAAATTCCTGATGACCTGTTGACAGAGTAAGGAAAGACATGGATTGGATTACAGATAATTTAGCATGAAATCAATGAACATCTGGAGACTGGGCAGCTGAATCACAACAATACACCTATAAATATTTGTGAAGGACAGTGGGTAAGGGAACCATGACATTGGGCAGAGTTTGGGACAGTTCAACTCATTACTGACTTTGTTTGGATGACAAATGATCATATATGCAAGCATATGCTGATTCAGGGCTCTGGCCAATATTTTCCATTAATAGAGAGAGACATAAAAGAAACATGATTGGAAAGTTCTTCACATTGAAATTTTGAGATGTTAGTGGACAGCTTTCACTCGATGGGCAAAGCCAAATATATTTGTGTCCCTTACAATGCTTGTCACAGTGTAGCCTTATTTCAGTAATGAAGAGAGTACTTTGACACACTCTGTACTTTCTCTCTTATGTGGAATATAAAAGCTACAGACAAAAATGAGACAAAATCTCTTACATACAGATAAAATCTGGTTGGTTGACACAGACTAAAAGCATTAGTGAAGATCAGAAGGACTAAGGAGGTCAAATACAAGGTGACTAGACTTTGGGTGGTGAGCACATAATGGAGTATGCTATGTTGTATAAAAAGTTGTATAAGTGTAATATATATAATATTAATGTTATGACCCAACATTTAATAATAAAATAATTTTACAAAGAAACTTTGTCCATCTCCTTCTTCTTTAAGAAGAGACTTTAAAAACAGAAATGTAATATAAACATATTTTTGTTTACTTACCTTTTCTTCACTAAGGATCAGGTGAATCATCTGTTGAGACTGTGCGGTAGAAGGTTTGCTATGAGGCATTAACCATCAGACATATAATAAGGAATAGAGACTATTAAAATAAAATTAATCATTAAGTACTAAAAAGCCAATTTCTGCTTCCAGACTCCAGCGAAACAAGACAATTTCTCAATATGGTGGTGCAGGGCCAATCCAATGGGCTTTCTGGTTTCTAATTTCTATGTCTTTGGTGAAGTCATAGGCATTCTAATAAATTTCTCAGTGGACCACAATCACAATAGCAGACATGGATGTGTAGGTGTCTCAATGCTTCCAAGTAATATGTGAGAAAAATAGGAATGGTTCATGGTATAAAGCTGGCCAACCTGATCATCATGGTTTACTTGGCTGTAGAGAACTGGGCAAGAAGTAATTATAGAGGCCAAGCTCCATAGGGATCTTGGTGCCACACAGCCCTGTGGTGAAGCAAGAGTTCCAGCCTCTGGTAATGTCCACCTGGGCATCATAGGTAGCTTTAGTTTCCTCTAGCCCAAAGCAGTCCAAGTTACCAGGGGAAAATATTCAGAGCAAGGGACTGCCATTGCTTCTCAAAATAGACTGAGATTTGTCCCAAAGGTTTTTTTTATTTCAACAAAATATGCTTAACCATAGGACACCAAGTTATCATGCTACCTGAACTGTCCATTCTGGCCTGAGTGTTATGTCACCCACAGAGTCATAAAGAGGCCATGAACCAGAAGACTGCAACATAAACTTAACACTTTAAATTGATTGAACATACATAATGGAATCTGGGAGTACCTAAGGAGTAATATAAGTTGTGGTCAAATTACTCCCAGTCCCTACTGCTATAGGATAGATACCACTTTCAACCTATACATAGGGACTTATTGAAAGATCCCTATGACCTGTTGACAGAGGAATGAATGGGGTAGCCTGGCTTACCAATGATTTTGCATGATATTGATTAACAACCAGAAAGTGGACAGCTGCTGTAAAACACACCATCTCAGGATATTCATGAGGGACAGTGGGTGACAAGACCATCAGAATGGGCAGAGGTTGGAGTTGTTCTCCTCATCATTTGCTTTACTTAATTACAAATGACCAGATATCCAAGTCAATATTGATTTATGGCTCTGGAATTATCATGCAACAAAGTCAGGGACATGAAAGATGTATGAGTGGAAGATCCTTCACAGTGATATTTGGGCAGAAGTTTTTGGAGAGTTCTCACTCAGTGGGGAAAAAATGCACAAGGCTATTTGTATCTTATATGTGGCTTATCACAGTGAAATCTCAAGTTGAAATTTTCATTAAGAGGATAAAGTGGCACATTCTATATTTTCCTTATCTATGGAATGTAAAACCACAAACAAAACAAAAAAAAATGACATAGAGATGAAATCATGATGGTTACAAGAAAGAGAAAAATACATGATGAAAGATGAGGTGGGTAAAAGGGGTCAAATACAAGACAGAGGAGACTAGATTTTTATGCTGGCAACATAAGGGCGTATACTATGTTGTACTATAAAATTGTACAATTAACATTTATATAATTTTATTAACCACATTACCCCCCAAATTTAATAATGAAATAACTTTAAAGGGAAACTTTTTTAGTCCCACTTTCCTTCAAGAAAAAGGAGACATTTTTCTGTTTTTTAATAATATAGCATATTTTTGTTTATCTACCATTTGTTCACTAAGGATCTGTTGACTTATTGGTTGAAACGGCATTATTAGGTATGCTGTACAGTGTTAGCTTTGGACAGTTATTAAGTAATAGTGTCTATGAAAACAAAATAAAATCAATGACTAAGAGTTACAAAACCAAGTTCTGATTCCAGAGTCCAGCCAAGTAAAAAAAAAAAAAAAAAATCTAAAAAG
>NW_015504855.1:109615-155754 GCF_001595765.1 Miniopterus natalensis
AAAAAAAAAAAAAAAAAAAAAAAAAAAAAAAAAATCTAAATATTGGGCTATAGGATCACTAGAAGGAGGAGTGAGGACTCCTGTGGCAACCCAATGGGTTTCCTGGGTTCTGTTTTCATGTCTCCAGTGATCACACAGGCATTCTGAAAAATATCTGAGTGGTCCCAACACAAGGCATGGATATACAGTATATCATAACTTGAGATGCCCCATCTAATTCATATGCAAGAATTCACATTCATCTTGAAGTGCTTCAAGATATGAGTATTTTTTTCTTTTGATTCCAAGCCAGATGTGAGAGAAATTGTAAATGTTCATGAGGGAGTTATAACCAATATTGAAGGAAATTAGAATTATTCAGAATTTGTCATGGACTGGAAAATTGTACAAGAGGAATCACATGGGGTAATAATGGCAGTGACCTCTCCTGTGTCAGTTGCCAACTTGACTAGACTCAAATCACAGCAGGGCTCTAAAGGTGAGGAATAAATTGTGACCCCTTTGGGAAAAACTATGACAGTCCTGTACATTACACAAACAGACTAATATGGAATATGTGTGGAAATAATTAATGGTGGGGAACAATGTTAAAAGAATCATAAATTTGGATGAGATGGAATAATTTGGGCCTGCCAGACAGAGATTCTGCATTTATAGCTACAGTTTGAGTAATTAGCAAAGGCTCTAAAAGTTTACTGGGATAGTTGGCTCACAAATGCATCCAATCATGGACCAATAATTGTGACATGGTAATGATTACTATCTCTAGATTTAATGTAGAATAAGCAGTTAAAAAATTTGGAGATGCAGATGTGTTCAAGTGGATTTGTCATGAGCCCTATACAGGACTCTGTGAGTGCCAGATGGCATACCTTTAACCAATACATTGAGTAATTTATTTAAGAGGGAAAACAGCATATTTGAAGAGCTCCATAATTACTCTTTTTGGATGACTAGTATTTGGGCACCGAAGCTTCTCAATCACAAGCTTTATATGTGATTGGAGACATTGGATCCCCAGTTGGCAGGGGCCAATAGGCTTTGTGAAACTACCAAACTTACAATAGATCTGATCACAGTAAAGGGCTGCAAGTCAAGGCAGCATCAACAAGTCTGAGTGGCACTGACTTACGTGTTGGATAAGCAATTGTGGTGTTTTTAGAAGTGCAGACAGCAAACTCATTACATTCTTTCTTGATCTATTGAAGAAGAAATGTTCTAGGTGAAGTGAACAGTGTTGTCACTGGAATCATAAAAGAATTCAGTCAGCCCATTAATCATAAACTGGACACGAGTCAGTTTACACACTCAGGATTCTTAAATGAAGTAACAACCAGAACCTCTTGAGAAAAGCCCACCAGAAGACAAAATTATCAACACTGTTAACCTTACTACATGTCTTTCCCCAAGGGGCAATGGCATTTTTTTTTTTTTTTTTACCACGGTAACTGTTAGGGAGAAAGCAAAGAACCATATAAGTCAGGTACTAACTACAGTACCCTGTCTCTGAACTGAAA
This sequence comes from Miniopterus natalensis, assembly GCF_001595765.1. Next base: position 111,133 of record NW_015504855.1, read on the forward strand.
TTGGTCTTGGAAACTAAAACATGACTGTGTTCCTACACTAAGATTATGAGATTTTGAGGATCGAGTGACCAACCAATAGAGTTTTAGATAAGATCCATTTTAAAGTGGGCCCAAATTTAATTGAACCCATCCTGTGGGGACCTCTGAACACAGAAGGCATAACTGAGGAAGCTAGAACAGGGATATAAATCCCCATAATGGATTACTGGGGAATGAGTCATATTATGTTGGGAAGATCTAATTAGAAGCCACTAAAACTGCCTATATCTTGGTAAGTAGTAAATCAAAATCTATATCACATAACTGGATGAGTAGGAGGGATTTGTGCCACCATCATTTATTTCAAAGATGCAGGAAAGCTGATTCAATCACATCCACATTGAATTTTGAGGTAGCTTGTGGAAAAGGAGGAGAAAAAGAAAGAGAAGGAAGAAGTGGAAAAGGGGTGGTTGGAAACGGGAGGATGCAATGATAAAATAGGAGAGGGAGGAGAATAGGAGGAATAGTAGGGTGATGATGATAAGGAGGAACAGAAGCAGGAAGAGGAGAACAAGTAGGAGGAGATGGAGAAGGAGAATACAAAAAGGAGGTGGAGGAGAATAACATTAAAGAGCAGGGGGGAAAGAGGTGAAGGATAAAGAATAGAAACTTAGAAAATGGCACTGAGTGCAAAATTTAACTGAAAGTGTTTTCAGCTGATGCTTCTGCTTTACCAATGTGTTTACCTTGCTTGAGCAACTTCAATATACACATCACCTTCTACCCACCTGCTGTTCTTACAAATAGCTTCCCCATGTATATAGAAAGTTCAATCAAAGTTGCCTTCTCTCAGTGAAAAGGCCACCATACACATTCATTATCTTACCACTATGATATACCACCCTATGTCTCCATCCAGTTTGCAGAGGATTTGACTGCCTTATCCATCTCCAGGATATCCTCTTGACTTCCATTATAAGAAGGATAGCATTATGCTGACTCTAGACTTGATACACTTTTAGAGTCAAAAGTTGAGGACTAAATCTGACTAAAATTCAAAATTCTTCTCACTCAGTGAAATACTTGGGGTTCAATAAATTGAGCAGGAGGGGTAAGTGTATCAAAATGATAATCTGTGGCATCAGGCCCCACCTGAAACCAATATGGAGGCATTGTGCCCAATGGACCTTTGGATTTTAGAGGCAGCATTCTTTAGTGGAGCATATTTTTCAGTGGAGCATTTTCATGGAGTGACATGAACATATGCTCTTTTGACTTGGACCATGACAAAAAGTGGGCACTCTGACAGCTCGAGTCTATTGTACAAGCTGTTCCATGAACTACAGGCCTGATGGTCCTACAAGTTTCCCTGGAAGATAGAGATTCTGTTTGGAGGCTTAGGAAAACCTTTAAGCAAATCACAATGTAGATGCTCTGGATTTTCAACCGAGGTATTATCATCCACAAAAAACTATTGTTTTTACTTGGACTTTTGAGTCAAATTGAGCATAGAAAATTCTTTCATAAAAAATGGAGCAACTGGTTAAACCAAAATGAACAATGCTAAATCATCTCTACCCAGGAAACAAGCATTTAAGGAAACCCCTTATCTGTCTCACTAGTGTGCTTACTGAGAAGACCAGTAACACAGGATAGCTGTTCTTTCCTCCTGAATCATTAATCAACAGAAGAAATTAAATCCAGGCGCTGGCAAACCTAAGCATTAAGGTTCACTTGGTTGCACAGAGCTAGGCAAGAAATAACCCTAGAAGCTGTTACATAAAAACCCTGGTTTCCCTGAGACATTTGAGAAGGCAAGTTTTCCAGTAACAGCTGAGGTCCATTGGGGCATCACAAATGGCTTTCATCTTGTCTAGAGTCCAAGGAAATACTACTTGGAGGGACAAATGTACAGAAGAGGATGCTGTATTCACACCATAAAATCAACTAGGATTTGTCCAAAAGGGTTTCCTTGGTGTCAAAAAGAAATGCTTAACCATGAGCCACAAAGTTTCTATGCAACCTAACTTTCCATTATGACCTGGGAATGATGTCACCCATGGAGTCACACAGAGGCCATGCACAGGAGGACTATAACATAAACTTAAAGTGTTACATATATGATCAAACTGGGAGGGACCCTGGAGGACAAAAACAGGTATATAAGTAGTGGCCCAATTGCCCTCCAACTACACTGCTATAGAGAGAATTTCTCTTTCAGCCTAGAATTGTGGACTCATGGGTGCTCCCTATGATCTGTTGACAGAGGAAGAAAAGATATGGCCTGGCTTATAGATAACTTTGCCTGATATGACCAACAAGAATGTGGACTGCTGCAGCACAATGTACCATCTCTGGTTATTTGTTCAGGGCAGTGGGTAAGGAGAACCATAATGATGGATTGAGTTTTGTGTATAACATGTCTTCATTCACTTTGCTAGGATGACAAATGACAAGGTATGCTGATTTATAGCTCTGGCCAATCAATATTTTACATCAATAGCCATGGATATGAAAGAAACATGATTGAAAATTCCTCACATTGATTTTGAACAGAGGTTTGTGGAAAGTTTTCAATAAATGGGCAACAATATTTAAAGATATTTGTGTCTCTTTTGATTCTCATCACAAGTAGTGTCTGGAGGATTTCATTAATCAAGAGGATAAGGTGGTGCAATTTATATTTTCTCTCACATGCCAATACAAACAAAGAGACACAAAATATCCTGTATAGAGTCAAAATCGTGGTGATAGCCAGTGGGGAAAAATCATGAGTGAGAATAAGTAGGTTAAAGGGGGTTAAATACAAGGAGACTAGACTTTGAGTGATGAGCACATATAAAGTATTCTATGTTGCATTACAAAGTTGTACCAGTAAAATTTACATCAGGTTCTTAAACATGTTATCCCATAATGTTTAATAATAAAATAATTTTTAAAAGAAATTTTGCCAGTAACCCCTACTTTTTTAGGGGAAAAAAAGGACTTTTTATTGTTTTTAATATGAACATATTTTGTTTATTTACCTTTTGTCATTAAGGATCCTGTGAATTTTCTGTGGATATTGGGAAGTAGCAGGTAAGTTGTAGGGCATTCGCAATCAGTCAGTTAATTAGAAACAGTGTCTATAAAAAGAAAAGAACATCAATCATTAAAAGTTAAAAAATAAGTTTTGATTCCAGAATCCACTCAAGACAATTTCTAAGTTTTGGGCTAAAACATCACCAGATAGAAGAGTAAGAGATGATGTTGGAATCCAATGGGTATCGTGGTATATAATATAGATGGTCTGTGGTGATAATATAAATGTTCTGAAAATTTTCTGAGTGATCCAAAGTAGCAGACATGGATGGTTTTCTGATTTATATCCAAGACTCTAGATTTAGTTTGAAGAGCTTCAGGACATTAATAGATTTTTTTCTCAATGGTTTCAAACCATATATTATAAAAAAGGAGAGATTCATTGTAGAGTTCTAAACACTAATGAAGAAACTGGAATAATTCAGGATTTGTCACAGACAAGGAAAATGGGGAAGGGGAAACATGTAAGTGTAATCATTGCAGTTACCTTGTCTGTGGAAGTTGCCGCCATGTTTAAACCCAAATACCAGGACACAAAAGGTGAGGGACAATGTATGATCCTTGAGAAAGTGTGCTACTCTTTGTAAGAGCTATGTAAGTTTTGTAATTTACAAAAGGAGAAAAACATAGAATAGGTGTGGAAATAATTGAATGTGGAGGAAATTTTCCAAAAACATACATTTGGATGAGAGGAAATGTATTAATTAGGTGTTTTTTTCATTTGTATCTGCAGCTTGTGTCATTAGAAAAGGCTCTAAAAGTTCATTGCAATATATGGCAGACAAATGCATCTGATGATCAACAAATAAGCATTACATGGAAATGCTCACTGTCTCTTGTTTTAACATAGAAAGAGTTAAAAATTTAGGGAGGCAGAAAAGTGCAAGTGGATTGATCATGTGTCCTATCTAGCATTCTGTGAGTGTCCACAGGGCATACATTTCACCAATACAATGAGAAATATATTGAAGAGTGGAAACAGCATATTTGAAAAATGCGTGATTACAAGTTTCTGAAGGCAAGACATTGAGAACTGAAACCTCCAACCCCAAAGGTATGATGGGAGACATTGGATCTCCTGATGGCATGGATCAGTGGACCTTGTGCAACCACCAAACTCATGGTAGATCTTATAACAATAAAAGACTGCATGCCAAAACAGCATCAATGAGTACGACTGACACAAACCTACCATGTTTGCTAATTAATCATTTTTTCTTCTAGAAATGAAGACAGCAAGCACATTACACTCTCCCTTGATTTAGTGAATCATAAATGTTCTAGGTGAAGTGAACAATGTTGTTACTGAAAACAAAAATATTTAGTCAGCCCATTAACCATATCCCAGACACTAACCTGTTTGCACATGTAAAATTCTTTTAAAAAAAATATTTTTATTGATTTCAAAGAGAGAAAGGAGAGAGAGAAATAGACACATCAATGATGAGAGAGTGATTGATCACCTGCCTCCTGTGCTCCTCTGTGGGGATTGAGCCTGCAACCTGGGCAAGTGCCCTCACCAGGAACTGAACCTCGATCTCCTGGATCATAGGTCAATGCTCAACCTTTAAGCCATGCCAACTGTGCACACCCAGAGTCCTTAAATGTAGGAAAGGCAATAACCTCTTGATAAAAGACCTTCAAAAGACAACAAAAAATGTATACTATGTACCTTATCACATGCCTCTCCCCAAGTGACTGATAGGCTGTCCCTGCTAGGGTCTATGTGGGAGAAAGCAAAGAACCAGATAATTCAGGGTCAACAGGACAAAGGTTCTGAACTGAAACTTGTCTCAGAAACCAAAATATCCCTTCACTAGATTAGGAGCTTTTGAGGGTCAGGTGACCAATGAGTTTTAGCTCAGGTCTATTTTGAAGTAGGCCCAAAGTTAGATGGAACTATCTTTCAGTTGTCCCTGATTCTAGAATTCATAAATGAATTAGCCACAGCAGTGGAATGAATCCCTGCACGGGATTACTGTGGACTGAGGGCTACTATAGTACAAACATATAAAGATAAGCCATTATAACTGCCTTACTTAGGTAGGTAGTAAATCAAAAGCTATACCACATTCATGGATGAATAGTTCAGATGTGTGCCACCACTTTAAAAAATGTGGGAGTGCTAATTCTACCACATCCACATCTTGATTTAAGAGGGAAAAAAAAGTGGGAGGAGGAGCAAAAGGAGAGGGAGAAAGAGGAGAAAGATAAAGAGAAGGAGAAAAAGGAGGAAAAGGAGTAGGGGAAGGAATAGAAAGTAGCAGAAGAAAAATGAGCTGGGGAGGATAAAGAGATGGAGAACATGGAGGAGAAGAAGAAGAAGAAGAAAATTGCAGTTAATTCATCTAGACTTTAACTACAGGTCACACCAGTTGCTGATGTTGTAGTAGTGTAGTTAGTTTGCTTGAGTAATTTCAATGTGCACATCACCTTGTGCCCATATGCATCTACATCAGAGAAATGCCTCCTTTTCCTGTTTCCGTATTTCATATAAGTTGCCTTCCTTCAGCTGAGAAGGCTAGCATATATATTCATTATCTTACCTCTACAGATTTTTTTTTTTCTTTGCTGAGGTCTTGACAGACTTTTCCATTCACAGGATATCCTTTCTGCTGTTCCAATACATGAAGTTATGCTGATTAAGTCTATTGAGAGGGAACAGTACTACTCTTGATACACTTTGATATTCAAAAGTTGAGAAATAAATATGACTAAAATCAGAATTCTTCTGACTCAGAGAAATATTTTTGGGTCCAGTGGTCATAAGCATGAGAGGTTAGTGTTCAAAACAATAATTTGTGGCATCAGGGCAGCCTGCAACAAAAATGGAGGCAGAGCACCCAGGGTTCATCTGGATTTCAGAGGTGGGATATTTCTCGGTGGAGCATATAATTCCAAACAATTTATGGAGTCACCTGAAAATCTGCTCCTTTTGAGTTTGACCCTGACACAGAGGGTTCTGTGTAAGATTAAGGCTTATGTACATGCTTATCAGAGACACAGGCCATATGTTGCAACAGACTTGATAATCCTGCAAATTTCAATGCTGTATAGATACTTTGTTTGGAGCCTTATGAAAACCTGTTGGTGAGTCACAGTGAAAATATTTCGGATTTTCAACCAAAACCTTAATATTATTTACAAATGATGTTCTTTTGAGAAAAAACACTTGACCTTCCTTTGGGTAAAATTTATCAGGTAGAGTTCTTTCATAGAAATGCAGCCACATTGTTGGAGCATCACTCAACATTCAAATTCATCTCCACACAGTAAAGAAGCATTCTGATACTTTAGTATACAGACTGAGAAGGTGCATGGAGACCAGGACACAGTAAAGCAGTGCTCTTTCATGAAGTTCCTACACCCTGAGTCACAGAAAACAGCACAAACTGGACCGTTAAGCTGGAAACCTGACCATGATGATTCATTGAGCTGTAGAGCACTGGGCATGGAATAACCTAGAGGTTAAGTGCCATAGGAAGGCTAAGGCCCTCTAGGGGCTTTTGTGGTGCATGGAATCCAGCCTCTGGCTAATGATCATCACAGGTGGCTTCCATAATCTCTTAAGTGCATAGCATTACCAGGAAGAAGATGGAAACATTCAAGAGAAGGGTCTGATATTTTGCTCAAAATTAACAGATTTGTCCTAAAGGGTTTCCTTGGTTTTAAGGAAGAAATGCTTAACCATGGGCTACCAACTTACCCTGAAACCTGAGCTATAAATTATGACTTGGCTGTGATTAAACTCCTGGAGTCATAAAGTTAACCATGCACAGGAAGACTATAATATCAATTTAAAGTTGAGCATATAAAAATCAATCATTAAAGGACTCTGGATGCACAAAGTAATTATATGAGCAGTGGAAAATTTCTCTTAGCCCCTAATACTACCTGGTGGATCTTTCTTTCAGCCTATATTTGTGGACTCATGGGGAGCTCCATATGACTGGTTGACAGAAGAAGAAAAAATGTTGCCTGGCTTACAGATTACACTTCATGATATCAACAACCAACCAGGTAATGGACAGTTGCAGCACAGGAGACCATCTCTGGACATTTGTCCTGAAGAGAGCATAAATAAAACCATCACAATAGGATGGCTTTGGGGCAGTTCACCCCCTCACTTATTTTGCTTGGATGACAAATACCAGATTTGCAATCATATGGCTGCTTCATGGCCCTGGCCAATATTTAACATCAATAGCAAGGGGCATGAAAAAAAACATGATTGGAAATTTTATTGCATTTGAAATTTTGGCAGAGATTTGTTTTCACTTAACTGGCAAAAATATACAAAGATATTTGTTTTCTGTCTCATAATGGTTATCACATTGTAATGTCAAAATGGAGGATTTCATTAATTGAGATGAGAACTTGATACATGCTGTGATTTCTCACACATGTGGAATGTAAAGCTACAAGAAAAACAAAGAGACAAAAAATTTTCTACATACAGATTAAATTATTATGGTTAGCAGGGTGGGGGTAAAGGCATGAGTGAGGATAAAGTGATAAAGTGGTGCAAATACAAGGAGACTCTACTTTCAGTGGTGAGGAGATAATAAATTATGCTATGTTGTACTATAAAGTTGTAAAAATGAATATAAGGGTTTTAACAAAGTTATAACCAAATAATAATAAAATAATTTTTCAAGAACTTTGTCACTTTTGCTCTTGTTTAAGAAAGAAAAATACATTGTTTCTGCTTTTGAATATAAACGTGTTCTGTTTACTTACCTTTTGGTCACTAAGGATCAGGTGAATCATCTGTTGGGACTGGAGAGTGGAAAGTGGGCATTAGCCATCAAACAGTTAATAAGAAATAGTGTCAATAAAAATGAAATAAAATAAATTATTAAGTGTTAAAATAACCAAATCATGAATCCAGGGTCCAGCCAAATAAGACAATTTTTATATACTGGTCCACAGCATCACTAGATGAAGGAATGAGGACTTCAGTGGCAATCCCATGGGTTTTCTGGTTTCTAATTTTATTCTTTGATGATGATGTAAACATTCTGATATGTTTCTGGGTGACCACAACAGCAGACATGGAAAGTTTAATTGATTTATATCCAAAACTCCTGATTCAGCTTGATTAGTTTCAGGACATGAGTAGATATTTGTCTAAATGTTTCTAAGCCAGATGTGAGATAAACTGGATAGGTTAATGGTTAATGGTAGAAAACTGACAAACTTGATCATCATGGTTCACTGGGTTGGAGAGAGTGGGGCAAGAAGTAATACTAGAGGTCATGCTTCATAGGGATCCCAGATTGACAGAGACCTGTGGGGAAGCAAGACTGAGATACCCCTGGCATCACTGGTGCCTTCTGTCCTCTCTTTAACCTAAATCAGAATTAGCTAGGAGAAACACATTCAGAACAAAGGGTTGTCATGAGCCCTCAAAATGGACTGAGATTTTCTTCAAATGATTTCCTTGGCTTCAAAGGAGACATGCTTAACTTTGGGCCACCAAGTTACTATGAAGCCTGAGATGTCCATTACGACCTGGGTGTGATATCACAAATGGAGTCATAAGGAGGCTATTCATAGAAAGACTGCAACATCAATTTAAAATGGTGCATACACACAAAAAAAATGGTGCATACATGATCAAATCTGGGAGGATAAAGCACTAACATAGGATGTGTCCTAATTACTCAGTCCCTAAGGCTATACAATGGATCTCTCCTTCAGCCTAGACAGTCTCCCATGACTTGTTGACAGAAGGAAAGTCATGTCCTGCACACCAATGATTTTTCCTGATATCAATGACCACCCAGAAAATGGACAGCTGCAGCATAACAGACAACCTCTGAACATTTGTGCAGGACAGTGGGTAATGAAACAACCACAATGTGCAGATAGGCAATTCACTTCATCATTCACTTTTTGGTTTAAAAATGACCAATATCCAAGTAGATTCTGATTTATAGCTTTGGCTAACATTTTGCAATAATAGTTGGAGACAGGAAATAAGCATAATTGGATGATCCTTCACATTTTTTTTTTTATATCTTGCTCTATCTGTTTTATCAATGTCCTACAGTTTTCTGAGTACAGATCCTTTACATCTTTGGGTAAGTTTATTCCTGGGTATCTTATTTTTTTAGTTGCAATGGTAAATGGGATTTTTTTTTTAGTTTCTCTTTCTGAGAGTTCATTATTGGTATATAAAAATGCCATCAATTTATGGGTGTTCATTTTGTATCCTGCTACATTGCCAAATTCATTTATTAAATCTTGAAGGTTTTTAGTGGAGTCATTAGGATTTTCTATGTACAGCTTTGTTTCCTCCTTTCCAATTAGGATACCTTTTATTTTTTCTTTTTGTCTGATCACTGTGGCTAGGACTTCCAGTACTATGTTAAATAAGAGTGATGAAAGTAGACAGTCCTGCCTTGCTCCTGTTCTTAGGGGAAATGGTTTTAGTTTTTGCCCAATGAGTATGATGTTGGCTGTAGGTTTGTCATACATGGCCTTTAATATATTGAGGTATGATGCCTCCATTCCCACTCTGCTGAGAGACTTTATAAAAAATGGGTGTTGGGTTTTACTGAATGCTTTTTCTGCATCTGTTGATATGATCATGTGATTTTTGTCTTTCAATTTGTTTATGTGATGTATCACATTTATTGATTTGTGAATATTGTACCAGCCTTGCATCCCTGGAAGAAATCCCACTTGGCCATGGCGTATGATATTTTGAATATATTGCTGAATCCAATCTGCTAATATTTTCTTGAGGATTTTAACATCTATGTTCATCAGGGATATTGGCCTGTAATTCTCTTTCTTTGTAATGTCTTTATCTGATTTTGGAATTAGGCTAATGCTGGCTTCAAAAAAAGAGTTTGGAAGTGTTCATTCCTCTTGGATTTTTAAAAATAGTTTGAAGAGGGTAGGTGGTTGTTCTTTCAATGTTTGGTAAAACTCCTCTGTGAAGCTAACTGGGCCAGGAATTTTGTATGCTGGGAGCCCTTTGATTACTATTTCAACTTCATCAGCAGTTATTGTCCTATTCAGGTTTTCTGAATATTCCTAATTGAGTTTTGGAAGGCTGTATTTTTCTAGGATTTTTTCACATTTTATCCAGGTTGTCCAAACTGGTAAGCATATAGTTGTTCATGGTATTTTCTTACAATCCTTTGTTTTTCTCTTGGGTCACTTGTTACTTCACCACTTTTATTTCTGATTTTGTTTATTTGAGTCTTCTCTCTTTGTTTCTTGATGAGTCTGGCTAAAGGTTCATCAATATTGTTTATCTTTTCAAAGAACCAGTTCTTGGTTTCATGGATCACTTGTATTGTTTTTTAATCTCTATGTCATGTGTGTCTGTTGTGATCTTTATTATTTCCTTCCTCCTACTCCCTCTGGGCTTGTTTTTCTCCTTCTAAGTTTTAACGTTGTAGGGTTAGATGGTCTATTAGAAGTTTTTCTTGTTTTCTGAGACAGGCTCGTAGTGCTATGAACTTCCATCTCCGGACTGCTTTCATTGTGTCCCATACATTTGGTGTTGTCATGTGTTCATTTTCCTTTCTTTCCAGGAAGTTTTTATTTCTTGCTTGATCTCTTTGGTAATACAGTCATTGTTTAAAAATGTGCTTTTTAGCCTCCATGTGTTTGAATGATTTTAGTGTTTTTATCATGATTGACTTCTAATTTGATGCCATTGTGGTCGAGAAGATTCTTGATATGATTTCAGTCTTCTTGAACTTGTAGAGACTTGTTTTGTATCCTAACATGTGGTATCTCTTTGAGAATATCTCATGTGTTCTTGAGAAGAATGTATATTCTGCAGCTTTGGTTGGAACATTCTGAAAATGTCAATTAAATCTATCTGATTTAGTGTGTCATTTAGGTTCACTGTTTCCTTGTTGATTTTTTGTCTGGAAGACTAATCCAATGAACTCAGTGAGGTATTAAAGTCCCCTAGTATGACTGTATTGCTGTTGATCTCTCCCTTAAAATCTAGAAGTTTTTTTTTTTAATAAATTTAGATGCCCTTATATTGGGTGCATATATGTTTATTAGGGTTATATCCTCTTGTTGGATTGACCCATTAATATTATGTAATGACCTTTATTATCTTATTATGGTTTTCATTTTGAAGCCTATTTTCCCAGATCTGAGTATTGCTACCCCAGCTTTTTTTTCATTTCCATTTGCATGGAAAAATTTTTTCCATCCCCTCACTCTCATCCTGTGTGAGTCTTTTGTTTTGAGGTTGGTCTCTTGTAAACAGCATATATTTGGGTTGTTTTCTTATCCATTCAACCAATCTACATCTTTTTATTGGGGCATTTAATCCATTCATATCTAAGGTTATTATTGATAAATACTTATTTACCACAATTTTATCTCTTCATGCCTATGTTTTTTATTCTATTTCTACTTTTAATTATAGCAGTTCCTTTAAGATTTCCTGCAATGCTGTTTTTGTGGTGATATGTTCCTTTATCTTCTTCTTTTTTTTTTTTTTTTTTGGTCTGGAAAGCTCTTTAGTTCACCATCTAACTTGAAAGCCTAGCTTGGTAGTCTTCATTTCAGATCCCTGTTTTGCATTACCTTGAATACTTCATGCCATTCCCTTCTGGCCTGTAAAGTGAGAAATCAGCTGATAGCCTTATGAGTTCTCCTTTGTAGGTAACAGCTTGTTTTTCTCCAGCTCCCTTTAAGATTCTCTCTTTGTCTAGAAATCTTTGTATTTCAATTATGATGTGTTTGCGTGTGGACCTCTTTGAATTTTTCTTGCTTGGGACCCTCTGTGCCCCATGAACTTGTGTAACTTTTTTCTTGACCAGGTTAGGAAAGTTTACTGCTATTATTTCATCAAAGAGGTTCTCGAACCCTTGCTTACATTGACCTTTTCTGGCACTCCTATTATGCAAATATTTTTATGTTTCACATTGTCTCACATCTCCCTTAAACTGTCCTCCTGATTTTTAATTACTTTTTCTTTTTGGGTCTCTGATTAAGTGATATTTTCTATCCTGTCTTCTAATTCACTGATCTGATTCTCAGCTTCCTCTCATCTGCTGTTTATTCCCCCCAATCTATTATTTATTTCTGCTATGTCATTCTTAATTTCTTTCATAGTTTCTATATATTTTTTCATGCTGTTGAGCATCCTTACAATCAGCATTCTGACCTCTGTATCTGAAAGATTGCTTATCTCTGTTTCATTTAGCCCTTTTTTCTGGAGACTTCTCTTGTTTTTTTATTTGGGGCCTTTTTTTTTTTTTTTTTTGCTTCCCATTTTACCTGCCTTTTTGGAGTTGTTTTGAAGTATTAGATAGATCCACTAGGACTCTGTCTTTTTGGAGGCTCTGTGGTAGGGCCAATGTCAGTTGCAGTTTGTGACTGGCCCTGAGTACCCTGTTTGGAGCTATCAAAAATCCAAGTCTTCAAGTTTCCTCTGCTGGAACTGGGTGCATTTGAACAGGACCAAGATGCACACTAAAGTCTGTACATCCAAAGCATGGGTCTTGAAGCAGATCAGGCAAAGACTCAAAGCACTCTGAGGTCTGCCTTTGCCTGCAGGCTAATTAATCTAAATTTCTTAACGTGCCCAGACTGTAAAAGCTCTATGGGGTGGCACAGCTGATTGTTATCAATCTCTTAACAAGCCTCAGGCTGAAGAAGACCCTCAGGGCAAGGTCAGAGGCTTTCCTGCAGGGTAGGACAATTGCTTCTCCGCTCAAGTAAAAATAAAATTATCAGCCTGAGAAAGTTGTCCTCCACAGTCTGGGGCAATGACTCAGCACAGGAATCCAGACAGGCATTTCCAAATCACTCTCTCCAGAGTCCACAACCCCAGACCCTCCCTACACAGTTCAAGTCTACTTTGCTCCCCCTCCACCAGAATCCAAGGTGAGTGTCTGCACAGAAAACTATATACTTTGGCTCTTTAAGAGGGTGACTGCAGTTCCAGCTGCCTCTCCTTGGCAGACAGAAACCCTGCTGCTCTTCACAGCCAGATGTCATGTGGATACTTTTTATTTCTTTAGGCTTATGTTTCTTGTTTTCTGTATTTGGACTTCTTATTACAGCAGTCCCTTTAACATTTATTGCAATGCTGGTTTTGTGGTAATAAACCCCTTGAGGTTTTTTTGTTGGTTTGTTGGTTTGTTTTTGTTTTTGTCTGGGAAGCTCTTTATTTCACCATTTTGAAAGATAGCCTTCCTGGGCAGAGTAGCCTTGGTTTCAGATCCTTGTTTTTTATTACCTTGACTACATGCCATTCTCTTCTGGGCTATACAGTTTTTTATGAGAAATCAGGGGAACAGCCTTATGGGGCTCTTTTTTAGGTAACAGATTTCTTTTATCTTGCTGTCTTTGAGATTTTCTTTGTCTTGAATTTTTGGCATTTTAATTTTGATGTGTCTGGGCATGGGCCTCTTTGGGTTCTTCTTGTTTGGGACTCTCTGTGCCTTCTGAAATTGTGTGGTTTTTTACTTCATCAGTTTGGGGACATTTCTGCCATTATTTTTTCAAACAAATTCTCTATGCCTTAATTATTTTCTTCCCCTCTTCACGTTTCTAGATTCCATGGCTCTGGTGAAGATTTAGACATTCTTAAAATTTCCTGAGTGGTCCACAAAAGCACACATAGATGTTTTCCTTGATTTATATTCAAGACTCCAGATTCAGCTTGATGAGTTATAGAACATGAATAGATTTTTTCTCAATGACTGAAATCCAGATATAAGAAAAATTGGAAAAGTTTATGGTAGAACTTAATCAATATTGGGGAACACTGGAATAATTAAGGATTTGTCACAGACTGGAAAAATGTGCCAGAGGAATAACACAAGGGTCATAATGATAGCTGTCTTCCCAGTGGCAGTTACAACTTTTTTTTTAAAAAAAAAAAATATCTTTATTGATTTCAGAGAGAGGAAAGAAGAGGGAGAGAGAGAGATAGAAACATCAATGATGAGAGAGTCATTGATCTGCTGCAGCCTGCAACCTGGGCATGTGCCCTGACCAGGAATCGAACCCTGATTGCCTGGATCCTAGGTCAATGCTCAACCGCTGAGCCACGCCCGCCTGGGCAGCAGTTACCACTTTGACAACACACAGGTATTAGCAGGGCTCTAAAGGTAAGAGACAAAGTGTGACCCCAAAAAGGTATGTTACTTTTTGTGAGAACTATGTGAGTTCTGTAAATTATACAGCAGAAAAAATATGCAATACGTGTGGAAATAATGAATGGTGGGTAACAATGTTAAAAGAAACATGAATTTGAAATTTATTAATATAGACAAACCAAGCAGAAGTTCTCCATTTTTATCTCCATTTTACCTTGGGTCATTATAAAAGGCTATAAAATTTCATGTGCAAGAGGAAAGACAGATGGTTAATAAGGGTAATGACATCTCCTATGGCAGTTGACTCCTTGACTAGCCTCAAATACTATCATTACCTTATAGTTGAGGGACAAATTGTGACCATTGAGGAAGTCTGCCACTTTTTTGAAAAACTACATAAGTTCTATAATTTAAAAAAGCAAAAAAAATTTTAATGTGTGTACAGAATTAATCATGAGAGACAATTTTAAAAGAAATATAAATATTAATTGGAAATATTTAATTAATTTGGGCCCACCAGACAGAGATTCTGCATTTATATGTATAGCATGGGTCATTAGAAAAGTCTTAAAAGTTTATTGGGATTGTTGACTGAAAATGCAAACAATGATGGCCCAATACATGTGACATGGAAATGCCTACTGTCTCTTGTTTTGATGTAGAAGAAGCAATTTAAAATATTAGGAAGGCAAAATGTCAGAGTGGGTTGGTCATATAAGTTTTATTGCAACCTCTCGGTATGTCCACATGGCATATCTTTTACCAATACATTGAGAAATATATTGAAGAGAGAAAACAATGTATTTTATGAGTGTCATGAAGACACTCTTTTGAAGGGGAAACTGAGGCCTTTCAATTATAAAATCTAAATGTGATTGACATTTGTTCACTAGGTGGTAGGGGCCAATGGGCCTTATTGACTCACTAAATTCAGGAAAGATTCAATCACTCTAGACACCACATATCCAAGCATAATCAAATGAGTCTTACTGACACTTACCTACAGTGTTGTTACTAGAAGTGACGATAGCAAATCTAACATATTTTTCCTCAAAATGCTGAAGTAGAAATGTTCTAAGGAAGTGAACAATGGTGTCACTGGACTAATAAAAAATATTCAGTTAGCCCATTAACCACTCAGTGATGCGAGCTAGTTTATACACCCAGAATTCGTAATATAAGAAAAGACTGCCAACAGACAACAAAATTTTTTTACTGTTAAGTATACTTTATGCCTATCACTGAAAGACTGATATCCTTCTTTAATAAGAAAAAAAAAAAAATGTATTTTATGAGATGGCAAAGAACCAGGTAATTCAGGAACTACAAAACACTGGTTCTAAACTAAGTTTTATCTGGAAACCAAAATGTTACTGTGGCCCTCCACTACACTAGGAGCTTCTGAGGATCAAGTGACCAATGACATTTTAGCTCAGGTCCATTTAGAAGTGGGTCCATATAATGTTGCACCCATTTTGAGGTTGCTCCTGCATCTAGAATGCATGACTGATAGCCGTAGTATAACAATGAATCCCCACACTGTACTACTGATGAGTGAGGATTATTATGGTGTTAAAGTCTAAACAGAAGCCAATAGAACTGCCTTCATTTAGGTAAGTTGTAAATCAAAGCTATATTTCATATCTGAATATATATTAGAGATTTGTACCACCAACAAGGATTAGAAAGGTGCTGGTATATTGGCACATTTGACCACATCCAGATGAAACTTTTTATTTGGCTTGTGAAAAAGAAAGAAAAGGAGGGAAAAAAGAGAGGACAGGGAGAGAGAGGAAGAAATTGAAGAGAGAAAAAAGGAGAAGGTTGAGGAAGATAAAAAGGAGAAGAAATAGAAAATGGAAGAGAAGGATATTGAGCAGTAGGATGAGGTTTTGAGGATAAGGTAACCAATAGAGTTTTACCTCAGGTCCATTTTGAAGTGGGTCCAAAAGCCATTGAATCCATTCTGTTTGCCCCTGTTTCTAAAATGAATGACTGAAATATCCATAAAATTGGAATTAATCCCCACACTGAATTACTGAAGAATGAGAACTACTTTGTCAAGGAAGGCAGGGACCTAAACATAAGCCATTAGAACTACTTATAGTGTGGTAGTAGTAAATCTAAAGCTATACCACCTACATGGTTGAATAGTTGAGATTTGTGCCGCCATGAAGGACTTGAAACATGCAGGCATGTTGCTTCAACCACATTAACATTAAATTTTTGATATGGGTTATGCAAAAGGAGGAGAAAGAGAAGAAAAATGAGGAGGAATAGGAGGGGAGAGGGAGCACATAGTGGATGGCGAGGAGTAAGAAGGTGAAGAAGTAGGAGGAAGGGAGATAATTAGGAACAGGAGGAGGAAGAGAAAAAACAGCATAAGTAGGAACAGGAGGAAAGGCTGAGGGGGAAGAAGGAATAAGGTAGGACGAGGAATTGAAGAAGATGGGAAAAAATGAGATTGAGTAATATAACTTAGAAAATTACAGTGAATTTATGAAAGCTTTAACTGCTGATGAATCTAATCCCTGCAGCTTTACCAATGTGGTTATGTGCTTGAGAAACTTCAGCTTGGTTACATCACCTTATAACCATATGCACCTACTGTTCTTGCAAATGTTTGCACCAGATGTTTCCAAAATTCAAAGTCGACTTCCCTTAGCCAGCAATGTCAGCAAATAAGTTTATTACCTTTTCCTCTGGGATGAATCACCTCTACAGTCCTATGTCTCTTTCTTGTTTGCAGAGGCATTCACTGCCGTTTACATCCCCTTGATATCTTTTCTGGCATTCCATTGCAAGGATGATGTTATACTGAATGGACCTAGTGAGTGAGAACAGTATAACCATAGATCTGATACACTTTTATCGTTAGAGATTGAAGAATAAATCTGACAAAAATTCAGAATTATTTCTCATTCAGTGAAATAAGTTTAGGTGTAGTGGTATTGAGCAGGAGATGTAACTGTTTCCAAATAATAATTTGGGGCATCCAGCCCTACCTAGAAACAAGATGGAGGCACAGAACTCGGTGAGACTCTGGGTTTTAGAGGCAAAATATTCCTAAGTAATGCATTTGACACCATCAAATTTATGGGGTGACCTGAAAATCTGCACATTTTGTGTTGGACTTTGACAAAGATAGGGCACTGTGACAGACCCAGGCTGCTGTATAAGCTTCTCTGTGACATGGGTCACATATTGTAGCAGACTTGATACTCCTACTAGTTTCAGCTACAGATAGAGATGCTGTTTGGAACCTTAGAAAGATCTGCAAGAGAATCACGCAGCAGATGCTTGGGATTTTAAACCAAGTTCTTGATGTCATAAATAAATAACTATTGTTCTTTTGAGGGAAAACTCTTGATGTTCTTTTGAGTCAAATTTGGCAAAGAAAGTTCTGTCTTAAAAATGGAGCCACATGGTTGGGCCATTACTCAACATGCAAAATTGGAGAGAGAAGACGGTGGCACTGTGAGAAGCAGCAGAGTGCTCCTGCTCCAAGCCACAGACTCTATTTACTACTAAAATACTATGTAGACAGCTTGGAAAAACCAGAGAAACATACCTGAGTGGACATAGTGTAAACACGGAGCATTGGAGACATATCATAGAGTCCTATAAGAGAGGGGGCATAGAAAGGGAGATTCCCCCCTAAAGCCTGTGGTGGGCTCTTTGGGAGTGTGGACCAGCATCCAAAAGCAGGGACCACACACCCAGAGCAGAGGAGAGGGACCCAGGGAAGCATTGAGTCAATGAGGAGGGGATAGTGCCTTTCTAGGAAACAAAATTTCTAATGACAGGCATCAATTCTGTCTAATGCTCAGGGTGCCAACCAGAGAAAAGTCTGTCCCAAAGCCTGTGGAACACAAGTAGTAAGGAATCAGAGGGATGCATTGAGCAGCCACACACAGGGATCCTCTGCCTCCCTGTAAGACATTGTGTTGAGCCCCAGAAAACATTAAATCTGCATGGAGCAGGGAAATTAAGGGGGAGATCAACTGCAGCACAATCTTGTTGGGCCACTTTTATACCCCACTGTCAGCAATGGACAGATCATCAAGACAAAAAATCAACAGGGAAACGCAGACCTAAATGACTCACTAGACTTAATGATTTTAAATTACATTTACAGAACATTTTATTTTAAGGCAGCAGAATACACATTATTCTCTAGTGCACATGGAACATTCTCAAAAATAGACCACATGTTAGGGCACAAGGCAAGTCCCTACAAATACAGAAGAGTGAAATCATATCAAGCAGCTTCTTGGATCACAATGCCATGAAACTAGAAATCGACCACTATAAAACTGAAAAATATTCAAACACATGGAGACTAAATACCATGCTATTAAACAATGAATGGGTTACCAATGAGATCAAAGAAGGAATCAAGCACTTCATGGAAAAAGGAGAAAATGAACAGACAACAACACAAAATCTATGTGACAAAGCAAGAGCTGTCCTGACATGAAATTTTATAGCATAACAGGCCTATCTCAAGAAACAAGAAAAAGATATAGTGCACCATCTAACACAACAACTAAGAACTAGAACAAGAGCAGCAAGAAAAGCCCCAAGGAAGTAGAAGGAAGGAAATAATAAAGATCAGAGCAGAAATTAATGTCATAGAAACTAAAAACACAATCCAAACTTCAATGAAACCAAGAGCTGATTCTTTCAAGATAAATACAATTGATGAACAGTTAGCCAGATTCACCAAGAATCAAAGAGAGAGAAAATAAATAAATAAAATTAGAAATAAAAAAGGAGATATAACAACTGACCCAACACAAATGCAAAGGACTGTAAAAAAATACTGAGCAACTATATAACAAAAAACTAGACAACATGATTGAAATGAACAAATTCCTAGGAGCATACAATCTTCCAAAGCAGAAACAGGAGGAGTCAGAGGACAGGAATACACCAATAACAACTAATAAAATTAAAGAGTAATAAAAACCCCCACAACAAACGAAAGTCTTGGACCACATAGGTTTACAGGTGAGTTTGACCAAACATTCAAAAAAATATTAATACCTATTCTATTCAAACTATTCCAGAAAATTCAAGAGGAGGGAAAACTCCCAAAGTCTTTACGAAGCCAGCATCATCCTAATTCCAAAACCAGATAAAGACACTACAAAGAAGAAAAAAAATTACAGGCCAGTAACATAGATGCTAAAATCCTCAACCAAATACTAGCAACCCAGATCCAGTCATACATTAAAAAGATCATACACCATGACAAAGTGGGATTTATTCTGGAGGATGCAAGGCTGGTACAACATTCCCAAATGAATAAAAGTGATACATCACATAAGCAAAATGAAGAACAAAAACCATATGATCATATCAATAGATGCAGAAAAAGCATTTGACAAAATTCAGTACCCTTTTTTGATAAAAACTCAGCAAAGTGGAAATGGAGGGATCATACCTCAACATAATAAAGACCATATATGACAAACCTACAGCCAACATCATACTCAATGGGCAAAAACTAGAACCATTTCCCTTAAAAATAGGAACAAGACAGGGATGTCCACTTTCACCACTCATTCAACATAGTACTGGAAGTCATTGCCACAGCCATCAGATAGAAAGAAAACATAAAAGGTACTCAAATTGGAAGGATGAAGTAAAACTGTCATTATTTGCAGATGATATAATATTGTACATAGAAAACCCTAAATATTCTATCAAAGGACTACTATATTTGATAAATGAATTTGGCAAGGTAGCTGGATACAAAATCAACACCTGGAAATCAATGGCATTCTTATACACCAACAATGAACTTTCAGAGAGAGAACTAAAAAAGCAATACTGCTTACCACTGCAACTAAAAAAATAAGAAACTTAGAAATAAACTTAACCAAGGATGTAATAGACTTGTATTCAAAAAACTATGTGACACTGAACAAAGAAATAGAGGAAGATTTAAACAGGTGGAAGAATATACCATGCCCATGGATTGAAAGAATTAATATCATTAAAATATCCATACCACCCAATGCAATTTACAAATTCAATGCAATTCCTATTAAAATAACAACAGCATATTTCACAGATCTAGAACAAACATTTCAAAAATTTATATGGAACCAAAAAAGACCCTGAGTAACTGCAGCCACCTTAGAAAAAAGAACAGAGTGGGAGAGATCACATTACTAGACATCAAACTGTACTATAAAGCCATTGTAATCCAAACAGCCTGGTATTGGTACAACAATGGACATATAGATGAATGGAACAGAACAGAGAACCCAGAAATTGACCCACACCTTTATGGTCAGTTAATATTTGACAAAGGAGGCAAGAGGATACAATGGAGTAAAGACAGTCTCTTCAATAAGTGGTGCTGGGAAAATTGGACAGGTACATGCAAAAAAAAAAAAAAAAAGAAACTAGATCACCAACTTCCACCACACACAGAAATAAACTCAAAATGGATAAAATACTTAAATGTAAGCCACAAAACCAAAAAAAATCCTGGAAGAAAACAGGCAGTAATGTCACAGATATCCCATGTAGTAGAATTTTCACTATACATCTCCTAGGGCAAGAGAAACAAAGGAAAAAATAAACATATAGGACTACATCAAACTAAAAAGCTTTTGCATAGCAAAAGAAAACAGCCTCAATATACAAAGCACCCACATGGTCCAGGAAAACAGATTTGCCAGTAATGTATCTGATAACGGGCTCATTTCCAAAGTGTGCAAAGAACTCATACTACTCAGCAAGAGAAAGACAAATAACCCAGTTAAGAAATGGGCGAAGGACTTGAATAGACACTCCTCCAAAGAGGACATGCAGATGGCCAAGAGACACATGAGAAAATGCTCAACGTCACTATTCATCAGAGAGATTCAAATTAAAACCACAATGAGGTATCACTTCATACCTGTTGGAATGGCTATCATCGACAAATCTGTGCTGGTGAGGATGTGGGGAGAGGGGAACCCTAATACTGGTGCTGGTAGGAATGCAGATTGGTGCAGCGATTATGGAAAACAGTATGAAGATTCCTCAAAAAATTAAAAATGAAGCTGTCGTTTGACCTAGTGACCCCACTTCTAGGACTATACCTTAAGAATTCTGAAACACTAATCAGTAAGAAGATATGTACTCCTGTGTTCATAGCAGCACAGTTTACAATAGCTAAGATCTAGAAACAATCCAAGTGCCCATTCGTAGATGAGTGGATAAAAAATCTGTGGAACATATACACCATGGAATACTATGCAGCTCTAATGAAGAAGGATGTTGTACCCTTTGGGATAGTATGGATGTATCTGGGGATAGTATGAATGTACCTAAGTGAAATAAGCCAGTCAGAGAATGACAAACATCACATGATCTCGCTTTTATGTGAAATCTAAAGAACTTAACAAACTGATGGACAGAATACATTCAATGACATGAAGCATA
This sequence comes from Miniopterus natalensis, assembly GCF_001595765.1. The sequence continues at coordinate 132,738 of NW_015504855.1, forward strand.
GATGAAACTGATGAATGTCAGAGGGATGGAGGAGGGCAGGTGGGTGGAGGGGGAGACAGTAACCAATGCATATATGAACAACCCAAGTATATGGACAGGGACTGGGGAGGGGAATAGGGTGGGGTGGAATAGGTCATTGGGGAGAAAAATAAATATCTGTTATATTTTAAACAAACAAACAAAAAGCAAAATTATCTCCAGCTAGAAAACAAGTTTTGTTTTTTTTAATTTTTGTTTTTAATATATATCTTTATTGATTTCAGAGAGAGGCAGCAGAGGGAGAGAGAGATAGAAACACCAATGATGAGAGAGTCATTGGGGATGGAGCCCGCAACCCGGGCATGTGCCCTGACCAGGAATCAAACCCCGATCGCCTGGATCCTAGGTCGACTCTCAACCACTGAGCCACGCCCGGCTGGGCTAGAAAACAAGCATTTAATAATTCCCCTCTCCTGTCACTTTAGCATTGTGATTTTTAAAAGTGCATCAAGTGCTTGCTTTGGCCACATATATACTAAAGCTTGAATGGAACAGAGAAAATTAGCTGGCCTCCTGCACAGAGATGACATGCAAATTCATGAAGCATTCCATAATTTTAAGATACTGCTTGTTTCCTAGAAGTTTTTTTGTGCCTTGTTTTGCCTTGCGACCACATGTAAAACAGCTCACATGACATGGTTGGGTTTGAGACACACAGTTAGTCAACCTGAGATCAGAGTCCTCCCAAGAAAGGGTCAACAATAATCTAGACCCTATAACAAAAGGAGAGTCCAAAAACCCACAAAAGGGACACCTACAAAAGGGACATGACTATAGTAACTAGCTCAGAAGTATAAGGAAAATACACCTCTGGGCTCCACTGCACTCAAAATACAAAATCCCACCCCAAAAGACTGGGAGACAGCTACTATATCTAATATACAAGTACAAACACTAAGAGCCACTAAAATGAGGAGACAACAAAAGAACCCCAATCTAAAGAAAAGGGAAAATCTCCAGAAAAATATCCTGATGAGATAAAGTTAAGCAAGCTATTAGAAATAGAGTTCAAAGTAATGGTTATAAAGATGCTCAAGGAAGATAATGAGAACAATAAGGCACTTAAGGGAAAGACAGAGGAATTTAGTGAAAAAATTAAAAAAGAGCTAGGTATCATAAATCAGAAAGAGGCAGAAATGAAGAATACTATATCTGATATCAAAAACACAGTGAAAAAAATTAAAAGCAGGCCCACTGAAGCAGAGGATAGAATAACTGATTTAGAAGATAGGGTAGAAAAAAACACTCAGAGCAGCCAAAAGAAAACAGCTTGAAAAGAATGAGAACAGTCTAAGGGAGCTATGGTACAACATGAAGTGAAAAACCTTTGCATCATAAAGGTCCAATAGGGGCAGTAAAGAGAGCAAGAGATAGAGAACTTAGTGGAGGAAATGAATGAAAACTTCCCTAAACTGATGAGGGAGAAAGACAATCAAATTCAGGAAGCAGAGAGGGTTCCAAAGAAGAGAAACCCAAAGAGACTCACTCCAAGATACATCATAATTAAAATGGCAATTTTTGAGGACAAAGAGAAAATATTAAGGGCTGCAAGAGAGACAAACAATGACCAAAAAGGGAACCCCCATAAGGCTGACAGCAGATTTCTCAACAGTAACATTTCAGGCCTGAACTTCTCAAACTAATAAAAAGCAAGAACCTGCAACCAAGACTGCTTTATCCAGGAAGGCTATCATTTAAAATTGAAGGTGAAATAAAGAGTTTCCCAGGCAAAAGAGGGCGAAAGGAGTTTAGTAACACCAAAAGAGCATTTCAAGAAATGCTAAAAGGACTTCTTTAAAAGGAAGAAATATTGAGAGAAAGGTACATCAGCCTAAAGGGGGAAAATGGCATTAAAGAAATATATAGCAATAGTGACCTCAAATATAAATAGAATAAATGATCCAATCAAAAGTCATAGGTTAGCTGAATAGATAAGAAAACAGGATCCAAATATACACTGCTTACAAGAGATCTACCTTAAAGCAAAATGTTCAAAGGGGATTGAAGAGATGGAAAAAATGTTCCATTCAAATGGAAATTAAAAAAAAAAACAAAACACTGGCATAGCAGTACTTATCTCTGACAAAATAGACTTCAAAATAAAGATCATAACAAGAGACAAAAATGGTCCATGCCTATACTAAAGGGATCAATCCAACCAGAGGAAATACTCCTTATAAATATATATGCACCTAATATAGAAACACCTTAATATATAAAAAAAAATAAGAAAAAATGTGTTGACTGACTATAAGTGGGAGATCGACAGCAATACAATTACAGTAAGGGACATTAACACCCCACCATCATCTTGACAGATAATGAAGGCAAAAAATAAACAGAGAAACAAAGAGCTTAAATGACACACTAGTTCTAATGGATTTAATTTACATTTACAGAACAATTCATCCCAAAGCAACAGAATGCACAATCTTCTTTACTGCCCATGGAACCTTCTCAAAAATAGACCACATGTTAGGGCACAGGGCAAGTCTACAAATTCAAGAAGACTGAAATCATATCAAGAATCTTCTCAAATCACAATGCCATAAAACTAGAAATCAACCACTATAAAAAAATTCAAAATATTCAAACACATGGAGGCTAAATAGCATGCTATTAAAAAATTAATGGGTCACCAATGAGATCAAGGAAGGAATCAAACACTTCCTGGAAAAAAAATGAACAGATAAACACCCCAAATCTATAGGACACAGTGAAAGCCATCCTTACAGGAGAGTTCATAGCATTACAGGCCTATCTCAAGAAACAAGAAAAAGCTCTGCTAGAACATCTAACACAACAACTAAAAGAACTAGAATGAGGACAGCAAGAAAAGTCCCAAGGAAGTTGAAGGAAGTAAATAATAAAAATTAGAGCAGAAATTAATTACATAGAGACTAAAAAAAACAAGACAAAACTTCAATGGAACCAAGAACTGGTTCTCTGAAGATAAATAAGATTGATGAACCTTTAGCCAATAATCAGAGACAGAGAATTCAAATAAACAAAATCTGAAATAAGAGGCAATATAACAGCTGACCCAACACAAATGCAAAAGATTGTAAGAAAATATTATGAGCAACTATATGCCAAAAAACTGAACAACCCAGGTGAAATGGACAAATTCCTAGAAGCATTCAATCTTCCAAAGCTGAATCAGGAAGAGTCAGAGGACATGAATAGGCCAATAACAACTAATAAATTTGAAGCAGGAATAAAAAATCTCACAGCAAACAAAAGTCCTGGACCACATGGATTTACAAGTGAGTTTGACCAAACATTCAAAGAAGAATTAATACCTATTCTCCTCAAACTATGCCACAAAATTCAAGCGGATGGAAAACTTCCAAACCTTTTTATGAGACCAGCATCATCCTAATTCCAAAACCCGATAAAGAGACTACAAAGAAAGAAAATTATAGGCCAATATCCCTGGTGAACATAGATGCTAAAATCCTCAACAAAATACTAGCAAACTGGATCCAGCAATACATTTAGAAGTTTAGATACCATGACCAAGTGGAATTTATTCCCTAGGTAAAATGTTGAAAATGTTGGTATAATATCCACAAATCAATGAATGTAATACATCACATAAGAAAAGTAAGGACAAAAATTATATGATTATATCAGTAGATGCAGAAAAGCATTTGACAAAATCAAGCACCCATTTTTGATAAAAGCACTAAGCATATTGGGAATAGAGGGGTTATATGTCAACATAATAAAGGCCATATGTGACAAACCTACAACATAATACTCAATGGGCAGAAACTAAAATCACTTTCCTTTAACACAGGAAGAAGAATGTGATTTCCACTTTCACCACTCTCATTCAACATAGTCCTGGAATTCCTTGCTACAGCCATCAGTCAGGAAGAAAACTTAAAAGCATTCTAATCTGGAAAGGAGGAAGTAAAACTGTCATTATTTGAAGATGACATGATATTGTACATAGAAAACACTAAAGACTCTCCATCAAAGTACTACTAGATTTGATATATGAATCTGGCAAGATAGCTGGATACAAAATTAAGAACCTGAAATTGATGGCATTTTTATACATCAACTATGAACTCTGAAAGAGAACCTAAATGAAACCAATACCATTTACCGTTGCAACTTAATAAAATAAGATACCTAGGAATAAACTTATTCAAAAATGTAAAAGTCCTGTACTTGACAAAGACAACAGGACAATAAAAAAAGAAATAGTTGAACATATAAACATGTGGAAGAATATACCATAATCATGGACTGGAAAAATTAATATAATTAAAATCTTCATACTACCTAAAGCAATTTATATTAAAATACCAACAGCATATTTCACAAAGCTAGAACAAATATTCCAAAAATTTATATGGAACCAAAAAACATTCTAAATAGCTGCAACCATCTTGAGAAAGAAGAACAGAGTAAGAGGGATCAATTTACTACATATCAAACTGTACTACAAAGCCACTGTAATGAAAACAGCCTGGTACTTGTACAACAACAGACATATAGATCTATGGAATAGAAGAAAGACCTTAGAAATAGATTCATGCTATTATGGTCAGTTAATATTTGATAAAGGAGGCGAGAGTATACATACAATGAAGTAAAGACAGTCTCTTCAATAAATGGTATTGGAAAAATTGGACAGGTACCTGCAGAAAAAAGAAACTATATCACAAACTTCCTCCATACACAAGAATAAATTCAAAATGGATAAGACTTAAATATCAGCCATAAAACCATAAAAATCATGGGAGAAAACAGATAAAGTTACAGACATCTCACGTTTTGAAATTTTCACTGACACAGTTTTGATTGCAAGAGAAACAAAAGAAAAAATAAACAAATGGGACTACATTAAACTAAAAAACTTCTGCACAGCAAAAGAATTCAGCCTCAAAATACAAAGGAACACCATGGTATGAGGGAACATATTTGCCAAGGATGTATCTGATAAGGGGCTAATTTTCAAAGCATACAAAGAATTCATACAACTCAACAAAGAGGAAAAACAGATAATCCAATTAACAAATGGGAAAAGGACGTGAATAGACACTTCTCCAGAGAAACATACAGATAACCAAGAGACATGAAAAAATGCTCAATGTCGTTAATCATCAGAGAGATAAAAATAAAGCCACCATAAGGTATCTCTCCACACCTGTCAGGACAGCTACCATCAACAAGTCAACAAATTACATAGGCTGGCAACTATGTGGAGAAAGGGGAACCCTGGCCCACTGCTGGTGAGAATGCAGACTGCTGCAGCCACTATGAAAACCAATTTGGAGGTTCCTCAAAATATTAAAAATGAAACTGTCCTTCTATCCAGGGATGCTACTAGAAGTATATCTAGAAATATATCCAAAGAATCATGAAACAATAATCAGAAAAAATATATATGCACTCCTATGTTCACAGCAGTGCAATTTGCAATTGCTAAGATGTGGAAACAACGCAAGTGCCCTTCAGTAGATGAGTGGATAAAAATGCTGTGGGATATTTACACCATGGAATACTAAGCAGCTGTAAAGAAGAAGGACCTTGTACCTTTTAGGACAGTGTGGATGGACCTAGAGAATATTATGCTAAGTGAAATAATCCAGGCAGAGAAAGACAAACATTACGTGATCTCACTTATATGTGGAATCTAAAGAATTTAATAAACTGATGAAAAAAGTAGGTTTAGTGATTTGGAAGCATGGATTGGACTGATGAATCTCAGAGGGAAAGTGGGGGGTGTGAGAGAGGTTAACCAAACAATTTATATGAATATATATATATAACCCAAGGACAAAGACAATTTGTTTGCTGAGGGACTGCAGAGGGGTGTGGGGTGTAAGGTGTCAATGGGCAGAAAAGGGGGCATGTAATATTTTGAAAAATAAATAAAAAATAGAAAGTATAACTAATGGGATTTAGTGAGGTGTGTAATTATAAATAAACTCTAAGTAATTACAAAATAAAAATAAATAAATAACAAATAAATAAAAAGTGCATCATAACCAAAAAACAGGGAAGCAAGTCTCTCCAAGATGTTCCTTTCACCTGAGTCAAAAAGAAACACTGGAATTGCACCCAGATGCTGGAACACCTGATCTTCATGGTTCACTGCAAGTAGAGGGATAGACAAGAAGTTATTCTAGGGATCAAGCTCCATAGGGTTTCTGGTTCCTCAGAGATCTATATGTAGGATAGCATTCCAGCCTCTGACTAAGGTCCACATAGACATCACAAGTTGCTTCCAACTTCTCTAAAGACCAAAGATGAAGTATCTAGGACAGGCAAACTTATAGGAGGGGGGATATCATCACTGAGATTAGCCCCCAAAATTTTCTTTGCTTTTAGGGAAAAATGCTTAATGATGAGCACCAACTTACCATGCAACCCTAGTTTTTTTTTATGACCTGAGTGTGATGTCATCAATGGAGTCATAAAGTTGGTCATGCCCAGGAAGATTGCTACATCAATTCAATGTGGTAAATACATGATCAAACATGGGAGATCCATGCAATTATTTAGTAGGTGGTCCAATTGGACTCAGTCCCTACTGTTATACAGTGGGTCCCTCTTTTAGATCCCTCTAGATCTATGGACTCATGGAAGCTTACTAATAATTTTGACAGAGGAAGGAAAGACGTGGCCTTAGTTACAGGTAATTTAGCATTATATTGATAAACAACTGGAATGTAGACATCTACAGTATGAGACAGCATTTCTAAATATTCATGGACAGTGGGTAAGGAAACCATCACAATGGGTATAGTTTGGTGGATGAAAAATGATGAAATATGCAAGTATATACTAATTCCTGGTTCTGGCCAATACAGTACATCAATAACTTTGGACATGAAGTAAACATGATTGAAATTTTTTTCACATTGAAATTTGGCCAGAGGTTTGTGAATATTTTCCACTTAATGGGCAAAAATATACAAAATGTTTTCTTTCTTATGATGATTATCACAGTGTAGCCTGAAAGTGGGGGATTTCATTAATCAAGGCTGGATTTGGGTTGGGTGTAGGGTAGATGTGGTTAATGTGGAAAAAAAGAAGACATCAGTAATACTTTCAAAATAAATTTTTAAAAAGGAGAATTTTTGTCACATTTTCTCTCACCTATGGAATGTAAAAGTTGCAAACAAAACAATAGAACAAATAAAGCCTCCTACATACTGACAAAATCATGGTGGTTACAAGAGAAGAAAAAGCATGAGTGGGAATAAAGGGTGTCCAATACAAAGAGACTAGACTCTGGGTGTAAAGTACATAATGGAGTATGCCAAAATGTGCAAGGAAAATTTATATGTTATTAACCACACCATCCCCCAATATTTAATAATGAAATAATTGTATAAAGAATCTTTCTTAGCACCCCTCTTGCTTTCCAAAGAAAAAGACATTTTCCAGTTTTTGAATAATGTGAACATATTTTTGTTTACTTACCATTTGTTCACTAAGGATCAGATGACTCATCTGTGGATACTGGGCAGTAAAGGATATGCTTTATGGTGTCAGCCATCAGACAGTTAATGAAGAATACTGTCTAGGAAAACAAAACAAAAAAATCAATTGTTACCTGTTAAAAAAACAATTTCTAATTCAACAGTTCAGCCAATCAAGAAAATTTCTAAATACTGAGGAGTAGCATCACTAGAAGGAACAGTGAGAACTGTTTTTGCAATCCAATGAGTTTCATGGTTTATAGTTTCCATGTCTGTAGTGATGACAAAAATGTTCTGAAAAAGTTCTGAGTGGTCCATAACAGCAGACATGGATAGTTGTCTTGAGTTGCACCCAAGACTCCAAGTTCAGAATATGAATAAATTTTATTTCTAAATGGTTTCAAGCCATATGTGAGAAATATTGGAAAAGTACAAGGAAGAGTTGCAACTAACATTGGAGTAAATGAGAACAATTTGATGTTTGTAACACTAAAAACATGTGAAACTGGACATACACAAGGGTAATTATGATCCATACCCCTCCTGTGGCAGTTGCCACCTTGACTAGAAGCAAATAACATGACCCTAAAGGTGAGAGAAAGAGTGTGGCCCCCAAGGAGGTCTGCTACTCTTTTAAGATCTACATGAGTTCTGTAATTTACACAAGCAGAAAACTATGTAATATGTGTGGAAATAATTAATGGTGTGGGACAATGTTGAAAAAATTGTAAATTTGGTGAGATGTAATTTATTAAATTAGGCCCACCAAGCAGAGATTCTGCATTTATATTTTCAGTTTGGTCCATTAGCAAAAATTCTAAAATGTTATTGGAATGGTTGGCTGATACATGCATCCAATGATGGCCAAATGAGTGTAACACTTAGGTGGCCACAACCACTTGATTTAATGTTGAAGATGCAATTTAAAAGCTTATGGAGGAGTGGGATTAAAGATGGCAGTGGACTGAGTAGAAGCTAAACTGACACTCTCCTGGGACCAAAGTGGAATTACAACTAAAATATAGAAAAACCATCTTCAATAATAAACTTCACCTGAAGGCCAACTGGAGAGGGCCCTCATAATCAAGGAGGAAAGTGAAGACTGCATAGAGACTGGTAGGAAGTGTGGAGGCACTACAGGGCTAGCTGGGATCCCACAGTCAGCAGTTAAATGTCTGTAGGGATATTTCGGCTGTGGGTGGTTCTCACTGATTATTCTGGAGCTTAAACCCCAGGCTGAGCTTCCCAGCCAAGAGACCTAAGAAATGTGTGCACAAAACAATGGGCTGTAAAAGCAGCAGGGTTTTTGTCTGCCAGGGAGAGGTGGGTGGAACTGCAGACACCCTCTTAAAGAACCAACACACAGTTTCCTGTGCAGTCACTCATGTTGAGCTCCAGCTGAGGGAGGGTACAGTGGAATGGAGCTGTGTGAGGAGAATCGAGGGTTGTAGGTACTGGAGATAGAGCTCAGAAGGCACCACTCTGGATTCATGTGACAAGACATTCCCCCCTACTGCAGAGGCAGGCATTTACCATTCAAGCATCTTTTGCCTCAAGGGGAAGAAATTGCCCCACCCTTCTGGCAAACCTCTCCCCATACACTGGCTGAAGTTTCTATAGCGAGACACTTGTTAAGAGATTGATAACAATCACCTTCCCCACCCTGTGGATTTTCTACACCCTGAAGCTTATTAATAAAATCAGATTAATTAGCCTGCTGGCAGAGGCAGACCTCAGAGTGCTTTGAGTCTTTGCCAGAACCTGTGCCTTCATTTGCATCTTCATTCTATCCAAACACACCCAGCCCTAGCAGAACACACCTCAAGCTGAAGGTTGTTGATAGATCCAAACAGGGTACTCAGGGCCAGTTATACACTGTGTCTGACATTGGACTGTATCAAAGACCTCCAAAAAGACTAAAAGTCCTAGCAGATCTACCTAACGTATAGAAACAAACCCAAACAGGCAGCCAAAATGGGGAGGGAAAATAAAACAAGCCCCAAATTGAAGAATAAGAGAAGTCTCCAGAAAAAGAGGTAAATGAAATGGAGATGAGCAATCTATCAGATATGGAGATGAAAATACTAATTGTAAGGATACTCAACAGCATGAAAAAAGATATGGAAACTCTGAAGGAAATTAAGAATGACATAACAGAAATAAAGAATATGTTGGAAAGAATAAACTGCAGGTTAGAAGAAGCTGAGGGTCAGATCAGTGAATTAGAAATCAGCATAGGGAAAATTACTCATCAGAGATGCAAAAAGAAAAAAAAAACAATTAAAAAACAAGTCAGTCTAGGGAAGCTGTGAGATAACATGTAACAACAATATTCACATTATAAGAGTGCCAGAAGAGGTTGAAAGGAAGCAAGGGCTAGAGAACCTGTTTGAAGAAATAATGTCAGAAAACTTACCTAACCTGGTCAAGAAAAAAGTCACACAAGTTCAGGAGAAACAGAGTCCCAAGCAAGAAGAATCCAAAGAGGCCCACATTCAAACACATCATAATTAAAATGTCAAGAATTCAAGACAAAGAGAGAATCTTAAAGGAAGCTACAGAAAGAAAGCTGTTACCTATAAAGAAGCCCCAATAAGGCTATCAGCTGACTTCTCGTCAGAAAATTTATAGGCCAGAAGGGAATAGCATGAAGTATCCAAGGTAATGCAAAACAAGGATCTGAAACCAAGATTGCTCTATCCAGCAAGGTTTTCATTCAAGATACATAGATCCCCCTCCCCGCCCCCCAAAAAAGACTAAAATAGTTTATCACCACTAAACCAGTACTGCAGGAAATGTTATAGGAATTGCTGTAATTAGAAGTAGAAATATATATATATAAAGAGAGAAACATAGGCATAAAGATATAAGAAATCCATAGATAAGTATTTATCAATAATAACCTTAAATGTAAATGGATTGAATGCCCTAATCAAAAGACACAGGGTGACTGAATGGAAAAGAAAATATGACCCAAATATGCTGTCTAAAAGAGAGCCACCTCAGAACAACAAAAAAAGACTCACGCAGGAGAAGAGTGAGGGGATGGAAAAAATTTTCCATGCAAATGGAAATGAAAACAAAAACTGTGGTAGTAATACTCATATCTGACTAACTAGACTTCAAAATGAAGACCATAAGCAGAGACAAGAGAACTCATTCCATAATACTAAAGGGACTGATCCAACAAGCAAATATAACCATAATAAACATACATGCACCCAATATAGTAGCACCTAAATTTATAAAAACTCCTAGAGGACTTGAAGAGAGAGATTGACAGAGATTGATAGATAGACAGCAATACAGTCATACTAGTGGATATTAACACCCAATGACTTCACTGGATAGGTCTTCCAGACAAAAAAATCAACAAGGAAACAGTGACCATAAATGACACACTAGATTAGATAGATTAAATTTACATTAACAGAACGTTCCACCCCAAATTTGCAGAATACACATTTTTCTCAAGTGCACACTGGACATGCTCAAAGATAGACCACACGTTAGGATGCAAACAAATCTCTGCAAGTTCAAGAAGTTTAAATCATATCAAGCATCTTCTCAGAACACAGTGGCATGAAATTAGAAATCAAGTGCAATAAAAACACTAAAAACCTTTCAAACCCATGGAGGCTAAATAGCATGTTTTTAAACAATGAATAGGTTACCAAAGAGATTGAGAAAGAAATCAAAATCTTTCTGGAAATGAATGAAAATGAATACAAAACAACTCCAAATCTATGGCACAAAATGAAAGCAGTCCTGATAAGAAAGTTCATTGCTCTATAGGTCTACCTCAAAGAAATAAGAAAAACTTCTAATAGACTATCTAATCCTACAACTTAAAAACTTAGAAAGAGAAAAACAGGAAAACCCCAGAGTTAGTAGAAGGAAGGAAATAAAAGTCAGAGCAGAAATTAATGACATAGAGACTAAAAACTTAAAAATATAACAGATCAATGAAACCAAGAACTGATTCTTTGAAAAGATAAAAAAGATTGATGAACCTTTAGCCAGACTCATCAAGAAACAAAGTGAGAGGAACCAAATAAACAAAATCAGAAGTGAAAGAGGTGANAGATAAAAAAGATTGATGAACCTTTAGCCAGACTCATCAAGAAACAAAGTGAGAGGAACCAAATAAACAAAATCAGAAGTAAAATTGTTGAAGTAACAAGTGATCCAACAGAAATACAAAGTGTTGTAAAAAAAAACACACTGTGAATAACGATTTGCCAGCAAGCTGGACAAGCTGGCTGAAATGTACAAATTCCTAGAAAAATAAAATCTTCAAAAACTCAGTCAGGAAAAGTCAGTAAACCTGAAAACACTAGTAATGCTGATGAAGTTGAAGCAGTAATCAAAGGGCTCCTAGCAAAAAAAAAAAGACCTGGCCCAGACAGCTTCACATGGGGAGTTTTACCAAACATTTAAAGAACTAACACCTAGCCTCCTCAAACTATTCCAAAACATCCAAGAGAAATGAACACTTCCACACTCTTTTTTATAAAGCCAGCATTAACCTAATTCCAAAACCAGGTAAAGACACCACAAAGAAAGGAAATTACAGGCCAATATCCCTGATGAATATAGATGCTAAAATCCTCAGCAAAATATTAGCAGCAGTATATTCAAAAGATGATACGCCATGACCAAGTGGGATTTCTTCCAGGGATGCAAGGCTGGTACAATATTCACAAATCAATAAAAGTGATACATCCCATAAACAAATTGAAAAACAAAAATCACGTGATCATATCAATAGATGCAGAAAAAGCATTCAATAAAATCCAACATCAATTTTTAATAAAATCTCCCAGCAAAGTGGGAATAGAGGGATCATACCTGAACATAATAAAGGCCATATATGACAAACATACCACCAACAATCATACTCAATAGGCAAAAACTAAAACCATTTCCCCTAAGAACAGGAAGAAGAAAGGGGTGTCCCATTCACCACTGTTATTCAACATAACACTGCAAGTCCTACCACAGCAATCAGACAGAAAACATAAGTGGCATCCAAATTATTTGCAGATGACATGATATTGTACATAGAAAATCCTCCAAAAAACTAGTAGATTTAATAAATGAGTTTGGCAATGTTGCAGGATACAAAATTAACACCCAGAAATCAATGGAATTTTTATACACTTTCAGACAGAAATATACTTTCAGAAAGAAATAATGTACTTTCAGAAAGAAAAACTAAAAAGCAATTCTATTTACCATTGCAACAAAAAAATTTAGATACTTAGGAATAAACTTAACCAAGGAGGTAAAAGTCCTCTGCTCAGAAAACTATAGGACATTGCAAAAAAAGATAGCAGAAGATATAAATAAGTGGAAGAATAAACCATGTTCAAGGGTTGGAAGAATTAATATCATTAAAATATTCATACTACCTAATACAATCTATAAATTCAATGCAATCCCTATTAAAATACCAACAGCATATTTCACAGATCTAGAATACTTTGAAATTTTATATGGAACTAAAAAACACCTTGAATACTAAAGGCAATCTTGACAAAGAAATACAAAGTTGGAGGGATCACATTACCAGATTTCAGTTTATACTAAAAAGCCACTGTAATCAAAGAGCCTGCTACTGGCTCAAGAACAGACATATAGATCAGTGGAACAGAACAGAAAACCCAGAAATTGACCCATGTCATTATGGTCAATTAATATTTGACAAATGGGGCAAGAACATACAATGGAGTAAAGACTGTCTCTTTAATAAGTGGTGCTGGGAGAACTGGACAGGTATAAGCAAAAAAATGAAACTGGGCCACCAATGCCATACACAAATACTCAAAATGGATAAAAGACTTAAATATGAAACATGAAACCATAAATATCCTAGAAGAGAATGTAGGCAGCAAAATCTCAGACGTCTTTCATTAAAATGTGTTGGCCAATACATCTCCTAGAGCAAGAGAAACAAAGGAGAAAATAAACAAATGGGACTACATCAAAATAAAAAGCTTCTGCACAGCAAAAGAAACTATCAACAAAACAAAAATTGATCCCACTGTATGGGAGAACATATTTGCCAATGACACATTGGATAAAGGGTTAATATCCAAAATATATAGGGAACTCAAACAATTTAACAAAGGAAGACAAACAATCCAATTAAAAAATGGGCAAAAAATCTAAATAGACAGTTCTCCAAAGAGAACATACAGATGACCATTAGACATAAGAAAATATATTCAACAGTGCTAATCATCAGAGAGACGCAAATTAAATACACAATGAGTTGTCACTTCACACCTGTCAGAATGGCTACCATCAACATATCAGTGAACAACAAAATATGGCAAGGGTGTGGAGGAAGGGGCACCCTAGTACACTGCTTGTAGGAATGCAGACTGCTGAAGCCACTATGGAAATGAGTATGGAAGGTCCTCAAAAAATTAAAAATTGAACTGCCCTTGACCCAGTGATCCTACTTTTAGGAATATATACTAAGAAACCCAAAACACCAATCAGAAAGAACTTATGCACCCCTATGTTCATAGTAGCACAATTTACAATAGCTAAGATCTAGAAACAGCCCAAGTGCCCATCAGTAGGTGACTAGATAAAAATGCTGTGGTACATTTATACCACAGAATACTATGCAGCTATAAAAAGAAGGATCTCTTATCCTTTGGGACAGCATGGAGGGAATTGGAGAGTATTATGCTAAGTGAANCAGCATGGAGGGAACTGGAGAGTATTATGCTAAGTGAAATAAGCCAGTCAGAGAAAGACAAGTTCCACATGATCTCACTTGTATGTGGAATGTAATAAACAAAATGCACTGATGAGCAAAATGGATCCAGAGACATAGAAGCATGGATCAGACTGAGGGATGTCAGAGAGATGGTGGGGATGGGGAGCGGGTGGGGAGAGATGATCAAATAACTTATATGTTTATAAGCATAACCCATGGACACAGACACTGGTATGGGGAAGGCCTGGGGGTAGGGTGGATGTGGGGTGGAGGAGATCAATGGGGGAAAAAAGGAAACATTTAATACTTTCAACAATAAAGAATTTTTTAAAGCTTATGGAGGAAAGAAAATTGGAGTGGGTAGTTCATGTAAGTTCTACTCCTCAGTCTGAGAGTATACACATGGAATATCTTTCAATAATACATTGAGAAATATATTGAAGAGAGGAAACAGCATATCTGAAGAGCTGTGTGATGACCCTTCTCTTAGGGCCAGAAGTCTCTCAATATGAAAATCTAAATGTGATAAAAATACATTGGATCCTTATATGGCTGGATACAATGGGCCTTGTCCAATCACTAAAATCTTGGTTTATGTGATAAATCTAAAAGACAACAAACCCAACTAGAATCAAATGAGTCTAACTGGAACATATCTACAATGCAGGCTAATCAATCATAGTGTTTTCTAGCGTGTAAGACAGAAAGCCCACTACACTCTTCCTCAATCTATTGAAAATGAAATATTCTAGGTTAAGTGAACAATGGTGTCACTGGAATAAAAACATTCAGTCAGCCCATTGAACAATCTCTGACAGGAGCCAGTTTACACACCCAGTACACTGAAATGAAGGCAAAAGCAGAGTCTCATTTGAAAAGACCACCAACAGACAAAAATTTTATACTATTAACCTTATTTCACGACTTTCCCCAAAGGACAGATAGTCTTTTTTTACCAGGATGACTGCATTTTGGACAAAACAATAAACCAGTTTATTGTGGGACTACAGGACACATGTTCTGAACAGAAAATTGTCTCAGAAAATAAAAGGATACTGAGACCCTCCACTAATACTAGGAGATTTTGAGGGTCATGTGACCAATGGAATTTTAGCTCAGGTTCATTTTGCAATCTGTCCAAATACCATGGGACTCACCCTGTGGTGGCTCCTAGTTTGAGAATGCATAACTGAACTAGCCATTGCAGTGGATTAAATGGCCACTCTGGATTACAGTGGAGAATACTACTATGGTGTTAAAATCTAAATAAAAGCCATTAGAAGCGACTATACCTAGGTAAGTTGAAAATTAATAGCTATACCTCATAAGAGGATGAGATTTGTGCTACCATTCAGAATTAGAGATATTCAGGATTATTTGCAGATTCTGCCACATTCATTGAAGCTTTTTATTTGGTGTGTGAAAAAGGAAGAGAGAGAGAAGAGGATGAAGAAATAAAAAACAGGGGAGGAATGAGAAATAGGAAAAAGAAAAAGAGGAGGGGGTGGAGGTTGAGCAGCAGAAGAAGATACAGAAGGAGAAAGAGCATGAGAAGAAGGAAGAGAGAAAGCCAGGGGAGTTCAAGGTGAAGGGAAAAAAGTGTGAGGGGAAAGAGAACGAGGAGAAGGAGAAGTTGGAGAAGGAGTGAAGGAAAAGGAGAAAGAATGAGAAAGATCTGGAGAAGAAGGAGGAGATGGGAAAGAAAGAGGACAAGAAGAAGGAGGAAAAGCAGGAGTAGGACTAGTAGACAAAGAAGGGGGAATAGAAGGAGCTGTAAAAGGGGATGAAAAAATTTAGATAATTACAGTGAATTAATGCAAACTTTACTACATGTGATCCCAGATGACTCTGTTGTACCAATGTGGCCACTTTAGTTGAGTAATGTCAATGTACATAGCATCTAGTACCCATACACTTAATTTTCTGCCAAATGTCTCCTCCGTATGTATCCAAAGATCAATCAAAGTTGTCTTCTCTCAGCTGGCAAGGACAGCATATACATTTGCTATCTCACCTCTGGGGTGTATCATCTCTATAGCTGTAGATATGTATCTAGTTTGCAGAGGTTTTGACCAGATTTTCCATTCACAGGATATCCTTTCTGATATTTTATTAAAAGGATGAAGTTATGTTGACTGGACCTAGTTATTGGGAACAGTCTTACTCTAGAATTGATACAGTTTTAGAGTCAGAAGTTGAATAAATCTGACTACAACTAAAAATTTCTCAAATCATGTAACATTGTGGGTCCAGAGTTATTGAACAATAGCTTTAACTGAAGTAAACAATAACTTGTGGAATCTAGTTTCACCAACCACCAAGATTAAAACATAGCAACCTGTGGGCATCTGGATTTTAGAGGCACCATATTTCTCAGTGAAGCATGTGATTGAAAAATATGGAATGGCCTGAAAGTCCCCTTTTTTTAGTTGGACCTTGACAAAGAGAGGACATCCTGACAGGTCCAGGCTGATGGAAAAGCGGCTCTGTGACTTGGGCAGCAGAAAAAAAAATGTCTCTGCTAGTGACACTGGCAGACAGAGAAATTGTTTGTTGCCTTAGGAAGACCTAGAATTTAACACAGTGTAGATGCTCATGATTTTAAACTAAAGTCTTGATATTATACATAAAAACTACTGTTCTTTTAAAGAACAATTGTTGGCCTTTTTTGAGTCAAATTTTGCTAAAAAAAAAAATCTCTTTTATAAAATTGGGCTGCATGGTTGGACCATCAGTCATTATAAAAAATCATCTCCACAGAGAAAACCAGCATTTAGAATTTCCCTCTCCTCTCTCACTGCAATGTCCTAACTGAGAAAGTCATGGAGACCAGAACATCTGGAATCAAAACCCTACTTGTTGTTCCTAATTCCTGAGTCACTGAGAAACAGCAGAAACTGGACTCAAACACTGGCAAACCTGATCATCACAGCCTACTACATTGTAGAGAGTTGGGAAAGCAGTAACCAAAAAGGCCAACCTCCATAGGGATCCTGGTTCCCTAGATACCTTTTGGGAGTTTAGGGATCCAGTCAGTGGCAACAGTCCATTTGTGCATCGCAGGTGTCTTTTATCCCCTCTAAATCCCAAGACAGTCCTAGATAGGAGGGACAAACATTTCAGAGGAAATGTTGCCATCACCCCTCAAAATGGACTGAGATTTTTCCAAAAGGGTTTCCTTGGTTTCAAAGAAAAAATGCTTCACCATGAATCCATAGGTTAATATGCAGCCTAAACAGTCCATTATGGTCTGTGTGTAATATAACGCACAGAGTCATAAAGGCATCACACAGGACTACAACATTAATTTAAAATGGTACTTACATGATAAAACCTGGAGGGACCCTGGAGGAAAAGCAGTTGTATAAAAAATGAAAAAATTTCTCTCAGTGCTTACTGCTGCACAGTTGACTGTTCTTTAATCTAGACCTGTGGACTCATGGGAATATCACTATGACCTGTTAATACAGGAAGAAAAGACATGGCCTGGCTTACAGATAATTTTGCACAATATAAATAATAAAAAATTGAGACCTGCAACATGAAAGAATTTCTGGACATTAGTGCAGGACAGTGGAAATCAGCACAATGGGCACAATTTTGGGCAGTTCACCTTCTCATTTACTGAGCTTTGATGACAAATGACCACATATGCAAGTATATGCTGATTTATGGTGGTTACCAAAGGGGAAAATGCATGTGTGAGGATAAGGAGGACAAAGAGGGTCAAACACAGGGAGATTAACTTTGGATTGTGAGCACAGTGTAACAGGTCATGTTGTACCATATATTGGTACAGTTACATTTATGTAATTTTATTAACAATGTTATACACCATTAATTTATAGTGAATTAATTTTACAAAGAAAATTTGTCACTTGCCCTCTTGTTTAAGAAAACAATCGAAATTTTTCTATTTTTGAATAATATGAACATATTTGTTTACTTACCTTTTGCTCACTAAGGGTCAGGTGAACCATTTGTTGAGACTGGGCAGTAGAAAGCAGGCTATATGGAGTTAGCCACTGGACAATTAATGAGGAATAGTGTCTATGTAAAGAAGAAAATCAGTCATTAAAATTAAAAAACAAAAAAAAATACAAAAAACAATTTCTGATTTCAGAGTCCTGCCAAACAATACAATTTTCAAATATTAGGCTACAGAATCACTAGATGGAGAAGTGAGGACCACTGTAGAAATCTGATTAGTTCCATAGTTTCTAGTTTCCATGTCTGTGCTGATAATAAACTCATTCTAAAAATTTTATATGAGGTTCACAAGGGCAGACGTGAATGGTTTCCTTGAAATGTATTCAAGAGCCCAGATTCAGACTGAAGAACTTCAGGACATCAGGAGATATTTGTCTCAATGGTTCCAAGACAGACGTGAGAAAAATTGGATAGGTTTTTTTCAGAGAGCTGGCAACATGGTCATTATGGTTCACTGGGTTGCAGAGAGCTTGCAAGAAGTAACTTTATAATCCAAGTTCCATAGGAATCTTGACTTCTCAGAGGCCTGTGTGGAGGAAAGTTTTCCAATCTGTGGCTGAGGTCCATCTGGGGATCACTAGAGGCTTCTTTCCCCTATTTAACACGAAGTATTCCTAGCTGGGAGACCCAAACATTCAGGGTAATGGGCTGTCATCACCCTGAAAATAGACTGAGATTTGTTCCAAAGGGCTTTCTTTGGTTTCAAATAAGAAATGTTTAACCATGGACCAACAAGTTACCATATAACCAAAATTGTCCATTATAACTTGGGTGTGGTGGCACCCATGGTGTCATAAAGAAGCCATGCACAGAAAGATACAATAACAATTTAAAGTGGTAAATGCATGATTGAACATGGGAGAACCAAAGCAGTATTATTAGAAGTGGTCTTTTAGCCAAGATCTGTGGACTCATGGAAAAACCTCCTACGACCTACTGACAGAGGAGTAAATGTTGTTCAAAAACAGAAATATATTCATTCCTTTTTTGAAACAGAGTGAGACTGACAAAGTTCCTTTATAAAATTACTTCATTATTAAATATTTTTGTGGTGAGGTGGTTAATAACATTATATAAATTTCAATTGTATACACTTATAGTACAGTGAAGCATACTCCATTAAGTGCTCACCATCAAAACCCTGGTCTCCAATGTTCTGCTTTCCATTAATTTTGCATGATATTGAAGATCAATCTGGAAGTGGGCAGGTGCTGCCTGATAGAACTTCTCTGCATATTTGTGAAAGACAGTGGGTAACAAAACCATCAAAATGGGCAGAGATTGGGGTGGTTCACCTCATCACCCACTTTGTTAGGATGATAAATAACCAGATATATGAGTAGATCCTGAGGCATGGCTGTGGCCAATATTTTGTAACAATAGTCAGGGACATGAAAGAAGCATGATTAGAATGCTTCGCAATAATATGTGAGCAAAAGTTGGTTGACAGTAGTCACTTAATGGGGTAAAATATAAAAATATATTTGTGTCTCATATAAGACTAATTACAATGAAGTATCAAAGTGGAAGACTTAATTAATCTAGAGGATAAAGTGGCACAGTCTATATTTTTCTCACCTGTGTAATGTAAAAACAACACAAACAAAGAGAAAAAAAAAATCTTACATATAGATAAAATCATGGTTGTTATAAAAAGAAAAAGCATTAGGGCAGATAAGGAGAGAAAAGCAGGTCAAACACAAGTGGACAGAGAGACCAGGCTTTTGGTGGTGAGCACATAATGGAGTATGCTTCATTGCACTATAAGTGTATACAATTGAAATTGATATAATGTTATTAACCACCTCACCACAAAATATTTAATAATAAAGTAATTTTAGAAAAAAACTTTGTAAAGAAAGTAATAAATATATTTTTGTTTTTGAATAATATAAACATAGTTTTTGCTTATCTACTGTTTGCTCAATAAAAATCAGGTGAATCATCTTTTGAGACTGGGCAGCAAGAGTTGTGGTATACAGCTTTAGCAACAAGGCAGTTAGTGAGGAACAGTATTTATGGGGGGGAAAAAGTGTTGCAAGACCAAGTTTTAATTTCAGACTCCCAGCAAGAAACACAACTTCTAAACACTGAGCTACATCATCATTAAATAGAGGAGTGGGGACCACTGTGGTAATCAAATGGGTTTCCTGGGTTCTATTTTCATCTTAGAGTCTTTCATTTTAGAGTCTTTCTAAAATATTTCTGAATGGCCCCCAGCAGCAGACATGGATATGCTTTTTATCATCACTTGAAATAGCTTCCAAAATTTATAAACAAGACTCCAGATTCAGCTGGAAGAGCTTCAGGACATGAAAAGATTATTTTATATCAATGGTTTCAGGCCAGATGTAAGAAATTGGAAAGGTTTGTGGTAGAGTTGTAACCAAGGAAACTATTAGAGGAAACTAGAATAATTCATGATTTTTCCACAGACTGAAAATATATGCAAGAAGAAACACATAAGGTCATAATGGTAGTGACCTCTCCTTGTGGCAGTTGCCACCTTGACTAGACTCAAACCAGCAGGATCCTAAATGTGAGAGATAAAGTGTTACACTGAAGGAAGTGTGCTACTTTTAGAAGAAATAAATGAATACTGTAATTTACACCAGCAGAAAAATATGGAACATGTGTGGAAATAATTAATAGTGGGTGACAATGTTCTAAAAAACATAAATTAGGATGACAGTGAATTTATTAACTTGTGACCACCTGACAGAGACTCTGCACTTATATCTTCAGCATGGGTCATTAGAAAAGATTCTAAAAGTTTATTTTGGCTGAAAAATGTAGCCAGTGATGGCCTAATAAGTGAGACATGGATATGCTCACTTACCCTTGTTTTAATATAAATGGCTGAGTTCAAAAGATTTAGAAGGTGGGAATGTTTGAGTGTGTTGTCAGTACTACTCTTCACTCTGGGAGCATCCAGAAATATATTAAAGAGTGGAAACAACATATTTGAAGGGTTGCATAATCACTCTTTTCTTAGGGAAAGACATTAGAAACTGAAACCTCTCAATTGGAGATCTAATGTGATGGGAAATATTGCATTCCTAGGTGCAGGGACCAATGGCCTTGTCCAATCACTAAACAGACAGTAAATATGATCACCTTCAAAACAGCAAACCCAAGCAGAATATAATGAGTCTGCCTGTTACTAATCTATGGTTTAGACTGATCAATCATGCTGTTCCTAAAAATGAAGACATGAAGCCAACATTTTTACTGTACATATTGAAGCAGAAATATTCTAGATGAAATAATGGTGTTACAGGATTTATAAAAACATTCAGTTAGTCCACTAACAATATCCCCAGTGTGATCCAGTTTACACACCCAAAATTCTTAAATGAAGGTAAGACCAGAGCCTCTTGAGAAAAGACTCCCAACAGACAACAAAAATTTATACTATTAACATTATTCCATGCTTATCCCAAATGGACTAATAGCACTTTTTTTAACCAGGGTAACTCTCTATTTGGGAGAAAATAAATATTCAGATAATTCAGGGACTACAGGACACTGAACTTAAGTTGGTCTTGGAAACCAAAATGTTTCTATGCCCTCAACAAACACTAGGAGCTTATAATGTTACCAGTGAGGTTTTAGCTCAGGTCCATTTTGAAGTGAGTAAAAATGTCATTGGACACATACAATAGTTACCCTTGTTTCTGAGGAATACATAACTGAAATAGCCATAGCATTGGAATGAATCTCCACTGTGATTACTGAGGAGTGAGGGCTACCATGGTGTTAAAGTCTAACCAGAAGACATTAGAACTGCCTATACCTAGGTAATTAGTAAATCAAAAGGTTTACCATATACCAGGTTTAATATTAGAGATTTGTGCCACTATCAAAGCTTTGAAAGAGACAGGAGTGCTGATTGGACCATATACAAATTAAACTTTTGATTTGGCTTGGGTAAAAGCAAGAGGAAAAGAAGAAGGAAAAGGTGGAGGAGGATGGAGAGAAGGAGGAAGAGGAGGGAAAAAAGAAGAAATAAGAGAAGGAGCAGGAGGAAACGAATAGAAAGAAAAGGAGCAGAGGAAGTGATGGAGGAGTTTATAGGTAGAATGTGCACTCATTGGAGGAGGAGGAGAATGCTGGGGAGAAGAATGAGAGACAAAAGAGTAGAAGGAGAAGGAGTAGAAACAACTTAGAAAATGGCAGTGAATTAATGCAAACTTTAAATTCATGTGGTTGCAGGTACTGCTGCTGTAGCAATATGGTTACTTGTCGTAAGTAACCTCAATGTCCACATCACCTTGTACCCACATACTGTTCTGACAAATGCCTTCCCCATACGTACCAGACTTTCTATCAACATTGCCTCTGTCAGCTGGCAAGGCCAGCATATACATCCATTATCTTACCTCTCATATGTGTCACCTCTACAGCCCCAAGTCACCATCTAGTTTGCAGAGGACTTAGACTGCCTTTTCCATCCCCAGTATTTCCACCCTTCAGTTCAATTATAAGGAATAAATTTGCTGATTTGGCCTGAAATAGTACAATTTTAGACTTGATACACTTTTTGAGTTTGGAGTTTGGAGTTGAGGAAAAAATCTGACTAAAACTCAAAAGTCTCCTCACTCAGTAACATATTTTGGGGTCGTGGAATTGAGCAGAAGAGGTAACTGCTTTGAAGCAAAACTTTTTGGCGTGTGTCCCAAGCACAGAGCCAGTGGGATTCTGGATTTTATAGGCAACATATTCCTCAGTGGAGTATGTGACTCCAGCAAATTTATGGAGTGACCTGGAAATCTGCTTATTTTGTTTGATAAAGAAATGGCAC
>NW_015504855.1:155893-195082 GCF_001595765.1 Miniopterus natalensis
TTTGTTTGATAAAGAAATGGCACTGTGACAGGTCCAAGCTGATATGCAAGCTGCTCTGGGACATAGACCAAAATATATTGTAGAAGACTTTATAGTCCTACAAGTTTCCCTGGCAGACAGATATTCTGTTTGGAGCATTAGGCAGACCTGGAGGTGAATCACAGAGCAGATGCTCAGGATATTCAACCAAGGTCTTGATATTATTATAACTAACTATTGTTCCCTTTGAGGAAAAATTCTGAAGACTACAACATCAATTAAAAGTGCTAAAAATGTAATCAAACCTGGGAGAGCTCTAGTATCACAAGTCATTTATATAAGTAGTGATTGAATTTCTCTTGGTCCCTACTGCTATTCAATGTACCACTCTAGCAACCTAGCAGCCTAGACATTTGGACTCATGAGAAACTCCTGATGACCTGTTGACTAAGGAAGGAAATACTTGACTTGTCTAACAGGTAATTTTTCATATCAATGACCAACCAGGGTGTGGACAGCTGCAGCATGACAGGCCAACTCTGGGCATTTATGCAAGAACAGTGAGTAAGGGAAACCAACAAAACAGGATAAGTTCAGGGCAATTAACCTATTCATTTACTTTGTTTGGATGGCAAATGACCAGATATGAAGGTATATGCTAATTCTTGGCTTTGGCCAATATTTTACATAAATAGGAAGAAACATAAAAGAAATTATTGAAAAATAACTCACATTGTTATTTGGACAGAAGTTTGTGCAGTTTTTACTCTATCGGCAAAAATATACAAATAATCTATAAACATTTCAACAATAAAGATAAATTATACACTTTTTATACTTACACACACACACACCAAGATAATTGTGTATCCTATTATGCTTATCACAGTGTAGACTCAGTGGGATTATTTCATTAAGCAAAATGATAAATTGGCACATTCTGTATTTTCTCTCACATGTGCAATAAAAACACCATTAACTAAACAAAGAAACAAATGATATTTCCTACATACATTTGAACTCATGGTGGTTTCCAGAGGGAAAAAAGCATGAGTGGCCCGGCCGGGCGTGGCTCAGTGGTTAAGCATCGACCTAGGATCCAGGCGATCAGGGTTCGATTCCTGGTCAGGGCACATGCCTGGGTTGTGGGCTGCAGCCAATCAATGACTCTCTCATCATTGATGTTTCTATCTCTCTCTCTCCCTCTCCTTTCCTCTCTCTGCAATCAATAAAGATATATTTAAAAAAAAAAAAAGCATGAATGAAGNCAATCAATAAAGATATATTTAAAAAAAAAAAAAAGCATGAATGAAGATCAAGAGTGTAAGGGGGTCAAATACAAGAAGACTACACTTTGGATGGTGAGCACATAATAGAGTATCCTATGTTGTATTATAGAGTTGTACAATTAAAATGTATGTAATGTAACTATGCTATCCCCTAGTATTTAACAATAAAATAATTTTAAAAGGACCTTTTTCACTCCCTCTCCTTTTTTAGAAAAGAAGAGATATTTTTCTGTTTTTATATAATGTGAATATATTTTTGTTTACTTAGGACCAGGTGAATCTTCTGTTGAAACTGAGCAGTAGCAGATGTGTTACTGAACAGTTAAATAGTTATAGTTTCTTTAAAAATAAAATCAATCATTAGGCATTAAAAAACTGAGTTCTGATATCAAGGTCCACTCAAGACAATTTCTAAATATCAACAGAAGATGTAGCGAAGACTGTTGTGACAATCCAATGGGTTTCCTAGTTACTAATTTCAACATCTGTGGTGATGACATAGATATTCTAAAATATTTCTGGGCTTGGCATTCATTAAACTCACAGAACAGCTGATCACCCTTAAAGACAGCAAATCTAGACAGAATCTAATGAGACTAACAGGCACTGACATACAGTGTTAGCTTAAAAATCAGTGTTCCTAGAAGTATTCTTCCTCAATCTATTCAAATAGAAATGTTCTAGAAAAATGAAGAAAACAATAATGTTACTGGAAAAAAGCCATTCAGCCAGCCCAATAACCAATTTCTGACAAGAGCCAGTTTACACACCCAGAATTCTTAAATGAAGGAAAGACCAGAGCTTCTTGGGAGTAAACCCCACACTGACAACAAAATATTTATAATGTTAAGCTTAGTTCATGCCATTCCCAAAATGACCAATAGCCTTTTTTTCCTCACTAGGGTTCATTATAACCTGAATGTGATGTCATACAGTTGGTTGATATAAAAGCTGCTCTGTAACTGGGTAAATATTTCATCACACATATGGTCCTACACATTTTCTTGGCAGATATGCTTCTGCAGCACTGCAAAGACTTAGAGGCAAAACACCATGTTTAAGCTCAGGTCTTGATATCACCCAAAATAACTATTGTTCTTTTGAGGAACAAATTTGGTGTTCTTCAGTGCAATTGGCTAAAAAGTTTTTTTCATAAAAATGAAGCCAGGTGTTTGGACCAAAGCTGAATATGCTTAAACATCTCCACCCAGAAAACAAGACTTTAAGAGTCCCTCTCTTCTGTGACCTTAGTGCACTTACTGAGAAAGCATATGGAAATCAGAAATGGAAAATCAAGCCTCTCTAAGCCCTTCCTTCCTCCTGAGTCACTACGAAAAAGTAGAAGCTAAATCCCAAAGCTGGAAAAGATAATCAAAATGGTTCACTGGATAATAGAGAGTTGGGCAAGATGTAACCTTAGAGGAAAAGTTTCATTAAAATTCTGGTTCCTGAGACCAGTTAGGAGGCAAGGTATCCAGTCCCTGGCTGAGGTCCATCTGGGTGTAACAGATGGTTTGAGGGGGTGTCATTACCCCTCAAAATGGACTGATTTGTCCAAAAGGATTTACTTGGTTTCAAAGAAGAATACTCAACCATGTGCCATGCAAACTGTCCAATAAAACCTGTCATTTTTTGTCACCCATGAATCATAAGGAGGCCATGCTCAGGAGGACTACAACATTACATTAATGTAGTATATATAATCAAATCTGGGAGGACAAAGCAATTATATAAGTAGTGACCCAGTTGCTCTGGGTCCCTAATGCTTTACAGTGTATGTGTCTTTTCAGTCTAGACTTGTAGACTCACGGAAATTATGCTAAGACCTGTTGACAGGAAGAAAAGATGATGCCTGACTTACCAATGATTTTACATTATATGGATGACCAGCAAGGAAGTGGACAGCTGTATGAGGACAAACTATCTCTGGACATCAGTGAAGAACAGTGGATAATGAAACTATCACAATGGGCAGATATTAGAGAAGTTTACCATATCATTCAATTTGTTTAGATGACAAATGAACAGACATGCAACTAGACATTGGTTAATGGCTCTGGTTATTATTTTGCAACAATATTCAAGAACATAAAAGATACATGACTGGGAGATTCTTCACAATGTTATTTGGGTAGAAGTTTGTTGGACAGGACTCACTCAATGGGAAAAAATTTACAAAGATATTTGGGTCTCATATAATCATCACAATAAAGCCTCAAAATGGAAAATATAGTTAATCAAAAAATAAAGTGGCACATTTTATATTTTTCCTCATCTATGGACTGTAAAACAACAAACAAAGCAAACAGAAACAAACAAATCTCTCACATACAGGCAAAATCATGGTGGTTACCAGAAGAGGAAAAAACATGAGGGTGGAAAAGGCAGATAAAGGGGTTCAAATACAAAAGTACAAAGGAGACTAGATTTGGGTAGTGAGCACATAATGGAGCATTCTGTGTTGTACTATAAAGTTGCACAAGTGACATTTATATAATGTTCTTAACCAAATTACCATCCAAAATTAAATAAGAAACAATTTTGAAAAGAACCATTGTCAGTCCCACTCCTGCTAACCTGTTTTATAAAAGAGACATTTTTTATTTTTGAAAAACATGGACACATTCTTGTTTACTTAACATTTGTCCAGTAAGAATCAGGTGAATCATCTAGTAAGACTGGGCAATAGGGCATTAGCCATTAGACTGTTAATAAGGAATAGTGTCTATAAAAAGAAAAGAAAATCAATCATTAAGAGGTAAAAAACAAAAACAAAAACACACACACACAAAAAAAAACAGTTCTGATTCCAGATTCCAATCAAGACAATTTGTAATATATAATTACAGTATCATTAGATGCAGAAGTAAGGGCAACTGTGGCAATACAATGAGTTTCCTGGTTTCTAGTTTACATGTTTGTGGTGATGAACAGACATTCTGAAAAATTTCTGAGTGGTCCCCGGGGACAGACACTTATATACTATATATCATTACTTGAGATTGCCCACTTAATTCACTTTTGGTATTCCAGATTCAACTTGAAGAGTTTCAGGATGTCAATAGATTATTTCGTATCATTCCTTCCAATCCAGATGTGAGAAAAATCAGAAACCTTCATGGTACAATTGTAACCAATATTAAAGGAAATAGAAATAATTAAAGATTTTTCACAGACTTGAAATAGGTACAAGAGGAAACTAAAAATGTTAATAATCCTAATGACCTTTCCGGTGGCAGTTGTCACCTTGACTAAATTGAAATACCAGTAGGAACCTATAGGTGAAGGACTAATTTTGACCATTGAAAAAGTGTGCTACCATTTGGAAGAACTACATGAGCTCTGTAATGTACACCAGCATGAAATATTGACTGTGTGTGGAAAAATTAATGGTGGGGGACAGGTTAAAAGAAACATAAATTAGGATGAGATAGAATTTATGTATTTGGGTCCATCACACAGAAATTGTGAGTTCATATCAAAATCATGGGCCATTAGAAAATAGTCTAAAGGTTTACTCAGATGGTTGGGTAAAAAATGCATACAATTATGGGCCAAAAGGTGTGACAGGGAAATGCCCACTGTCTCTTGTTTTAATATAGAAGAAGTAATTCAAACTTTTACATAGGTGAGAATGTTGGAGTGGATTGGTTATGTGAGTTCTATAAGACAGTAGGAAATGTCTGAGAAATATATTGAAGAAATAAAACAGAATATTTGAAGAGCTGTGTCATGTCTCTTTTCTAAAGACAAGATTATGGGAACTGAGGCCTATCAATTATAAAATTTAAGTGTAATTGAAATCATTGAATCCAATAGTGGCAGAAGCCAATGGTCCTTGTCCAATCAGAAAACCTTGGTAGGTCTAATCACCATAATAGAGTAAAAATTCAAAAAGAATCTAATGAGTCTGACTGGCACTGACCTAGGGTGTTGGCTAATCAATCATCATATTCCTAGAAGGTAAGAGAAAGCCCACAGCATTCTTCCTCAATGTATTGAACAAGAAATATTCTAGGTGAAGTGAACAATAGTATCACTGGAATCACTCAGTTAGCCCACTAACCAATCTGTGATATGAGCTAGTTTACACATTCAGAAATCTTAAGTGAAGGAAAGACCAGAGTCTCTTGAGAAAAGGGTTCTAACAAACAACAAAAAATTATACTATTAAGCTTACTTCACGCCTTTCCCTTGGTACTGATAACCTTTTTTTACCAGGGCAACTGTCTATTTGGGAGAAAGTAAAGAACAAATTATATCAGGGACAACAGAACACTGGTTCTGAGCTGAAATTTGTCTCAAAACCATTATGTTATTGTAGCCCTTCACTAAGAAAAAGAGATTTTGATGATCAGGTGACCAATGTTGTTGTTCTCACCCTGCAGTTTCTGTTTCTAGAATGAGTAATTGAACTAGCCATAGCAACAGAGTAAATGCCCATACAGTATTCCTGATAAATGAGGGCTACTGTGATAGTAAAGCCTAATCAGAAACCACTACAACTAAGTTAGTAGTAAATCAAAATATATACTGCATATCTGGATGAAAAGTAGAGATTTGTGCCATCATAAAGGATTTGAAAGATGTAGGAGTGCTGATTCAACCACATTCACTTTAAACATTTGGTGTTCCTTGTGTAAAAAGAGGAAAAAGAGGAGAGCAAGAGGATGTGAAGAGGGAGGAGGAGAAAGAGAAGAAGAATAAGGATAAGGAAGAGGGGGAGGCTGAGAAGCAGCAGGAAGAGACAAAGAAGAATGAGAAGAAGGATGTGGAGTAGGAGGAGGACAGGGAAGAAAAGAAGAAAAAATAATGAAAGAGAAGGACTAGAAACAACTTAGAAAATGGCAGTGAATTAACACTGACTTTTAACTGCAGGTGATTTCAGCTGCTGCGGCTTCCAAAGCAATGTTGTCACTTTGCTTGAGTAACTTCAATGTACACATCATTTTGTACTCAGCACTGTTCTGACAAATGCCTTTCCTATACATATTCAAAATTCAATCAAAGTTGCCTCTTCTCACCCATAAAGGACAGCATATGTATCATTATCTTACCTCTGGGCTTTATCTGTACTCTATGTCCCCATCTAGTTTGCAGAAGATTTCACTACATTATCCATCCCCACGATTCCCAACCTACCGTTCCATTACAAGAACATTATTCTGACTGGACCTAGTAAGTGGAAACAGCACTACTCTAGACTTGATGCAGTCAGTGATAGAGGAATAAATCTGACTAAAATTCAGAATTCTTCTCACTCAGCAAAATATATTTTGATCCAGGGTATTGAGTAAGAGAAATAACTGTTTTAAAACAATAATTTGTGTCATTTTGTTACCAAGATGGAGGCACCAGAACCAATGGACCTCTGAATTTTAGAGACACCTTATTCCTCAGTGGAGCTTATGACTCCA
This sequence comes from Miniopterus natalensis, assembly GCF_001595765.1. The sequence goes on from NW_015504855.1 coordinate 162,579, forward strand.
GCAAATTTCTGGTGTGACTAGAAAATCTATTCCATTTGAGTTTGACCCTGACAAAAATAGGGTACTGTGACACGTGAAGGCTGATATACAGTCTGCTCAGTGATCTGGACCATATATTGCAGTGGATTGGTGGTTCTACAACTTTCCCTGGTAGATAGAAATTCTGTTTGGAGCTTAAGAAAGACCTGGAGGAATATCACAGTGCAAAAGGCTAGAATTTTTCCACAAAGTTCAAGATACTATTCACAAATAACTAGTTTTTTTGAGCAAGAAGTCTGCCATTCTCTCTATTTAAATTTGGTATAAAAACTTCTTTCTACCCGATAGGTGTGGCTCAATGGTTGAGCATCGACCTAGAATCCAGGAGATCAGGGTTCGGTTCCAGGTCAGGGCACATGCCTGGGTTGTGAGCCGCAGCGGATCAATGACTCTCATCATTGAGGTTTCTATCTCTCTCTCTCCCTCTCCCTTCCTCTCTCTGAAATCAATAAAGATATATTTAAAAAACAAACAAACAAAACACACACTTCTTTCATGAAAATGGAGCCATGTGCTTGGACCATCACTCAAAATGCAAAATGATCTCCACCCATAAAAAAGCATTTAAATGCCCCCTCTTCTATCATTTTTAGTGTCCTGACTGATAGACTACATGGAGACAAGAACACAAGGCAGAAATGCTTCCATGGTGGTCCTTCCCCCTGAGTCACTAGGATTCAACAGGAAATTATGCAGAAGCTGAAAAACCTAATCATTCTGGTATCCTGCGTTGCAGAGAGTTGGATGAAATGTAACCCTAGGGGTGAATCTTCATAGGGATTCTAGTTCCCCAGAGACCTGTTGGGAGTCAAGGTTTCAAGTCTCTGGCTGAGGTCTATCTGGGCATCATTGGTGATTTCCTTCCCCTCTTTAGCCCAAAGCAGTCCTATTACAAAGAGGCAAACATTCAGGGCAAGGAGCAGTCTCATTCTTGAAACTGAGAGGTAAAAAATTATTTCTTTCCTTTCAAAGAAATGCTTAACCATTGGATTCCAGTTTATCATGCAACCTGAACAGTCCATTTTGACCTGGGTGTGATGTCACCCACATGTCATAAAGAGGCCATGTACAGGAAGACTACAACATCAATTTAAAGTGGTACATACATGATCTAATCTGGGGGGATCAAAGTAGTAATATAAGTGGTGGCAAATTCCTCATGGTCCTTACTTTTATACAATAGACCCTTCATTTATCCTAGACACAGGGACTCATGTACATTTTCATATGACTTGTTGACAGAGGAATGAAAGTCATGGCCTGGCTTACCAATGATTTTGTGTGATATCAATGACCAAAAAGAAAGTGGACAGTTGCAGCATGACACTCCAAATCTACACATTCATTAAGGATAGTTGGTAACAAAATCATAGCAATTGGCAAATATTTGAGCAGTTCACATTGTTATTCAAGTTCCTTAGATGACAAATGATCACATATACAAGTATGCTTAATTCTTGCTCTGGCTATTTTGTGACAATAGTCAGGGACATGAAAGAAGCATGATTGGAAAACCCTTAATGATTACATTTTGGCAAAATTGTTGGACAGTTCACACTCAAAGGGCAAAAATATACCATGATATTTGTGTCTCATATCATATTCATCACAGGAAAGTCTCAAAGTGAGAGATTTCATTAATCAAAAAAATAAATTGGCACATTCCTATTTTCTTTCACATATGGAATGTACAATCACAAACAAAACAAACAAAATCTCTTACATACAGACAAAACCATCATGGTTGGAAGAATGGAGAAATCTTGAGAAAAGGTAAAAAGAACTAAGTGGATCAAATACAAGAGGACAGTGGAGACCTAACATTGTATGGTGAGCACCTAATGGGTTATTCTATGTTGTACTATAAAGTTGTACCACTGAAATTTATATAATATTATTAACCATATAATCCCCAAAATCTCATAATGAAATAAAACATTTTCTAAGCCCACACTTGTTCAAGAAGAGGCATTTTTCTAGTTTTGAATGATATACATATTTTTGTTTACCTATCATTTATTAAATAAGGATCATATTTATTAAATATAAATCATCTGTTGAGACTGGGCATTAGAAGTTGTGTTGTAGGGAATTAGCCATCAGACAATTAGTAAGGAACAACATCTATGAAAATAAAGAAAATCAATTGTTAAGCATTCCAAAACCAACATCAGATTCCAGACCCCCACCAATAAAAGCAATTTCTAAATTCTGGGCCACAGCACCACTAGATGAAGGAATTTGGACAGTATTGGAAATCTAATGTTTTTTTGTGTGTGTTCTAGTTTCCATGTCTGAGGTGATGACATACACATTCTGAAAAATTTCTGAGTGGTCCCTAGCAGCAGATATGGATTTGCTCTTTATCATTATTTGTGATGTCCTCCTTAATTATATCTAAGACTCATTATTCAGCCTGCAGTGCTTCAGGAGAAGTCTGGATTATTTTTTATCAATGGTTCCAAGCCAGATGTAAGAAAAATGGAAAGTTTAATGGTAGTTTTAACCCCAATATTGGGTGAAACTAGAATAATTCAGGATTTATCAAAGACTGGAAAAAAATTGCAAAAGGGAACACACAGAGATAATAATGCAGTGACCTCTCTTGTGGCAGTTGCCACCTTGACTAGACTCAAATACTTGTAGAAACCTGAAAGTAGACACAAAGTGTGACTCTTTAGGAAGTGTGCTACTCTTTGGAAGAACTGCATGAGTTCTGTAACTTACACTACAAGAAAAATACGTAACCTTTGTGAAAATAATTAATTATGGGGAACAAATTTCAAAGACCCATAAATTTAGATGAGAGGTAATTCATTAACTGGGCTCACCAGGCAGAGGTTCTGCATTTATATTTGCAAAATGGTTCATTAGAAAAGACAATAAAAGTTTATTGTGATGGCTGAAAAATGCATTCAATTGTGGCCCAACAAATGTGAGAACAATGGTAGCCCTGAGATGTCACCTTTGATTGTAAGTGTGGAAGCTCCTGTGTGTCAGCATGGAGATTGGAATTGACTGTCCTTGGATACCAATAGAATTCTAACAGTGAAAAGTATTGTGTCACTGTAGCATGCAATGACTGGGAGTCAGTAAGGTGTCTCAGTGTACAGTGGCAATGTAAACACTGGGGGTCAGAATGTTTTCTTGGCATCTGGAAAACACAGATTTCAGGGAAATCTATGGCAAGTGCAGCGTCTGATGCTGTCACTAATGTGGGCTCAGGGAGAATTGGGTGTCAATGTGGAGGGTGGGCTCTGGGATTCCTGGGGTTTCAGAGTGGAGTTTGGGCAGGGGAAGCCCAGGGGAGAAATAGTGAAGTATTGACATTTTGAGTCCTGAGGTACCCATATGGATTTATATGAAGAACTCTTGTAGTCTGATGGTAGGTTGTAGAAACCTTTGGGTTTCATAGTGCAGTGTAAGCAGTGGGATCCCTGCTGTGCCAAATTGGATTATGGAATGTGGGATCTAGAGAGTGACTGTGGAGGTTAAGCCATGTAATTCTTTGGATTTCACAGTTGGGTTATGTCAGTGAGTTCCCTTCAGTGTCACAGTCGAGAGTGGATCTTGAGAGACTTCACCTGTTTCAGTAGAGTGGGTTGTCAAAGTGGAAGGTTAGTTGTGGGAGCACAGGCACCCACGATGAACTGAGCAGTAGATATGTTGGAGTGTCTGAGTAAAGTGTGGTTAAAAAGACAGCTCTGGAGTCACAATGTATTTGGAGAGTGGGACCATAGCCTATGACATAGGATTGTGTGCAATGGAAGCCCATGGGTGTCACTATAGTGTGAATTGTGGGAGTCCCTGAAATGTCATATTGGAATGTGGGCAGTGGGACCCATAATGTGTTACTGTGAGGAACATTTGGGTGTTACAGTGGAGTGTATGCTGGGGTGTCAAAATGGATTGTGAGATTTGTGATACCTAGGGGGTGACAGTGGAGTTTGAGGAGTATGAAACCGAGGATTTCACAGTAGAATTATGCTAGGGTGTTTCCTTCAATATCAAAGTGGGGGGGATTGAGAGTCTTCTCTCAAGTAAAGTGTCTCAGCAAAGTGTGTCACTGTGGGTGTTAATGTTATTCCTCTTGTATCACAGTGTAGTTTTGGCAGGGGGATTTGGGAAGCTTAAAAGTAGACTCTGGGCAGTAGGAATCCTGAGGAATCAGAGTGGGTTATTGGGAGCTCAGGGATTCACTATGGTGTTTGAGCTGTGGGAGACCTTAAGGTATCATAGTGAAATGCAGACAATAGTAGCCTTGAGGTGCAAAAGTAGAGTGTTTGCTTAGAAGATATGGGGTGCCATAGTAAAAGTTGAAAATGGGAGTCCTTTGGTATCAAATTGGGTTCTTGACTATAGGAATCCATGGTATAACAGTAGAGTGTACATGGTGGGAGTCCCGAAAATGTCTCCATGGAGTGGAGTAGTATGAGCCCTGAGGTGTCAAAGTTTTTCTGGCAGTTAGATACTATATGTTTCTCCATAGAGTGTCGCCAGTGGTAGGTTTGAAGGTTATCACCATGTAATGTGGCCCATGGAAACACTGATGGGTCACAGAGGAGGGTGATCAGTGAGAGACCTAGGTAAGTTGGGGTAGATAATGGGGCAAGTATTCACAAATGAGGGTTCTGCATGGGAGACATGAACTTTTCTCAGTGAAGTTTGGACAGTGAAAGCCCTTGTGTTTAAGAGTTGTGTGTTTATCTCAGGCAATTTGAGAATGAGAAATGAAATCCCTGCGGTGTCAAAGAGGATTTTGGGTAGGGGAAATCCTCAGGTGTCACAATGATGAATAGGCAATGGGATACCACTGGAATGTGGGCTGTGAGAGCTCAGCAGTGTAACAGCAAAGTGTGGGTATTGTCAGCTTGGAGTGTTACAGTGAAGTGTTTACCATGGAAGCCCTTGGGGATCACTGTAGATAATGAGCAGTTTGAGCTTTGGGGTGTTACAGTGTAGTGTGAGCTTTAGGAGTCATGTGTGTCACAGTGGAACGTGAGCAGAGGGAACCCCGGAATTTGAAATGTAATATGGGCAGTTGAAGACTTGAAGATGTCAGAGAGGAGTGAGCTAATTGAGATCCCCAGCGTATCATATTGGAGTACGAGCATTAAGAGCCATTGGTAGTGATAGTGGAGTTTTGGGTCTCACAGTGGATTGCAGGTAGTGGGGAGCCTAGCATATCACAATGGAATGTGGGAAGTGGGAGCCCAGGGGTTCAAAAAGGAATGTGCTCAGCAGTGGATCTGAAGGTATCAGAGAATAATGAGGACATTGAGAGCCCCAGGTTATCATATTGGAGCAGGAGAACTTAGAGCCATTAGGAAACACAGTGAATTGGAGGCAGTATTTTTCCTAGGGTGTGCAAGTGGATTTTAGCTGTGGGAATTGTGGTGGGTCACACTAGAACCCAAGTTTTGGGAATCCAGAAGGTGTAACAACAAGGAGTGTGCAGTGTCACCAGTGTGGTGTTAAGTGAAGTAGGGGAATGTGAACCATTGAATGTCACAGTGAACTGTGAACAGTGATAGTTCAAGTAAGGAACATTGAAGTGTGGGTAATGTAAGTCATGGGATGCCACAGTGCAGCATTTGCCTTGGATGAACTGGAGTATTGTAATTGACTGTGGACAATAGGAATGTTTTGGTGTCAAAGGGCATTGTGGGCTTTGGGAGCCCTGGGCTGTCATGGTGGGGTGTTGGTGCTGGGAATGCTGGATTGTTATAGTGAAGTGCAAGCTTTAGGAGGCATGGGGGATCACAGTGGAATGTGGGTAATGGGAGTTCTATCATATCACAGTGGAATGTGGGCAGAGGGATCCCAGGGGTTCAAAATGGAATATGGATGGTTGCAGATTTGAAGGTGTCAGAGAAGCGTGACATCATTGAGAACTTTCTGGTGTCATATTGGAGTATGGGCATTAAAAGCCATTGGGGAACGCAATGGCTCTTAATGCCCAGTGATGTTGGGCAGTATGTGAGCTAGGGAGTCAAAGTGGATTTGGGCAGGGCGATTTCTGATATGTCTCACTAGAGTGTAGGTAGTGGAACCTGGGGACAGAGTTCATAGTGGGCATTGATAGCCATGTGGTTCACACTAGTGTTTTGGCTGTTGAAGCGCTTATGATGTAACAGTGAAGTGAGAATAGTGATAGCCCTCAGGTATCACCAAAGAGCATGGGCCAAGGTAGCCTTAGATGTATTAAAGTAGGAAGTGGGCAGTGGTATCCCAGATATTCACAAATGGGTGCCCTGAACATTTCACAGTAGAGCAAGGATAGTGAGAGGCTTTGGAAATAAGAATGTTGCATTCATCTGAAGTGATATGGTGAGTCACATTGAAAAATGGACCGTGGGATTCCTAGGATTTCAAAAGGGATTCTGGGTAGTGGGATTCCTGTCACAGTGGGTTGTGGCCAATGGGATACCTCTGGTATTACAATGGGTTGTGTGATGTTAGTGCCCAACATGTAAGTGTGGAGTGTGTGGTTATTGCAAGCTCTGAAGTGTTAGAATGAAATGTTGTCTACCTGGGTTATCATGATAGATAAAAGGCAGTTAAAATCATTGGATGTTACAGTGAAGAGTGTGCTTTGGGAGGCATGGGGTGTAATGTTACAATGTGGGTAATGGGGTCCTAGCATATCACAATGGCCTGTGGGCAGTTGGAGTGGAGGGGTTCACAATGGAGTGTGGGTACTTGAAGGCATCAAAGATATATGAATACACAGAAAGTCCTGAAGTATCATACTGAATCATGGGCATTAAGATCCATTGGGGGGTCAGGGTGGACTATGGTGAGTATGTGCCCAAGGGTATCAAAGTAAATTTGGGAAGTGGGATTTTTGGTGTTTTATTCTAGAGTATAGTTAATCTGAGTTTGAAGGTTTCACAGTGGAGTGTGGGAAGTGGAGCCCTAGGAGTTACTGTGGGTTGTGGGTTAAGGGATTTCTGCAGAGTCAGAGTGAAACATGGGCAATGTGGGAGCCCTAGGGTTATAATTGGTGTTTGGACCATGTAGCACTTATGGTTCCACAATGTAGTGAGAAAAATGGTATCCCTGAGGTTTGGGTGTTTTGTGTGGCAGTGTGACATTTGGAATTGAGAGTCCTGAGATGTAAATAGGATTCTAACCATTGGAATGGATGTGTGTCAAAGATGTGTGTAACGAGTGGGAGCAGGTAAGTTTTCTCAGTGGAGTGTGGTACTGTGGGCACTAAGGAGTAAAAGTGTTTTCTTGGCATTGGTGAAACACAGTTTCAGGGAAGAGTGTGGCCAGTGTGAGGACTGAAGCTGTCACAGTGTAACTTGGGCACTGGGAGACATTGGTTGTCACTGTGGAGAGCAGGCTCTGGATGACCTGGTGTGTCACAGAGAAGTTTGTGCAGAGAGAATGTTGGTGTGCTCAAAATTTGATTGCTAGTGTGTCAAAGTGGAGTGTGCCTGTGGGACCATAAAATATCAAATAGAAGTTTGGGTAGTGAGAGCTCTTGGGTGTCACTATGGTGTGTGAACTGTTAAAGCCCTTGTGGGTGAATGGAAAGAAGTCATGCTGTATTACAGTGGAGTGTGGTCAGTGGGAGCCCAGGGGAGAAATAGCGAAGTATTAACTTTGAGACCTGATATGTTCAAGTGGACTACTGGACTTGGAATTCCTGTGGTGTGATGATAGATTCTAGGAAACTCTGAGTATCACAATGGAGTGTGAGCAGGGTGAATCCTTGTGTCAATTTGGGATTTTTCCCTAACCAGTTTAGCTAAGTGGTTAGAACTTTGGCCCATAAACTGAAGGGCCCAGGGTTCAATTTCTGTCAAGGGCACATACCTCAGTTGTCAGTCAGTGCCTCTGCAGAAGGCAACCAATTGATATTTCTCTCCCACATATCTCTCTATCCCTTCCATTCTCTCTGAAAAACAATGAAAAAAATCCTTAGATGAGAATTAAAACAAAAATTAAATGTGGAATTTATACTGGGTAATAGTAAAGGTTGAGAATTGTGAAACATAGGATTTAACAGTTGATTTACACCAGTGTGTTCCCCTCAGAGTCACAGTATATTCTGGGCCCTCGAGACAACTTGGGTTTCTCTGTAGAGTGTGTCACTGTGGGTTTGGATGTTAAAGTCCGGTTGTATCACCTTGGAGTTTGGGCAGTGGTTTTCTGGAAGTGTCAAAATAGAGTGTGGGCAGTTGGAGTCCTGGGTGTCAGAGTGGAACGTGGGTACTGGAAGCTCAGGGGTTCGTGATGGATTTGCAGCATTGTTTGGCCTTATGGCGTCAGAGTAAATTGAGGACAATGGTAATTCTGAGTTACCAAAGTACAGTGTTTGCCAGAGATATCTGGGATGTCATAGTAAAGATTGAAAGTGGGAGGCTTTTTGTCTCACATTGGATTCTTGACTATAGAAACCCTTGGGTGTAACAGTAGAGTGTAAACAGTGGGAGAGCTGAATGTGTTTCAGTGGAATGTGGCAGTGTGAGCTCTGGGATGTCAAGGTTTCTCTGGGCAGTTGGATACTATACCTTTCATAGTAGAATGTCCCCAGTGATAGGTATGAGATGAGTGGAGAACAAAGCCATTGTCTATGGGCTCAGGAAAACCCATTCACAGGTGTCTCCAAGGTCCTGAATGATGTCCGTTATAAAAGCATCTTATCTATAAACCTATTTGACCCACATTATCTGCAGCAAGCCTAGAGAAGCTGTGGAGCACCATTACCTACCACCACCTATCATCACCTGTCAGTCTAATGTATGCCCTGGAAACCCTGTAGAATCACGGTGGAGGGTGCGCAGTGGATCTGAGTAGGAAATGGACTTTGGGTGCCAAGGCATTCACAAATGAAGGTTCTGAATGGGAGCCATGAACTTTTCACAGTGGAGTGAAGACAGTGATACCCTCAGGTTTCAGTGTGGATTGTGAGATGTGATAGCCCATTGTGTAAGAGTGGAGTGTGGGCATTGCAAGCTCTGGAGCATTACAGTGTTTTCTTAGCCATTGATGACCTGGACTATAAGAGTAAATAAAGGCTGTTTGAACCATTGAATGTTGCAGTGAAATGTGAGCATTGTGGGGCATGGGGTATAACAGTGCAATGTGGGTAGTCACAATAGTATGTGGGCAGTGAGAGACCAGAGATTCAAAAAGGAGTGCATGTAGTGGCAGATCTGAAGATTTCAGAGAGTAATGAAGACATGGAGTGCCCCAGGGAGTATGAACATTAAGAACCATTGTGGAACACAGTGAATTTTGTACCGTAGGGTGTTGATGTGGTTTTGAGCAGTGGAAATAGTGTTGTGTCACACTAAAGCCTAATTTTGGGGAGTCTGTAAGGAGTCACAGTGGAGAGTGTGCTGTGGGATCCCTGTGGAGTCAAAGTAAAGTGGGGGAATGGAAACTGTGGGGAGTCACAGTGGATTGTGAACAGTAGCAGTCCAGGTAAGGAACACTATATTCAGTCCTACTTATAATCAACCAGTCACAGTGGAGGCTATTTTGCTTCTGGAAAAAATAACTGTTGGCCTTGAGATAGCAATATTTCCAAAAGTAGATATTTTTATTGACCCCATAAAGACAGACTGAGTCAAGCGCATGAGTCCCTCTGGTTTTAGTAACATAAGTAATAACAGAAGCCAAAACGTGAGTGGTGTTTGTCACCCTCATGGACAGGGGAGTCATGGGTCAAGGAGGGGAATGAAAGACAGATATCATCACAAAAACCCATGGAACAGGGCCTCTTTTTTGCCATTGTGGTTCTGGTCACCTCTATAGCAGTGATGATCAGCCTTGTTTTCAGACAGAGCCACAAGGTAGTCAACGAGGTGCTAGTAAGAAACCTAGATCAAGAGACTCAGGTTCAGACACCTGGAAGTTCTATCACTGCTGTTCTAGGTCACAAGGTATGGGCTCTGCCTGAGAGTCCTTGGGATGATTGCCATGATAACACCCAAAGTGTCTGATTCTCTGTGTGTAGAAGTTGATCTTTCAAACAGGTTTATCAAGGGCTTTACAGTGGCTATGATACAGGCAGATATTTAAGAGTTCCTGTTCTTGACATTTCACATCTGACACCACAGAACCTACATTGTTGGAAAGCTCCAGTCAGGTATGAGATGAGTGGTGAACAAAGCCATTGTCTATGGGCTCAGGAAAACCCATTCACAGGTGTCTCCAAGGTCCTGAATGATGTCCACTATAAAAGCATCTTATCTATAAACCTATTTGACCCACATTATCTGCAGCAAGCCTAGAGAAGCTGTGGAGCATCATCACCTATCACCACCCTTTATTGATTCATAAAGAGGTTTCCTGACCTTAGGCCCCCAACTTACGCATTTAAGAATTTCCCTCTCCATTACCATACACCGATAATCAGCATTCAGGGCTCCTGTCTGGGACCTGTTGGTGCTAGTACACAAGGCATACAAAACCCTGCTTTTCCTTCAGGGGCAATAAAAGCTGATGCTACAACCACATAATGAGGCTGCAGGAGTCAGCACAGACAATTCACAGGATCAGGGGAAGGAACATTTGGTACATCACTGCTGCATAGCCCAACATTAAGAAGGTACAGTGACCCTGGGTAGTGTCAGTAACCCTGGGTAGTATGTTACCCTCATACTAACAATAAGAAATATGTACTGTCACCTCTGCTTACATGCACCCACACACATTCAAAAGGGGAAACATGTATATGCAAGTAATAATTTAAATAATAAAAGTGCTTATATAACCTACCTATTCACTATTAAAATTCTTACTTAGGGTTTTCTGGTGAGATAACACATATTCGCCACTTGTTCAAAATTTCTTTTATATTCTTGCCGAATTTTATATTTTTTTCTGCAGATAAGATCAAAGTTTATAAATGTTTAATTCTGGAACTAGAATAATATGCATTTTGAACTATTTAAAAAATTATATACTCAGTCCCCAGGCCCAGTCAGAGCACATGTGAGAGGCAACCAAAAGATGTGTCTCTCTCACATCTCTCTATCTCTCCCCCCGTTTCACTCTCTAAAAAATAATTTAAAAAGTATCCTCACATGAGGATTAAAAAATAATAGTAATAATTAATAATAACCATAAACTATATGTAATCATACCTTTTTATTAAAATGGATGTTCTAAAGATTTGCCTGCTCTAGGGAGAAACTTGGAAAGATCCAAATCTAAGTTCAAATAGGGGGCTCCTACAGGTACCAGAACTTCAATGCCAGACTAGAATATAATGTGTGTGTTGGAGCAGAATTGCTGGGTTTGAAATACCAGCTTGATAATTTTATTTGCATTGGTACACCCCTGTGCCTTCATTACTCACCCAAAAGATGAGATGAAAATAATAGTACCTGACTCATAGGATGGGCCTATTTGATGAGTTAATCACTTGTAGGGTTTTGACTACTGAGAGCACCCTATAACTGTTAGGTATTACTAATATTGGATGACAGCAAAATGGCTTTCACTGGAAGCTTTATAGATTCCCATACCCAGAAAATTTTAGAAATTAGAGGCAAGGAAGAGCCTTCTTTATATCCATAATCCCCCATGTGGCTTGACACAGCATCACCTCAACCTTCCATGTGTTGGGTCTTCATGAAGCCCACAACAGGCGGGCTCTATCTTTCTCCCAATTTTGAGGGAAGAGGTATGGGGGTTTAAAGGTGGCTTGTAATAATTTCATGGCCCATGGAGCTCAACATCATAGAAAGGATACAGGTCTTAAAGTTGGAAACTGGTATGAAAAGTCATACCAATCTCCCCAGCATAAATGAAAGGTGTTATGCCCATTTTCAAGTCTCCTTTGGAAAAAGGTTTCACCACTTCTTGAAAAAAAAATTTTTGTTGTTGTTTTGGGTTCTTCTCTGCCTTTTAATATCCTGATTGGGCTCATTCACTTCATTGTGGACAAGCCTTCAGTCTATTGACAGGTGAGACCTGGTACATTTTGTTTGACCAAGTCATGCAGGTTGCTGCAGTGTGTTCCCATCTATTCACACCCAGGCCTTAGCACTCTCCCTGGTGTGTAACAGCACACCTCTGACACACACATGTGCACACTGTCTTGCAAGTCTGCCCCACAGAGGGACAGTGGCTCTGCCTATAAGCTTTACACATTCACATTATGCTGCCCACAGATTCTGGCTTAGTAGTTATGCCAAGCCTGAAAATTTCACCTGTCTTCTTTCATGTTAATGGCAGGTGTCTGAGAAAGTGCCCTTGGGTAGAACATTTATGCAACTACCCAAGACAAAGAAAATGGGAATTCAGGAGCTCCTTTCAGGCCCCAGTTCTCCATGATGGTAAATAGTGTCTGTCATCTGGCCAAAGTACAAGATTTGTAATCAGAAGTCATTCTGTTATTCTCCCCTCCACCCTGGTAATAGCCAGGAAGAAAGAAACAAAATTTCAACACCTCTGACACCCTCATCTTTATGTTCATAGGTCTTACTCTCAGCCACACAAGTGAAATTCCACAAGATGTTGATTGCCCAGCTCCTTGAGAGGCTTTATTCTCAATACTATTAAAAACCCCTCTCACAAACAGCACAAACAAGGAAGCACTTGTGAGCTCCGTTGTGCCTCTTTAACTGTTACTCAGATGTCATTGTGCAGTGTGAGCCATGGGAGACCTGGGCTTTAGAAGGTACTTTAAGCTGTAAGACCTGTGACATGTCTCAGTGGAGTGGGGGAAGTGGGTACACTGCAGTTCCCAATGGAGTGTAGACAATGGGAGCTGTGGAGGTGTCACTGTAGAGTGTGGGCCATGGGAGACCAAGAGTATGAAAGTAGAGTGTTGGTAATAGAAGCCTTAAAGTGCCACAGTGCAATGCAGGCAATAAAACACTGTGGTGTCAATATGGAGTGTGGGCAGTGTGAGTCCTCATGTGTCACAGTATAGTGAGGTGAGTGGGAGTCTTGGGGGTCACAGTGGAGTGTGGGACATGAATTCCTGAAGTATCACAATGAATTAACCCCATTCTGCAACTATATTGGCCAAGGCCTCACAGGGACTGATCATTAAAAATGATCAGATCATTAAAAATCTTTCACTGACTCACCCCAAATCCATGCCCAAACAACACCAATACTCATACACTTGATGCTGTTTCTTTCCATTTAATTCCATGCTCTGGAGGCCTCTGTATATAAAAGCCTTACCACAGAGACATACTGCACTCTTTCCTATGAAAGAAAATAATGTTTTCTAGAGAACACATTTTTATCTCAAAAAGCTTCTCATGCGCACTATTGTTTGAAGTAAAATGGATCATACATTCTATTTATCTCACACTGTGGGAAGTCCCTTGAACACACCACACCTCATATTATCTCCTCTTGAGCATTATAAGATTACTGAATAATCATTTGAGGCCATAACCTGGGAAGTGGGTCACTGACAAAATTGGGATCTCTTCAGTTTCCTTCAGCCATGTGTTCAACACATCCCACCACAATCACTTTGTCATGGGAAGTGTTCTCACGATGGCCTAAGTAGGAAGAAGAAGACACTTAAGGACATACATGATGGTTGTGATGATCAATAGAAGGACTTGGTGGCACAGTAGCCTCAGGCTTTGCAAGAAGAAGACCCCCAGACAGTTGTAGGAAGTGTTATAGAAAGAACATCATGGGACACTGTTAGGCAGGCCTGAGGGTTGGGTTGGTGGCCTGGAAAGTGATTTCAGAGGAGTGGGTCAGTGAATCTGCTTTTATTCTGAGTGATAGTGGACATCCACACTCCCTCCTCCTTCAGCCTGCCCTGCCTGAACAGAATTGGCACAGCAGTGTTCCAGACTTCCTGTCTCACTCTGATGCCCTGATGGTTGATGTCACAGGCTGTATTCCTCCCAGCTTCAGTTTGTCCATGTGAGAAAACAATTTTCAACTACCTGGAAACCCTGGAGAATATGCCCAGCTGGCGTCTCCTCACTTGCCCTCCTCTATGTCTCCTCTTCTGGTGCCAATCTCCTCACATAGTACTTGAGGGGGTTGGGCCATGCTTCCTTACTGATAATCTGGTAGGGGTAAAAGGGTTCATCAGGAGAGGGCAGAGATATGATTACAAACCGAAGAAGCAGAGAAACACATTGAGCTCTCATGGCATTGTGACTATGGCCCCACTTCAGCAATCCTGCCAGATCCTGCCACATTGTGGTCAGAGAACCAGTTGAAGAAGTTAAATTTGCTGTTCTGGTGCCTGCAGCTATAGGCCCATCATTTTTAATGCTGGTACCACTGAATCCAAATGGAATGGAATGCCTTGTATCCTACAGCATGAGGAGTATGTGAAAAGAAGTACATCACCTTTAAAATTCAACCCATACCCCCATGCAAGTGGCCTCCTTTTACCTGGTGTTGTAAAGAAGTACTCCTTCACAATCACATTATTCAGAAAGTAGGAGCTTCTGCAAAAGAATAGCAAACAGTGATAACCAGGTTAATGGAGAGCACCTCCTACATGAGGCTCTCACCCTGCAGGACAAACTGTTCCTTTGCCACCAACTCCCCTTACAGGTCCTCCTCCTTGTCTTCCTGGTACTCCTCACCCTTTGTCCACTGCTGCACCCCACTCTGGTCATCCTGCACAATCTTTTCTTCATACAGCACCTTCTCTTTCCTCCCCAACTTAGGATGTGGCCAAACCTCCTCACTGGCAGCCAACCTCTGGTCCCCAGTCACAAATACCACAACCTTCACGAGGTCCTCCATCTCCATACCCTTCTCTAATCTCAGTAACACCTCAGCCTCTACCTCCTGGGCATCATCACTTTCCTACACTAACGTGAACAGAAAAGAGTCCTGGGACACTCTACTCTCTGACCTGAGCAAACAGTCCATGTTGCACTGGGTGGCCAGAGGATCCCTAGCACCTGGTGGGCCCCTAGCAGCACTATTACCACCCAAGAGGCCTGACCTGAGGGGGCCCACTGTATTCAAACACAGTCTGAATTGCTATGTGACCCTGGCCCTGAGATGGACGGTGTCAAGAAGTGGTGAGGGAAGCCCTGGAGTGTCACAGTAGAATAGAGGCAATGGAAGTCCTGGAGCTGTCATAGTAAAGTGTGTACAGTAAAAGCCCTGGAAAGTCACAGTGAATTGTAGCCTGCAGGTGCCCTGCAGGGTCACAGGGGAATGTGGGTAGTAGAAGCCCTGGGGTTCAAAATGGAGTTTGAGCCATGGGTGACATTATATTGTCACAGTGGATTGAGGACAGGACAATGATAGATCTGTACTGTTACTGAAATTTGACAGTAAAATTTCTGCAGTATCAAATAAATCCTGGACAGTGGGGTTGTTTGGTGTCATTGTAGAGCGTGGCCATGGGGAGTCCTTAATGTGTCACAGCTGAGTGTGGCAATGTGAACCTTGGGGTGTCAGTGTGGATTCTTGTCAGAGGGAATTCAGAAGGTGTTATAGTAGGGCAGGCAGTTGGAGCCCTGGGGTGTGACAGTGGCGTTTGAAATTGCAAGTTCTATGGTATCACAATGGAGTGTGAACTGTGGTTCTCCTGAAAGTATCTCAGTGGAGTGGGTGCAGGGACAATTCTGGAATGCCAAAGTGGAGTGTGGGCTATGAAAGACCTGTGATGTCATAGTGCACAATGGAAGTGTGAGCACTTGGCTGTCATAGTGGATTTTGAACAATATGAAATTTTAGGTGTCACGGTAGTCTGTAGACAGTTGGAGCTCTGGGGTATCACTATGAAGTGTGAGCACTGTGAACCCTGTGGTTTCAGAGTGGATAGCGGGCCGTGAAAAACCTGGAAGTATCAGGGTGGAGCGTCATCTGTGGTTGCCATGCAATTTAACTTTGGACTGTGGCTGTAGGAGCCATGAGGTTTTTTTGGCTTTTTAATCCTCACTTGAGGTTATTTTTTCCATTGCTTTTCAGAGAGAATGTGTATGTGTGTGTGTGTGAGAGAGAGAGACAGACAGACAGACAGACAGACAGACAGACAGACAGACAGAGAAAGAGACAAAGAGAGAGACATCAAAGAGAGAGACACACATCCCTCACACACCAGACAAGGGCCAGAGCCTACAATCAAGGTATATTCTGTTGTCCAGAATCAAACCCAGATCCTTCAGTCTGAGGACCAATTCTCTAACCACTGAGCAGAACCTGCTAGGGTATACCTTTGATGTTTTACAGTGACATGTGGGTAGTAGGAGCCCTGGGGGTCCATGTTTAGTTTGGGCACTGTGAGCCCTGGCATGTCCAAGTGAAGTGTTGGGAGAAAGAACTCTAGGGTATGAAAGTAGAATGTTGGAAGTGAGAGCCCTGTCACACTAGAGTGTTGGTCATGGGAGCTCTGAAATATTACAGTGGATTATAGGCAGTGGGAGCCCTGGGGTGTCATAGTAGAGTGCTGGCAATGGAATCCTGGAAGTTTTACAGTAAAGTGTGGTTGGTGAGAGAACTGGAAAGTCACAGTAAATTGTGGGCTGCAGGAGCCCTGCAGTGTCACAGGGGAATGTTTGGTAGTGGGAACTAAAGGGTTAAAAATGGAGTTTGGCAGTGATAGAGATCACTGTCACAGTGGAGTGAAGACCTGGTAGCTCTGAACTGTCACAGCAAAGGTGACAGTGGTAGTCCTGGGATATCAAAGTAAATTCTGGATAATGGAAGCCATTGGCTGTTACAGTAGAATGTGGTTGGTGGGCGTCTGTAAGATGCCTTAGTAGAGTGTGGCAATATGAGCCTTAGGGTGTCAAAATGAATTCAGGGCAGTGGAAGTCTTGCATGTGGGAAGCTCATAGAATGTGGGTGTGGGAGTCTGAATGTGTCATAGTAGTGTGTGCAGTGGGGGCCCTGGTTTGTGACAGTGAAGTGTGGTAGTGTGAATTCTGCGGTGTCCTACTGGAGTGAGTGCAGTCATAGCCCTGCAGATGTCATAGTGAAGTGAAGGCAGTGGTAGCCCCTGAGGTGTCATAGTGTAGTGTGGTCAGTTGGGACTCATAGGTTTCAATGTGGATTGTGGGCAATGGGATACCTGGGGTGTTACCATGGTTTTGGGGCCATAAGTACCCTGGGGTGTCAGAGTAGAGTGTTGACATTGGTAATCGCCTGGCATCACAGTGATGTGTGGGCCATGGGAGCCCTGGGAGACAGAATGGTCTGTAGGCCCTGGAATCCAGTGTCAAAGTAGAATGTGGGCAGTGAGAGCACAGAGGTTCACAATAGTGTGTGTGTAGTGGGAGACTTATTGTGTCACCCTGTGGTGTCACTGTAGAATCTGGTCCATTGCAGCCCTGGGGTGTGAGAGTGAAGTTTGCTATTGGGATTCTTGTGTGATAAGATTGATTCTGGGCAGTGGGAACCCTCATGAGTCACAGTGAAATTAGGACAGGGAGAGCCCTGGTTTATCAAAATGGATTGCTGGTAGAGTTAGCCTTGACATGTCACAGTCGGGTATTGGCCGTTGTAGCCTTGGGGTGCCATAGTAAATTGCACAGGGTGAGCCATTTTTGTCACAGTGGATTATGGGTTGTTTGAGATTCTGGATTTCACAGTAGAATGTTCTCAGTGAATCCCAGGGAGTGAAAATATAGTGAGGGCAGTGAGACCATAGCACATCACAAAGGGGGGTGTGTGATGGAAGCCCATGGGTGTCACTGTGGAAAGTGAACTCTAAAAGCAACTGGGTGCCAGAGAGGAGTTTTTGGAATGAGCCCTGAGGTATCACAAAGGAGTGGAAGACCTGGGAAGTGATATTTAAGGGTGGGCATTTGGAGCCATAATATATCACAGTGTAGTGATGCAGTGGTAGCATAGATGTATCAAAGGACAGCGTGGGCCTTAAAATTCTGTGGTGTCACAGTGCTGGTTCAGCATTTGAAGGCCTAGAGTGGCACAGTGGAGTGTTGGCAGTGGAAGTTCTAACAATGTCACACTGGTGAGTGGGTAATTGGAGCCTTGGAGTGTCACAGTGGGTGTGTGGGTAATTGGAATTATTGGATATCACAGTAGAATATGGATTATGAGAATACAGCATTGTAACAGTGGAGTGGGGGTATTGGGAGCTCAGGAGTGTTCACTGTAATCTCTGTGGAAGCCCTGAGATATCCAGTAGATAACAGACAGCTGGTACTTTTAGTTGTTACAGGGTAGTGTTTGTGTTTTTTTTGGAGGTCTTAGGAATAACAGTGAAATGTGTGGATTATGAGTCCTAGCATGTCATAGTTTAATGAGGATAGTGGGAACAAAGGGGTTCATAATAGAATGTCACTGGAGACCTCAACATTTCAGAGTAGCCTGGGTTTGTTGAGAATCCTAAGGTATCATACTAGAGTATGGACATTAAGAGCCATTAAGTTTGACAGTGGCATATGGGGAAGTATGGGCCTTAGAGTATCAAAATACATTTGGGCAATGAGATTTCTGGTGTGTCACAGTACAGTGTAGGGAGTATGAAAAGTGACACATCAGAGTGATGACACCAATAGCCTTGGGATGCCAAATTAGATTGTGGGCTTGAAAATTCTATGGTGTCAAAATGAAGATTGGAAGTGAAAGGTCCTGCGGGTCAAAATGCATTCTGAACAGTGGGAACCCATGGTTGTCACACTAGAGTGTAACCTTTGAACTTTTCATCATGCCCCAGTGGATTGTGCTCATTGGGACCTGTATGAGGGTCAAAGTTGAATGTTGGCACTGGAGCCCAGTGGTTTACAAACGTTTGTGAGCTGTGGGATTTTTTATGCTTTCATAGTGGAGTGAGGATAGTGGTAGACCTTAGGTGCCAAAGTACAGCACTGGCTGGGAGCTCTTGGGTGTTAAGTACAGAGATTGGAAGAAGGAATTGGTTTTCAAAGTTGACAGTATGCAGTGGAAGTATAGATGTGTCTCAGGTGAGTGTGGCAATGTGAGCCCTGGGATGTCAAAGTATTCTCTGGGCAGTGGGATATTATAGGTACCACTGTAGATTGTCACTAGTGATAAGTTTGAAGGTGTCGCTGTGTAATGCAGGTCATGGTAGGCCTGAGGTGTCATATTTTAGGGTGGACAGTGAGAAACGTCTAGGGAATACATTAGGAAATGGGTTTTTGGAGCCAAGACATTCACAAATGAGGGTCATGCATGAGAGCCCTGAACTTTTCACAGAGGAGTGAAGACAGTGATATCCTTTGAGATTAACAGTTGTGTGTTCACATCAGGGGATGTTTGGTGTCATATTTGAAAATGGATAGTGGATGGTCCTGAGGAGTCAAAGGAGATTGTGGGAAGTGGGATACCTGGGATATCACAATAGTGTATGTGCAATGGGATCCCTTCCATGTCATGCTAGAATGTGGGCTGTGAGAGCTCAGCATTGTAACAGTGAAGTGTAGGCATTGTGAGATTGGATTATTACAGTATTGTCCATGGAAGATCTAGGGTACATGGTAGATAATAAGTTTTGGAACTTTCAGGTGTTATAGTGAAATATAAACTTTGGGAGGCATGGGGTGTCACAATCATATGTGGGTAGAAGGGAGCCTTAGCATGTCACAATGCAATGTGTGCAATGGGAGCTCAGGATTCAAAATGGGATGTGCATGGTGGGAGACCTGAAATATTAGAGAGTAATGAGGTCATTGAGAGCCTTGGGGTATCATATTGGGGTACGGGCATTAAGAGCTATTGGGGAACACAGTGGAGTTGGGCAGTATGTGAGCTAGGGGGTCAAAGTGGATTTGAACACTGGAAATTTTTGTGTGTCGCACTGGAACAAGGTTATGTGAGTCTGGAAGGTGTCACAGTGGAGAATGTGCTGTGGGATCCCTGAGAGTCAAAGTGAAGTGGAGGAGTGGGAAATCTGGATTGTCGGAGTGGAATGTGGGCAATGAAAGTCCTTGGAAAGAACAGCAAAGTGTTGAAAATTTAACCCGGGGTGTCACAGTGCAGTGTTGGCCATGCAAAACCTGGAGTATCATGGTTGATTGTGAGCAATAGGAACATTTGTGTGTCAAAGGTGATTATGGGCAGGTGGAATTCTAGGTTATCACAGTGGAATGTAGTCAGTGGCAATGCTGAATTGTTATAGCAGAGCTTGAACAGTGGGAGCCCTACAGAGTCTGTAGCTATGGGTTCACAAATAAGGGTCATGAATGGGAGACCTGAATGTTTCACAGTGGAGTAAAAACAGTGAGAGCCCTTGGACTTAACAGCTGTGAGTTCACCCCAGGAGACATAGGGTGTCACCAAGGGAGAATGTGCAGTGGGAGTCTGGAAGGTGAGAAGGGATAAGTGTATTTGGGGCAGTGGGACCCCTGTGGTGTCACAGTGGAGGTGTGGGTAATGAGATACCTTGGGTGTCTCAGTGGAATTTGGGCTGTGAGAACACTTAAATTCCAGTATAAATGTGGAATATGGGCATTAGTAGCCCAGGAGTGCTATAGTGGATTTTTTGTTGTGGAAGCCCTGGTTAATCACAAGAGATAATGGGTACTGGTGCTTTTGGTTTTACAGGAGATCATTTGCATTTGGAGGTGTGGGATGAAACAGTGGAATATGGGTTGATAGTTCTAGCAATGCACAGTGGGATGAAGCTAGTGGGAGCCAAGGGGTTCACAGCAAAATATAGGCACTGTACACTTGAGTGCCTCAAAGAGCTTGAGGTCATTGAGAGCCCTGCAGAACCACAACAGAGTATGGTCATTAAGAGCCTTTGGGGTTGAGAATGTAGTGTGGGCAGGATATGCCATAGGATGTCAAAGTGGTTGGGCTAGTGGGATTTCTGGTGTGTCACAGTAAAGTTTAGTTAGTGAGAGACCCAAATGTGTCACAGTAATGTATCGAGAGTGGTAATCCTGATGTGTCAAAGTACAGTGTGGGCCTCGAGGTCATTGCGGAGATTGGAAAAAAAGTCCTTGGGTGACACAGCAGTGTATGTAGAAGTCCTAAATATGTCACACTTCAGAAAGGGCAGTGCAAATCCTGGGGTTTCAGAAGAGATTTTGTGTAGTGGTCAACTGGGTGTTACAATAGAGAGTGTGCATTGGCATATGTTGGGTGTCACAGTGGAAAGTGGGCTCTGAGAACCTAGAGGTGTAAATGTGGAATGGGGGCATTGGGAGGTGGGAGGAGTCACAGTAGAATGTGGATGGTGAATGTCCAGGAGTTCAGAATGGAGTGTGAGCAGTGGGAATCCTTAAGATGTCAAATAGGTGTGACAACATTGAGAGCCCTGTGGTATCACATTGGATTATGGGCTTTAAGAGTCTTTGGGGGTTGCTATAAACTATGGGGAGTATGGGCCAAGTTATCACTGTGGAATGTGAAATATAAGACCAACTAGATGTCATACAGGTGTTTGGGGAGTGGTGTGTGTGCAGTGGGAGTCCTGGTTTGTCTCAGTGGTATTTGTGTGGTGAGAATGCAGGAGCATTATAGTGAACTATGGGTTGTGGAAGTTATGTGTTTTTATTTTGGAGTGTAGACATGGAGCACCGGGGAAATCATAAAAGAGTGTCATCAGCAGGAACCCTGGGAAGTCAGATTATAGTTGGCACTGGGAGGAATGATGTTTCACAGTGGAGTGATGCCAATGGTAGCCACGAGGTGATCAGGGACAATGTGTGTCTTAAAGCCTCTGTGGTGTCACAGTGCTCGGTTGGCAGTTGAAACCCTAAGGTGGCACTGTGGAGTATGGGGAGTTGAACATCTGCAGTGTGACAATGGAGTGTGGGAAGTGGAAGTTCTGATGTAATGTGTGAGTACTGAGAACCCTGGACTGACACATTGGAGTGTGGGCAGTGGGATCTAGGGAAGGAGCAGTGAAATGTGGGCAATGTTAGCCATGGGGTGCCAGAGTTTAGTGTTGGCCATGGAAAAACTGATCATTATTGATTGTGGGTAACAGTAATGTTGTGTATCAAAATGGATTTGGGGAAGTGGGAATCCTGGGGCACCTCAGTGGAGTATGAGCAGTGGGAATGCTGTATTGTCACAGTGGAGTTTGGGCCATTTTAGCACCACAGGGATCATAGAAGAAAGGGGGCATTGGGAGCCAAGAATTTCACAAATAAGTGTCTTTCATGGGATCTCTGAACATTTTACAGCAGAGTGAAAACATTGAGAGACCTGTAGTTTAAAATGTGTGTGTTCACATAAGGAAACTTGGGCGTCACATGGGGAATACACAGGAGAAGCCTGTGCAGGGAGAGAAGGGGATTGTAGACAGTGGGATTCCTGTATATCACAGCGGAGGTGTGCATAATGGGAAACTCCAGATGTCACAGTGGAATTTGTGCTGTGAGAACCTGGCAGTCTAACAGTGGACTCTAGGCATTGGGAGCTCTGGAGTGTTAGAGTGGAGTATTTTCTGTGGAAGCCCAGGGGATCTGACAGGAGCTCCTGACTCCTCTTTTCATTTCTTTCAGCTTGGGTAGCTACTCATGTGTACTGCTTCTATGACACCTGATATTGACATGATGGTAAAGAGGCGAAGGTTTCAGGTTGGCATTACTGTGGGCAGCTGGTACTTTTGGTTGTTATGGGGAAGTATGCACATTTGGAGGCATAGTGTGTCACAGTGAAGTGTGGGCCATGTGTGCCATAGGGTGTCAGAGTGGTTTTGGGCCGTGGGATTTCTGGTGTATCATAGTAGAGTTTAGGCAGTGGGAGTCTGAAAGGTGTCACAGTGGAGTGTTGAGAATGGTAATTTTGAGGTTTAATAGTACAGTGTGAAACTGCATATTCTTGGGTGTTAGTGTAGAGATTGGAACAGGAAGTCCCTGAGTGTCACATTAAAGTGTATGCAGTGGAAGTTCTAAATGTATCAAAGTGAAGTGTGCCAGTGAGAGCCCTGGTTTTCCATTGTGTTCTATGGGCAGTGGGATACAATTGTTGCTTCTCAGGTTTGAAGGTGTCATTGTGTAATGTTGGCCAAGGTAACCTTGGGATGTCACTGTTGATGGTGGGCAGTGAGAGAGCAGGTGGATTAGAGGAGGCAATTAACTTTGGGAGCCAAGGAGTTCACAAATGAGTGTCATGCATTGGAGTTATTAAAGTGTCAAATGGAATGAGGATAGTGAAATCCCTCAGGTTTAACAATGCTGTGTTAATCTCAGGAGACTTGAATTGTCACAGCAGGAGCCCTTGGGTATCGAGATGGTCCTTGGACAGTGACAAACTGCAGGTGCCACCGTATAGTGTGATCATAGGTGGTTGATAGTTGTCAGATTGTAGTAGCATTGTAGTACCCCATGGGTGTCACTGTGGAGTGTGAACTGTGGGAGCCCCTGGAGAGTGATTAGAGTGTGGACAATGGGAGCCCATGGGTGTCAATGTGGAGTGTGGACAGTGGAAGCCCAGGGAAGAACAGAGAAGTGTTGACATTGTGGGTCCTCAGGTGCCTCAAGTGGAGTAATGGGCATTGTTGTCCTGTGGTGTGACAGTAGATAGTAGACCCATTGGATGAAACTGTTGAATGTGTGCAGTGGGATATTTGGGGTGCCTAATTGCACTGTGGCATGTGGAATATTTAGGGTGTGACAGTGGAGTTTGAGCAGTGTGAAACCTAAATTTTACAGTTGAGTTACATCAGTGGATTACCTTCAGTATTAGAATGGAGCGTGGGACTTAAGCGCCCTCATGTATCTCATTAGAGCCTGGGCAGTGGGTTCCATATGAAATCACACTGGATTGTGTGAAGTGAGATCCACGATGATGTTAAAGTATATTTAAATCATTGGATTGCTGCAGTGTAACTGTGGATTGTAAAATTTGGAGTCCTGTTGTATCACAGTGGAGTTTGGGCAATGGGATTCTGGAAAGTCAAAGTAGAATGAGGGCATTTCTAACCTTGGTTGTCACTCTAGGTTTTGGGCTATGGGAGCCCTGAGGATCGGAGTGGAATGTGGATAGAAGGAGCCCAGGGGTTCACAATAGTGTTTAGGTTGTGGAGGACCATATTGCATTACAGTGAACTGAGGACAATGTAGAGTGCAAGCCTGGGAGATCTGGGATGTCACAGTGGAGATTAGAAGTCAGTGTCCTTTGATCTTAAAGTGAATTCTGGAAAGGGAAGCTTGGGTGTCACAGTAGGGTTTATACAGTGGTAATACTAAATGTGTCTCAGTGGAGTGTGGCAGTGTGATTTCTGGTGTGTGAAAGTAGTTCCTGAGCAGTAGGAAACAACAGGTGTCATGTTAGAGTGTGGCCAGTGGGTGGTCTGAAAGTGACAAAATGTAATATCCATTTTGGTAGGACTGGATTGTAACAGTAAAGTGTGGTCATGGGGAATGTTGGACTGCCATAGTGGAGTGTGGACACTGCAATTGCTGGGGTGTCAAAGTGGAGTGGGGAGTGGGAGCTCATGTATGTCACTGTGGAATGTGATCTCTGGGAGTCCCTGGATGTCAGTAGTTTTGGAAGTGAGAGCCTGAGGTATGACAGAAGAGTGAGAACAGTGGAGGCCCTTCAAAGTCAGATTTGAGGGTGGGAATTGGGAACTGTGATGGGTCATAGTGTAATGATGACAGTAGTAGCCATGAGGCAACAAAGGACAGGGTGGGCTTTAAAACTCTGTCATGTGACAGTCTTGGGTTGGCATTTGAATCCTGAGGGTGGCACTAGAGTGCGGGCAATAGAAAATGTAAAGGTGTCACAGTGGCATCTAATTAATTGGAGCCCTGGAGTGTCACAGTGGATGCATGGGGAATGTGATGATTTTGGTGTCACAGTGGAATTTGAGCAGTGAGAACCTAGGAGTGTAAATGGAATGTGGGCATTGAAAGCTCTGGAGTGTTACACTGGAATATTATCTGTAGAATCCCTGGGCCATCACAGTAAATAAGGGGCAGCTGGTACTTTTTGTTGTTACAGAGCAGTGTTGCATTTGGAGGCATGGGGAGTAACAATGTAATGTGGAATTGAGATCCCTAGCATGTCACAGTTTGAGAATAGTGGAAGCCTAGGTGTTCAAAACAGAATCAGGGCACTGCAGAACTGGATATCTCAGAACATTTTGTGTACTCTGAGAGTCCTGGCATAACATATTAGAGTATGAGCATTAAGAGCCATTAAAGCTGACAGTAGGGTGTAGGCAGTATGTGTTCTAGGATGTCAACATGGATTTGGGCAGTGAGATTCTAGAGTGTCACATTACAGTGTAAGTAGTCAGAGTCTGAAGAGTCACAGTGGAGTGATGAGAGTTGTATCCCTGAGGTGAGAAAGTAGAGTATGGGCCAACCACCATGCAACCTGAACTTTCCAAAATGACCTGGGTGTGATATCACCATGGAGTCATAAACTTGGCTGCTATACAAGTTTTCTGTGATCTGTCCATACATTGCAGCAGAAGTGATGCTCTTACAATTTTCCCTGGCAGATAGGGATTGTGGTTAGAGCCTTAGAAATACCTGGAGAAGAATTACAGTGTAGATACTCAGGATTTTCGACAAAGGTCATGATATCGCCCACAATGAACTATTTTTCTTTTGGAAAACAACAATTGTCCTATGTTTGTTTAAAATTTGGCATAGAAATTTCTTTCATAAAAATGGAGCCACATGCTCAGACCATCATGCAACATGCAACATCATCTCCGATGAGAAATAACAGCTTTTAAGCACCCCTCTTTTCTGCCACTTTAGTGACCCGACTGAGCAAGTTCATGGAGTCAAGAACAGAAAGCAGAAATCCTTCCATGATGTTTCTTCCCCCTGACTCACTGAGAAACAAAAGGACCTGTACCCAGAAACTGGCAAACCAAATCATCATAGTCTACTGGGTTGCAGAGACCTGGAAAAGAAGTAACCCTAGAGGTCAAGCTCCATAGGTCTCTTGTTCCCCAGAGACTTGTGGAGAGTCAAGATTTCCAATCTCTTGTTGAGGTCCATCTGGGCATCACAAGTGGCTTTCATCTTTTCTAAAGTGCAGAGCAGTCCTAGTTTGGGGGGGCAAATGTTCAATGTAGGGGGGCTCTCATCACCCCTCAAACTGGACTAAGATAAGTTCCAAAGGGTTTCCTTGATTTCGAAGAAGAACACCTTAAACATGAGCCACTAAAAGAGCATCAGCCTGAGCTGTTCATTATGAAATGGGTGCAAAGTCACTCACGGAGTCATAAATTTGGTCATGCACAATATTATCACAACACAAGTTTAATGTGGTACCTGCATGATTGATCATGAGAGAACCAAACAGTTATACAGAAGCTGGTCCAATTGCCCTTAGCCCTGACTGCTATACAGTGGATCCCTCTTTCTGTTAAAAGCAGTGGATTCATGAAAAGCACCTTATGACCTGATGATACAGGAATAAAAGGTGTAACCTGGCTTATAAAAAATTAAACATGACATTCAAGAACAACCATAGTGTGGACAGCCAGAGCATGACATAATATCTGTAAACATATGTGAAGGGCAGTGGGAAAGCAAATAGTGACAACGGACAGGGTTTGGCTCAGTTCACCTCATCATTCACTTTGTTTGGAAGACAAATTCACAAATATACTATTGTATGCTGATTTATGGTTCTGGGCTTTATTTTACATCAATAGCCAGGGATCTGAAAGATTTGGGATTAAAAAATTATTCATATTGAAATTTGTGCAGAGTTTATGGACAGTGTTAATTCAATGGGCAAAAATATACAAATATATATGTATGTCTTATGATGCTTATCACAGTGTGGCCTCAAAGTGGAGGATTTCATTAATAAAGGATATTTCACACATTCTTTATTTACTCTCATCTGAAGAATGTGAAAGCCACAATCAAAGAAACATACAAAATCTCCAATATACAGAGAAAATTGTGGTAGTTATAAGAGAAAAAATATCTTAACTGAGGATAAGGAGAGCTATGGATGCCAAATATAAGGATACTGGACTTTGGTGGTGCACATAATGGAGTATGCTATGTTGGGTTACAGAGATGTGCAAGTGAAATTTAATAATATTATTAACCATGTTATCTGAGAATATTCAATAATAAAATAATTTTAAAAGAATCTGTCAGTCCCACTCCTGTTTTGGAAAATAAGAGATAGTTTTCTGTTTTTGAATAATATGAACATATTTTTGTTTACTTACCTTTTGTTAAGTTAGGATCAGGTAAATCATTTGATGAAACAGGGACATAGCATGTGTCTGTAGGGTATTAGCCATCAGACAGTTAATTTGGAATAGTGTCCAAAAAAATAAAAGAAAATCAATCACTAAGTGTTAAAAACCCAGATGCTATTCCAGAGTCCACTCAAGACAATTTCTAAATATTGGGCTACAGCATGACTAAATGGAGTGATGACTGCTGTTGGAAATCAGTGGGTTTTTCTCAGTTATAGTTTTCAACTCTGTGGAGATGACATAGGTGTTTTTAAATTTTTATGAGTGGTACACAATAGCACATATAGATGGATTCCTTTATTTATATCAAATACACCAAATTCAGCTTGACAGTTTTCAGGACATTGATAGATATTTTTTCTCAATAGTTCCAAGCCAATGTGAGAGGAAAAAAAAAAGAAAAAAAGGGAAAAGTTCAAGGTAGAGTTATAACCGATATTGGAGAATACTAGAATTATTAAGGATTTGTCACAGATTGGGAAAATGTGTAATGGTAGTTACATCTTCTGTGGCAGTTGCCAACATGACTAGACAGATACCAGCAGGAATCTAAAAGTAAGAAACAAAGTGTGACCCTTGAGGGACTGTGCTAATCTTTGTGAGAACTGTGTGAGTTCTGTAAATTATACAAGCATGAAAATAAGCAGTATGTGTGGAAATAATTAATGGTTGTTGGCAATGATAAACATAAATTTGTATGACATGAAATTTATTAAAATTGGCCCACCATACAGAGATCCTACTTTTATATCTGTAGCCTGTGTTTATTGGGATAGTTGGCTGAAAACTGCATCCAATAATAACCCGATAACTGTGACATGGAAATGCCTGCTGTCTCTTGTTTTATGTAGAAGAAGCAATTCAAAATCTTAAATGTAATGTCTGAGTGGATGGGTCATATAAGTCATATTGCACCATTTGGCAGTATCTAAATGGCATACCTTTTAATAAATACATTGAGAAATATATTGAAGAGAAGAAACAGCATATTTGAAGAGCTGCATGATGACCCATTTTTTAGGACCAGACAGTGAAAACTGAGGCCTTTCAATTGTAAAATCTGTATGTGATGGGTATTACTGGACACCTGGGTGTTGGAGTTAATGCTCCTTGTCCAATCACTAAATTCATTGAATATTTCATCACCCTAAAATACAGCAAATCCAATCAGAATTTAATGTCTATCTGGCTCTGACCTACAGTGTTGGCTACACATGGTGTTACTAGAAGTAAAGAGAGCAAGCCTAACACAATTTCCATCAATCTGTTGAAGCTGAAATGTTCTAACTGAAGTGAACAGTGGTGTCACTGGAATAAGAAAACAGGCAGTGAATTAACTAATCCAAGACATGAGCCATTTTACACACTCAGAATTCTTTTAAAACTAATCTTTGTTGAAAGTATTACAGATGCCCCCCCTTTTCCCACTTTGATCTCCACTCACATCAATCCCACCCCTAGGCATTTCCCATACCAATATCTGTGCCCATGGGTTATGCTAATGAACATATAAGTTATTTGATTAATCTCTCCCCACCCACCCCCACATTCCCTCTAAGATCCTGTAGTCTTTTTCATTTTGCTTATTACATTCCACATATGAGTGAGATCAGGTGGTATTTGTCTTCCTCTAATTGGTGCATTTTTCTTAGCATAATACTCTCCAGTTCACTCCATGCTGTCCCAAAGGGTAAGGGATTCTTCTTCTTTACAACTGCATAGTATTCCATAGTGTAAATGTACCAAGGTTTTCTTATCCACTCATCTACTGATGGGCATTTGTTCTGTTTCCAGATTTTAGCTATTCTAAGTTGTGCTGCTATGAACAAAGGGGAACATAAGTTTTTTCTGATTGACGTTCCAGGGTTGTTAGGATATATTACTGCAAGTGGGATCACTGGGTCAATTAGCAGTTCCATTTTTAATTTTTGGAGGAAACTTCATACTGCTTTCTATAGTGGCTGCACCAGTCTTCACTCCCACCAGCAGTGAACAAGGGTTCCTTTTCTCCACATCCTCAACCGCACTTGTCTTTTGTTGATTTGTTCCTGGTAGCTATTCTGAGAGGTGTAAAGTGATACCTCATTGACCTTTTAATTTGTATCTTTCTAAAGATTAGTGACTTTGAGTGTTTTTTCATAATCTCTTGGTCATCTGTATATTCTTTACTGAGAAGTGTCTGTTTAGGTTTTAGGAGCTTTCCCCATTTTTTAGCTGGATTGTTTGTCTTACTTTTGTTAAGTTGTAAGAGTTTGTTATATATTTTGGATATTAAATCTTAATCAGATATGTCATTGGCAAATATGTTCTTCCATACAATGGGCTCCCTTTTTGTTCTGTTGATGGTTTCTTTCTCTGTGCAGAAGCTTTTCATTTTGATGTAGTATCATTTATTTCCCCCTTTGTTTCTCTTACCCTAAGAGATATACCAGCAAACACATTGCTATGAGAAACGTCTAAAATTTTGCTGCCTATGTTTTCTACTAGCATTTTTAAAATTCACGTCTTATGTTTAATGTTTTATCCATTTTGGTGTTTGGGTTTTTTGTATGGTGTAAGTTGGTGGTGTAATTTATTTTATTTTATTTTTTTGCATGTACCTGTCCAATTTTCCCAACACCATTCTTTGAAGAGACTGTCTTAACTTCATTGTATGTTCTTGCCTTCTTTGTCAAATATTAATTGAATGTAATGGCATGGGTCAATTTCTGGGTTCTCTGTTTTGTTCCACTTATCTATATGTCTGTTCTTGTGCCAGTACCAGGCTGTTTTGATTACAGTGGCTTTGTAGTATAACTTGATATCTGATCATGTGATCACTCTAACTCTGTTCTTCTTCCTCAAGATTGCGGTGGCTATTCACAGCCTCTTTTGGTTCCATATAAATTTGCAAAGTGTTTGTTCTAGATCTGTGAAATATACTGTTGTTATTTTAATAGGGTTTGAATTGAATTTATAGATTGCTTTCAGTAGCATGGATATTTTAATATGTTAATGTTTCCAATCCTTGAACACAGTATATTCTTTCACTTGTTTATATCATCCTCTACCTCTTTTTACAATGTCCTAGTCCTATAGTTTTCAGAGTTCAGGTCTTTTACCTTCTTGGTTAAGTTTATTCTTAAGTATGCAAATTTTTTGTTGCAATGGTAAATGGGATTGTTTTTTAGTTTCTCTTTCTGAAATTACATTATTGGTGTATAAAAATGCCAGCAATTTCAAGATATTAATTTTTTATCCTGTTACCTTGTCAAATTTATTTATTAAATCTAGTAGTTTTTTGGTGCAGACTTTATGATATGCTGACTTTAATCTCTGTACAAATCATGTCATCTGCAAACAATGACAATTTTATTTCCTCCTTTCCAATTTGGATGCCTTTTATGTTTTCTTCTTGTCTAATTGCTGAGGCTAGGACTTCCAGTACTATATTGAAGAAGAGTAGTGAATGGGCCACCCCAGTCTTGTTCCTGTTCTTAGGGAGAATAGTTTTAGTTTTTGCCCATTGAGGATGATGTTGGCTGTAGGTTTGTCATATATAACTTTTATTATGTTGAGGCATGATCCCTCTATTCCCATCTTGCTAAGAGATTTTATCAAAAATGGATATTGGATTTTACTGAACGCTTTTTCTGCGTCTACTGACATGATCATGTAATTTTTGTTTTTCAATTTGTTTATGTGATGTATCATGTTTATTGATTTGATAATATTGAACCAGGCTTGCATCCCTGGAAAAAGTCCCACTTGGTCATGGTGTATGATCTTTTGAATATATTGTTGAATCCTATATGCTAATATTTTGTTGAGTATTTAACATCTATATTCATCAGGGATATTGGCCTGTAATTTTCTTCTTTGTAGTGTATCTTGTTTTGGAATTAGGTTAATGCTGGTCTCATAAAATAAGTTTGGAAATGTTCTTTCATCTTGGATTTTTTGGAATAGTTTGAGGCAGATAGGTGTTCTTTTTTTGAATGTTTGGTAAAGCTCCCCTATGAAGCCATCTGGGCCAGGGTTTTGGGGGCTTGGAGTTGTTTGATTACTGATTCAACTTCAACAACAGTTATCAGCCTATTCAAGTTTTCCAATTCTTCCTGAGTTTTGAAATCTTTTATTTTTCTAGGAATTTGTCCATTTTATCCAGCTTGTCCAGCTTGGGTGCAAACAGCTGTTCACAGTATTTTGTTACACAATCCTTTGTATTTCTGTTGGGTAAGTTGTTACTTCACCTCTTTCACTTCCGATTTTTATTTGGATCCTCTCTCTTTGTTTCTTAGTGAGTCTGGCTAAAGCTACATCAGTCTTATCCATCTTTTCAAAGAATAAGCTCTTGGGTTAATTGATTTTTTTAATCTCTATTTTATTTATTTCTGCTGGGATCTTTATTATTTCTTTCCTTCTACTTATACTGGATTTTTCTTGTTGTTCTCTTTCTAAGTCTTGGGTTAGACAGTCTAATTATAATATTTTTTCTTATTTCTGTAGTGCAATGCACTTCTCTGTCAGAACTGTTTCATTGTGTCTCATAGATATGGAGTTGTTGTGTGTTCATTTTTATTTGTTTCTCGGAAGTTTTTAATTTCTTTCTTGATCTCTTTGGTAACCCATTCATTGATTTAGAACAAGTTATTTAGGCTCTTTGTGTTAGAAAGTATTTTAGTATTTTTATTGTTAATTTCTAATTCTATGCCATTGTGGTCCGAGAAGGTGCTTGATATAATTTCAAAATTCTTGTTTTGTTTCCTAACATGTTGTCTATCTTCAAGAAAGTATCCTGTACACTTGAGAAGCTTGTATATTCTGCAGCTTTGGGTTTAAATGTTCTGTAAATGTCAATAAAGTTCATCTTATCTAGTGTGTCATTTAGGGTCACTTTTCCTTGCTGATTTGATGTCTGAAAGACCTATCCAGTAAAATCAGTGGGGTGTTAATATCTCCTACTAGGACTGTATTTCTGTCAAATCTCTCTCTTATAGTCCTCTAGAAGTTTTTGGATTTTGTGGTTTTTTAATAAATTTTGGTGCTCCTATATTGGATGCATATTTGTTTATCATGGTTATATCCTCTTGCTTAATGGATTCCTTTGGCATTATGTAGTAACTATTCTTATCTCTCATTATAGTCTTCATTTTGAGGTATATTTTATCCGATATGAGTATTGCTATCCCAGGGTATTTTTTTCATTTCCATTTGCATGGTAAAAATTTTCCATCCCTTCACTTTTATCCTGTGTGAGTCTTTCTTTGTTCTGAGGTGAGTCTCTTATAGACAGCATATATTTGGGTCATGTTTTCTTGTCCATTCAGCCACGCTGTGTCTTTTAATTGGGGCATTCAATTCATTTACAGTTGAGGTTATTATTCATAGATTGCCATTTTAATTCTCTATGCCTATATATATA
>NW_015504855.1:195148-221762 GCF_001595765.1 Miniopterus natalensis
TATATATATATATATATATATATATATATATTTCTACTTCTAATTACATCAGTTCCTTTAAGATTTCCTATAATGCTGGTTTGGTGGTGATAAAC
Source organism: Miniopterus natalensis (assembly GCF_001595765.1). The sequence continues at coordinate 195,244 of NW_015504855.1, forward strand.
TCCTTTAGATTTTTTGTTGTTGTTGTATGGAAAGCTCTTTACTTCACCAACTATTTTGAATGATAGTCTTGCTGGAGAGAGTAGTCTTGGTTTCAGATCCTTGTTTTCATTATCTTGAATACTTCATTCTATTCCTTCTGGACTGAAAAGTTTCTGATGAGAAGTCTGCTGACAGTTTTATGGGAGCTCTTTGTAGCTAACAGATTGTTTTTCTCTAGCTGCTTTTAAGATTCTCTTTGTCTTGAATACTTGACATTTTAATTATGATGTGTCTGGGCATGGGTCTCTTTGGATTGTTTTTGTTTGGGACTCTCTATGCCTCCTGACCTTGTGTGATTTGTCCTTGACCAGATTAGGGAAGTTTTCTGCCATTATTTTTTCAAACAAATTATCTTCCTTTCTTATTATCTTCCCCTTCTGGTACTCCTATAATGTGACTATTGTTACATTTTATTTTGTCCCACAGCTCCCTTAGACTGTCCTCCTGTTTTTTAATTGTACTTTTTTGGGGGGAATCTCTAAGTGAGTGATTATTTCTATCCTGACTTCTAATTTGCTGATCCAGTCCTCAGCTTCCTCTAATCTTCTGTTTATTCCTTTCAATGTATTCTTTAGTTCTACTAGGCCATTCTTAATTTCCTTCATAGTCTCCATATCTTTTTCATACTGTTGAGCATCCCTATGATCAATATTCTGAACTCTATATCGAATAGATTGCTCATTCCCATTTATTTTAGCTATTTTTCTGAAGACTCCTCTTGTTCTTTCATTTGGGGCTTGTTTTTTGTTTCCTCATTTTGGCCATCTGACTTTGTTTCTATGTAATAGCTAGATATGCTAGAACTCTCAGGTTTTTGGGAGGGTCTCTGGTGCAGGCAAATATCAAACACAGTTTGTGACTGGCCCTGAGTACCCTGTTTGGAGCACACAGCTGCAGTCCATTCTCCCCTCCTTCTGCTAAGCCCAAGGTTAGTGGCTTTACATGAGGCTCTTTAAGAGTGTGCCCACAGTTCCAGCCATATCTCCCTGACAGGCAGAAACTCTGCTGCTTTTCACAGCCTAATGTGATGTGGACACCTTCCTCAGTTCTGTCCCTCTTTGCTTGGAAGCCCATCCAGGAATTTAGAGCCCAGAGTCCTCAGTGGATATTCCCCACAACTAAAATATCCTTCAGAACTTAAGTTGCTGCCTGTGGGAAACCAGGCAGCTCTTTCACGCCTCTGCACTTCCTACCAGTCTTTATGTGGTCTTCACTTTTCCTCCTTGGTTATGAGGATGCTGTTCAGCTAGTCTTTAGTTGCAGTGGATTATTCATGATGGTTTTTATATATTTTAGTTGTAATTCCAATATTATCATGGGAATGTGTCAATATAGCTTCTACTCATTCTGCTGCCATCTTTAATCTCCACACATTCAGAATTCTTAAATGAAGAAAAGACCAGAGCCTCTTGAGAAAAGACAACAATTGACAACAAAAATTTTATAATTTTAAGTTTATTTTATGCCTATCCTCAAGGAAATGTTCACCCCTTTGCCAGGGGAAATGTCTACATGGGAGTCAGCAAATAACTAGATTATTCATGGACTACATACAGTACACTGGTTCTGAGTTTAAATTTGTCTGGAAATCAAAATATTAGTGTGACCTTCTATTAAGACTAGGACCTTTTTAGGGTCAGCTGTCCAATGGAGTTTTAGCTCAGGTACATTTTGAAAAGGTTCCAAATATTGTATGACTCACTCTGTGGTTGCTGCTGGTTCTACAATGCATTAATGGGTTAGGTATAGAATCATAAAAATTCCCATAATGGATTGATGATGAATGAGGACTACTATGGTGGTAACAACTAAAGAGGCCATAAGAACTGCCTGTAGTCATGAAAATAGTAAAACAAAACTTTTACCACATACATTATTGAGTAGTGGAGATTTGTGCCACCATGAAAGGTTTGAAGCCTCCAGGAGTGCTATTTTCACAACATTCACACTGAAATTTTGACATGGCTTATGCAAAAGGAGGAGAAAAAGAAGGTAAAGAATGAAGAATAATATAAGAGAGGAAGAATAAGGAGGAGGAGGGTGAGTTGGAGGAGTAAAAGGAGAAGAAAGAGAAGGGGAGGATAAAAAGGAGAAACAGGAAGAGATGGAGGTAGATGAGAAGCAGAAGGAGGAGGAACAGAAGGAGAAGCTGAAGGGGATGAGGATAAAAAATAGTAGGAGGAGGTGGAGATGAACAAGGAAAATGAGAATGAGTAGAAACAATCTACAAAATAGCAGTGAATTAATGTAAATTTTAACTGTAGGTAATTTTAAGTGCAGCTGTGGTTACTTTGCTTGAGTAGCTTCAATGTACACATAACCACGTTGCATATGAATCTAGTGTTCTTGAAAATGTCTTCACCTCATGTTTCTAAAGTTAAATTTGCCCTCACTTAGCCAGCAATGACAGCATATAGGTTCACTATCTTATCTCTGGGTGAATCAGCTCTCCAGCCCTATGTCTCCTTCTAGTTTTCAGAGGTGTTTTCTGCTGTTTCCATCTCCAAGATATCCTTCCTGACCTTCCATTACAAGGATAAAGTTATGTTGACTGGACCTAGTGACTGGGAACAGTACTACCATAGACTTAATATACTTTTACAGTCAGAAATTGGGGAAGAAATCTGACAAAAATTTAGAACTTTTCTCATTCAGTGAAATATAATTGTGTTAAGTAGTATTGATCGGGAAATGTGATGGTTTCCAAATAATAATTTGTTGTATCCAGCCCTGCCTGAAAACAGAATAGATGTACATTACCCAGAGGACCTCTGGATTTTATAGGAATCATAATTCTCAGTGGAACATGACACTCCAGCAAATTTTTTGAGTGAACTTAAAAATATCTTTTTATGTTGGACCCTAACAAAGAGAAGGCATAGGCTGTTATACAAGCCTCTCTGTGGTCTGGGCCATATATTGTAGCAGAGTTGATGTTTCTACTCATTTCCCTGGCTGACTCATATTCTGTTGGGAGTCTTTGAAAGACATGGAGGGAAAACTGACTGCAGATGCTTGAGATATTAAACCAAGGTCTTGAACAAATTACTATTGTTCTTTTAAGAAACAGCTCTTGACATACTTCTGAGTAAAAGTTGGCAAAGAACATTGTCTTAAAAATGCAGCCACATGGTTGGACCATTACTCAATGTGCAAAATCATCTCCACCCAGAAAACAAGCACTTGTGTCCCCCTCTTCTGTGACATTAGTGTTCTGAGAAGTGGCATCAAAACCAGAATACAGGACAGCAAGTCCCTCCATGATGATTCTTTTATATGAGTCACAGGGAAACACTGAAACTGCACCCAGATGCTGATAAACCTGATCTTCATTGTGCACTGAATATAGAAAGATGGACAAGAAGTTACCCTACCTGCCAAAGAAGTCCTAGCCATGACAGGCAAACATTCAGTTGAGGGGGGTATTAGCATCTCTCAAAATGGACTGAGATTTGTACAAAAATTTTTCTTAGTTTTAATGAAAAATACTTAGCCATGCGCCTCAAAGTTACCATGTAACCTGAGTTGTCCTTAACACCTGGGTGTATGTCACCCATGAATTCATAAATTTGGCCAAACACATGAAGATACCAACATAAATTAATGTGCTATATACATCCTAAAACCCAAGAGGTCCATGGAGTTATATAGTGGGTGATCCAATTGTATTCAGTCTATACTGCTATACAGTTGATCCTCTTTCATCTTAGATGTAAAAGTTCCTAGGACCTGCTGACAGAGGAAAGAAAGATGTGGCCTGGGTTACAGATAATTCAGCATGATATCGATAGTCAACCAGAATGTGGACAGCTGCAGCACACCACAATATTTTTAAATATTCATGAAGAACAATGAATAAGTAAATCATTACAAGGGGTATAGTTTGGACCATTTCAGCTCATCATTCACTTTGCTTGAGTGACAAAATAAAAAATATGCAAAAATAAGCTAATTCCTAGTTCTGGCCAATATTTTATATCAATAGCCTGAGACATAGAAGAAACATGAATGGAAAATTCTTCACATTAAAAGATTCTTCAAATTCTTCATTTGTGCAGTTTGTGGACATTTTTAACTCAACATGCATAATTTTCACTCACAGTGTAGCCTGAAAGTGAAGGGATTTATTAATTAACAGCATAGATACATTGGCACATTCTGTATTTTCTCTCATCTGAGAAATGTAAGAACCACAAACAAAACACAGAAACAATAAAAATTTCCCCCATACAGGTAAAATCATGGTTGTTACAAATGTGGAAAAAGCATGAGTAAGGATAAGAATAAACACTATCAAATACAAGGAGACTAGACTTTTGATGTTGAGCACATAATGGAGTATACCATGTTATATTATAAAGTGGGACCAGTGAAATATATATAATGTTATTAACCATGCTATCCTCCAATAGTTAATAATGAAATGATTTTGTGAAGAACTTTTGCCATTCTCCATGCTATTTTACAAAAGAGACATTTTTCTGTTTTGAGTAATATGAACATATTCTTTTTTTGCTTACCTTTTGTCCACTAAGGATAAAGTAAATCATTTGTTGAGACTGGGCAGTAGTTGTGCTGTATAGGATTATCCATCAGAAAAATAATGAAAAAAGTGTCTATGAAATTAAAAGAAAATCAATCATTAAGTGTATAAAAAAACACATTGTGAGTCCAACTAATCAAAGCAATTTCTAAATACTGAGTATCACTGGAAGGAGTGATGACTGCTTTGGAAATCCAAATGGTTTCCAGGATTCTAGTTCCATGTCTGTGTTGATAAAATTTCTAACTGTTCTACAACAGCAGACAAGGATGTTTGCTTTGATTTATATCTAAGACGACAGATTCAACTTTAGTAACTTCAGGACATGAATAATTATTTTTCTCAACTATTTCAAGCCAGATGTAAGAAATATTGAAAAGTCTCATGATAGAGCTGTAACCAAGACTGGAGGAAATTATAATTTGAGGTTTGTCACAGACAGAAAAATTTGCAAGAGGAAACACATATGGTTAATCATGGCAGTGACTACTATTATTGAAGTTACCACCTTCATTAGATACAAATCACAGCAGGACCATAAGATGAGGGACAAAGTGTGACCCTTAAGAAAATATGCTAATTTTTGGAAAATCTATATAAATTATCTAATTTACACAAGCAGGAAAATATAGAATATGTGTGGAAATAATTAATGGTGGGTGACAATGTTCAAAAAATATAAATTTGGATGACATGAAGTCATTATCTTTTAATCACCACACATATATTCTTCATTCATTTATGCAACTTGAGTCATAGAAGAGGCTCTAAAATTTTATTGGGATGGTTGGCTGAAAAATGCATTCAATGATGACCCAATAAGTGTGTCATATGAATGCCCACTATCTCTTGTTTAATGAAGAAGCAATTCAAAACTTAGGTAGGCAGGAATGTGGGAGTGTGTTAGTCACATAAATCCTACTACACACTCTGGGAGTGTCCACTTGGTATAGCTTTCAGTAATACATTGAGAAATATATTGAAGAGGAGAAACAATATATATGAACAGCTACATGATGACTCTTCTGTATGGATCACACATTGAGAACTGAAGCCTCTTAACTGAAGAATCTAAATGTGATGGAAGACATTGGTTCCCTGTGTCTGGGTAAAATTGGCCTTATACAATCATTAAAAAATCCAAGCAGAATTAAATGAGTCTGACTGACACACCTACTGTTTAGTCTGATCAATCATGCTGTTCCTAGTATTTAAGACCGGAAGCCCAATACATTCTTTATAAATTTATTGATACTAAAATATTGTAGGTTAAGTGAACAATTGTGTCACCACAATCATAAAAACATTGATACAATCCATTGTCCAATCCCTGACATGAGCCAGTTTACACTGAGCCATATTATTAAATGAAGAAAAGACCAGTCTCATTGGAAAAGACCACCAACAGAAAATAAAAATTATATATTGCTAACCTTACTTCATGACTTTTTCCAAGGGACAGATAGCTTTTTTTAACCAGAGTAACTGTATATTTGGGTGAAAGCAAAAACCAGTTTAATCTGGTACTACAAGGACCCTGGTTCTGAACTGAAATTGGTCTCAAAACCCAAAATGTAACTGTGGCTCTCCAATAAAACTAGGAGAGCTTTTGGGTCAAGTCATCAATGGAGATTTAGCTCAGGCCCATTTTGAAGTGGGTCCAAATGTCATCAGAACCATCCTGTGGTTACCCCTGTTTCTAGAATGCATAACTGAAATAGCCAGCATAGTGGAATGTATTTCCACTCTAGATTTCCATGTTGTTGAAGCCTAAACAGGAGCTATTACTACTGTCTATAGCTAGGTAAGTTGTAAATCAATAGCTATGGCTCATACCTGTATGAATATTAGAGATTTGTGTCACCATCAAGAATTAGAAAGACTCACATGTGCTGGCACATTTGACCACATTCACATAAAGCTTTTTACTTGGCTTGTGAAAATGGAAGAGGAAGAGTAGGATGAAGGAGATAAATGAGGACATGTAGAGGGAGGAGAAATGCCAGGAAAAGCTAGAGGAGAAGGATGAGTAGAATAAATTGCAGAAGGAAGAGAAAGAGGATGAGAAGGAGGCTGAGCAGCAGGAGGAGATGGAGAATGAAAAAGGGAAGGAGCAAAAGGAGGAGGAGGAAGAAATGTTATAGGATGAGGAAAATGAGGCGAAAGAGCAGGAGAAGGAGGATACAAAAGAGGAGATGTAAAAAGAGATGAAATATTAGATAATGGCAGTGAATTAATGCAAATTTAACTGTGACTCCAGCTGCTGCTGCTGCTGAACCAATGTGATTAATTTGGTTGAGTAAATTCAATACACACATGACTTTGTAATATGCACATAATTTTCTGCCTAATGCCTCCTCCTTATGTATCTAAAACAGTAGATTGCCTTCAAAGTTGCCTTCTCTCAGCTCTCAAGGCCAGAATATACATTTGTAATATTACTTTTGGGATGCATCACTTCTATAGCAATACCACCCATTTTATCCACAGGATGACATACCCACTGTTCAATTCCAAGGATAATGCTATGCTTCTTTGACCTAGTGAGTGGTAACAACAATACTCTAGACTGAGATCATTTTAGAGTCAGAAGTTGAGAAATAAATCTGAATAAAAGGGAGAATTCTTCTCAAATCATGAAATATTGTGTGTCCAGGGGTATTCAAAAAGAGCAGTAACTATTTGAAGTAAACAATTTGTGGCATTTGTCTCTACCAACAATAAAAGTGGAGACACAACATCCTGTGGGCTTCTGGATTTTAGAGGCAGAATATTCTTCAGTGAGCATGTTATTCCAGCATAATTGTGGAGTGACCTGAAAATCTCATTTTGAGTTTTACCCTGACACAGAGAGGGCACTGTGACAGGTCCAAGCTGATGAACAATCTGCTCTGTGACTGGCAATATATAGCAGCAGACTTGATGCTCCCACTAGTTTTACTGGCAGATATATATTTCATTTGGAGCCTTAAAAAGACCTGGAGGTGAATCACAGTGAGCAGGCTCATGATTTTCAACCAAGGTCATGATGTCATATACACACAAAAATTGTCACTTTGAAGAACAACTGTTGGCCTTATTTTGAGTCAAATGTGTTAATCTCTTTCATAAAAGTGGAGCTGTATGCTTAGACCATCAATAAATATAAAAATCCCACAAGAAAACTAGCATTTAAGAGTTTCCTCTCTTCTCCCACTGTAGTGTTCTGACTGAGAAAGCAGCAAACCCCTGCATGATATTCCTATAACCTAAGTCACTGAGAAACAGCAGAAACTGAACCCAGATGCTGGAAAACCTGATCATCATTGTTTACTGGGTTCTAGAGAGCTGGACAAGAATTTACCCAAGTGGTCTAGCTTCACAAGGATTTTTTCTTCATGGAGATGTGTGGGGAGGCAAGGATTCCAGTCTCTGTTTGAGGCCAATCTATACATATAGCTAGTGTTTGTCCCCTCCAAAGCCCTTTATTTCCTCTGTCACCAGGTTATCAGCTAGATGGCCTATTAGTCCTAGCTAGAATGGCCAAAGTTCCAGCAGAAGAGGGTTTTCATCACCCCTCAATAGAAACTGAAACTTGTCTCTATGATTTCAAAGAAAAACTGCTTGTCCATGGGCCACCACTGTAAAAATGCAGCCAGAGTTGTCCTTTCTGAACTGGGTGTGATGTCTCCCATGGAGTCATAAGTTGGCCATACAGAGGAAGACTACAAAATCAGTTTAAAGTGGTACATGCATTGCCCTGGGCAGCAGTTTTTACTCAATGGGCAAAAAATCCCAGATATGTGTGCCTCTTAAGATGATTATCACAGTGCAGCATCAAAGTGGAGGATCTCATGAGTCAGCAAGAAAACTTGGCATTTTTGGTATTTCATCTCATCTGTGGAATGTAAAAGCCACAAACAAAATACAGGAAAAAGGAAATATCTGACATACTGATGAAATCATGCTTGTTATCAAAGGGGGAAAAGCATGAGATAGGATGAGGGCAAAGGGGATCAAATATAGGAAAAGTAAACTTTAAATGGTGAGCACATAATTGAGTATGCTATGTTGTAATATATAGTTGTACAGGTCACATTTATATTAACCACAATATCCCCAAGTAATTTTACAAAGAAGCCTTGTCACCTCTACTCTTGTTTTAGAAAAGTAGAGACATATTTCTGTTTTTGAATAATATGAAAATATTTTTCTCTACTTACCTTATGTTTACTGTTATGTGAATCATGTTGAGATTGTGCAGTAGAAGTTGTGCTGAATGTCAGCCATCAGACAGTTAATGAGGAATAGTGTCTATTAAAATTAAAAAAGCAAGCATTGAGAATTAAGAAAACAATTTCTGATTTCGGAGCCCAATCAAACAAGACAATTTCTAAATATTGGGCTACAGCATCATTAGTTGGAGGAGTGAAGATCACTGTGGCAATCCAGTGTTTTCAGGTTTCTAGCTTCAATGTCTGTGTTGATAACATAGATGTTCTGAAAAATTTCAGAGTGGGCATCAGTAGACATGGATGTTACTTTGATTTATACCCAAGACTCCATATTCAACTTGAAGAATTCAGGACATGAATAGTTTTTTCTCAAAGGTCCAAAGCCAGATATAAGACAATTTGGAATTGTTCATACAAAACTGGCAAACTTGATCCTTATGGGTCATTGGGTTTTAGAGAGCTGGGCAAGAAGCAACCCTAGAGGCTTGCAACCCTAGGGTCCATAGTGATCCTGGATCCCCAGGGACCTGTGAAGAGGCAAGGTTTCCAGTATCTGCTGAGGTCCATGTGGGCATCACTGGTTGTACCATCCCCTCTTTACCCCAAAGCATCCTGTTAAGAGGAAATATTCGGGGAAACAGGCCATCATCACCATGTAAATTGAGAATTGTCCCAAATGGTTTTCTACATTTCAAAGAAGAAATGATTAATCATGGGCAACCAATTTTTCATGTAAACTGAACAGTCCATTATGACCTGGGTGTGATGTCACCCATGGAATCGTAAGGAGGTAATGCATAGGAAGACTACAACATCAATTTAAAGTGGTACTTTCCTGTTTAGGAGAGTATGAAAGAGAAATATAATTGCTTGCCCAATTGTTTTCATTCCCTACTGCTGCACAACTGATCCCTCTTTCTTCCTACCCCTGTGGACTCAAGGAAAGTCTCCACTGACTTGTTGACAAAGGAATTAAAGTCATGTCCTGGCATACAGGTGATTTTGCATAATATTGATGACCAACAAAAAGTGGATATCTGTAGCACAACAGACTATCATTTGTGAAGGACAGTAGGTAATAAAACCATCACAATAACCAGATATTGGGCAGTTCACATAATCAATCATTTTGCTTTGATGACAAATTATTAGATTTGCAAGTAGATACTGATTCATGGCTCTAGCTATTATTTGCAACAATAATCAGGGACATTGAAGGAGTACAATTAGGAGATCCTTCATAATGACATTTGGGCAAAAGTTTATTGGGCATTTCTCACTCAATGATATATATATATATATTTGAGTGTGATATAAGCTCATCACAATAAAGCCTAAACGTGGAAGGTTTTATTAGTCAAGAGAATCGAGTACATATTCTATATCTCCCCTCATGTATGGAATGTAAAATCAAAACCAAACAAACAAAATATCCTCCACACAGATTACATCATTATTGTTACAAGAAGGAAAAATCATGATAGAGCACAAGGAGAATAAAGGGGGTGAAGTACTAAATAACAGAGGAAACTAGAATTTGGATGGAGAGCATATAATGGACTATATAGTATGTGGTGATACAAAGTTGTACAAGTTAGATTTATATAATGATATTAACCATGTTACCTCTTAAAATTTGAAATAAAATAATTTTAAAAATAGACTTTGTTAGTCCCAAACTTGTTCAAGGAAAGAAAGACATAATTCTGGTGTTAAATAATATAAACATATTTTTGTTTATATTTTGTTCAATAAAGATCAAAGGAATCATCTATTGAGACTAGGCTGCAAATGTTGTGCTTTAGGGCACTAGCAATGAGACAGTTAGTGAGAAACAGTGTCTAAGAAAAAAAGAAAATCCATGATTGAGGTTAACAGTACCAATTCTTATTTCAGAAATTTGACAAGAAAGACCATTTCTAAATAGTGAACTTCAGCATCACTAAATAAGAGTGAATAATGCTGTGGCAATCTAATGGCTTCCCAAGGTTCTTGCCTGTGTGCCTGTAGTGATCACATTAAGGTTCTGAAATTTTTCTGATTGGTCTCCAACAACAGACATGGATATGCTATTTATCAGCACTTGCTAAGGCAAAGTTTATTTATACCCAAGACTCCAGATTCAGCTCAAAGAGAGGGGGTAGAATAATAGATTATTTTTTATCAATGTTTCCAAATTAGATGTGAAAAAAAATTAGAAAAATCCGTGATAGAATTGTAGCTGATATTGAAGGAAATTATAATAATTCAGAATATGTCACAGTCTGAAAAAGTGTAAGAGGAAACACACAAATGTAATAATGGTAGAGATCTCTCCTGTAGCTTTTGCCACTTCGACTAGACTCAAGTTTCAGAAAAACCTCATGTTGAAGAACAAAGTGTGACCCTTGAGGAAGTGTGCTACACTATAGAGAACTACATTAGCCCTGCACTTTACACAAGCAGGAACATATAAATATATGTGAAAATAATAATGGGGACAATTTTAAAGAAAAATAAATTTGGATGAGGCCAGATTTATTGATATGTTTTTCCCAGACAGAGATTTTGTATTTATATCTGCAGGCCAGGTCAAAAGCAAAAGATTTAAATGTTTATTGGGATTGTTGGCTGAAAAATGCATCCAATGATGGACCAATAATTGTGACAAAAGAATCTCAACTGTCTCTTGTTTTAATGTAAAATGAGCAGTTCCAAAGCTTAGAAAGGCTGGACTGTTCATGTGGGTTTATCATATGAGTTTTATTCCATACTCTGAGTGTCCACTTGACATACCATTCGCCAATACATTGAAAAATATATTGAAGAGCGGAAACAGCATATTCAAATGACTACATGATGACTATTCTCAGTGACAGACATTAGGATCTGAAACCTCTAAACTGTAATATCTAAAACTTATAGGAGGCTGTGGATCCCCTGGTGGCAGGGACAAAAGGGCCTTTTGCAATTACCAAATTCATCATAGTTCTGATCATCATATAAGACTGCATGTCAAAGCATCATCAAAGAATCAGCTGGCACTTACCTACAGTGTTGACTAATTAATCATGGTGTCCCATAAACTTAAAACAGCAAGCTCACTACATTTTCCATCATACTACTGAAGCAGAAATGTTCTAGAAAAAGTAAACAGGTTTCACTGAAATCATAAGAACTTTCAGTGAGCCCATTAAATAATCCCTGACATGAGCCAGCTTACACACCCACAATTCTTAAATACTATAGTGGGGAAGTCTAAATAGAAGCTATTAGAACTGCCTATTCATAGGTAAGTAGCAAATCAAAATCTATCCCTGTATCTAGATGAATAGTAAAGATTTGTGGCACCATGAAATATTTGAAAGGTACAGGAGTGCAGATCCAACCACATCCACATTAAACATTTGATATGGCTTTGGAAGAGGAGGCTAAAGAGAATGAGGAGGAGGAGAAATGAGATGGGAATAGGAAGGAGAAAGAGTAGGAAGAGGAGAAAAAATAAAAATGAGGGGAGAGAAGAGAAACAGGTGAAGAAGTAAAACAACTTAGAAAATGAGCTTGAATTTATGTGAAATTTAACTGTAGGTGATTCCAGATGCTGCTGCTGTACCAAAGTGGAAATTACTTGAGGAATTTCAATGTACACATCACCTTGTATGCACTAAGTGTTCTGGAAAATGCCTTCCAAAAGAGTAAGTAAAAGTTGCCTTCTCTCAACATGTAAGTCCAGCACACATTCATTATCTTACAAATTGGGCATATCATTTCCACAGCCTTATCCCTCAGTCTAGATTACAGAGGTTATAGCTGGATTTTCCATCTCCAGGATATCCTTCATGCAATTCCAATACAAGGATAGTGTTATGCTGACTGGATTTAGTGAGTGGGACCAGTACTAAACTAGACCTGATACACCTTTAGAGTCAGAAGTTGAGAAATAAATCTGACTAAAATTCAGAATTCTTCTCATTCAGTGGAATATTATTTGGTCCTGTGGCATTAAGTAGGAAAGTTAACTGTTTCAAAACAATAATTTGAGGCATCAGGCTTGACTGCAAAACAAAAGCACTACACCCAGTAGGGCCTCTGGATTTCAAAAGCAGAATATTTCTCAGTGCAAGCTTGCACGAGACTCCAGAAAATGTATTGAGTGACTTTAAAATTTCATTTTTTATGTACCCTGAAAATGAGAGGACATTCTGACAGGTCCAGGCTAATTTACACACTGCTATGAGACCTGGGCCATATATTGCAACAGGTTTAATGAATCAGGGTGTCAATACTTGGAATTGTCTACCAAGGTCTTGATATCATCCTTAAATACTTTTATTATTTTGAAGAATTACTCAGTGTTCTTGAGTCAAATTGGCAAAGAAAATTCTTTCATAAAAATGAAGCCACAAGACTGGACCATGAATCAACATGCCAAATTATCTTCACCCAGAAAACAAGTATTTAAGAACCCCCTCCTTCTTCTGTCACTTTAGTGTCCTGACTGGGAAAGTCCTGACAGGGAGAACAGAACACAGAGCTGCAAGCACCTCCAGGATGTTTCTGCCTATTGTTTTTCTGAGAAGATTGCAAATCTCATCATTGTGGCTCACTCAGTTGGAGAGAGGTAGGCAAGAGTACCCAGGGAGGCCCAGCTACATATGGATCCTTGTTTACAGAGACCTGTAAGGATGGGAGGTACCCAGTTCTGGGATGATGTCCATGTGGGTATCAGAGGTTGCTCCCATTTCCCCTAAAGACCAAGGCATTCCTAGAAAGGAGAAAAAACTTTCATGGCAAGTGGCTGCCATCACCCTAAAAATGAACTGTGACTTGTCCCAAGGGGTTTTTTTAGTTTCAAAGAAATGCTTAACTATGGACATGTCACCAAGTCATAAATAGGCCGTGCATAGGAAGACTCCAACATCAGTTTTAAATCTTACATGCATGACCAAACTTGGCATGGCCCTGGAGGACAAAGCACTTATATAAATAGTGCCCAAATTACTCTCAGTCCATTCTGCTATATAGGGGATACATAGTTCAACCACAATTTGTGGGCTCATGGTGAGATCCTTTTGACCTGCTGTCAGAAAATATTTGGCCTGGCTTAGGAATAATTTTGAATGATATCATGACCAACCAGAAAGTGGGCAGCTGCAGAACAACTGATCATTTCTAAACATTCATGCAAGACAATGGGTAAGGGAAATGATCACAATGAGATAAATTTGCACTAATATGCTGATTCATCCCTCTGGACAATACATGCATTAAGCCAAGGATATAAAAAATAATAATTGGAAAATTCTTCACAATGAAATTTGGGCACAGGTTTGTGAAAAGTTTTCATTAAATTGTACAAAATATAAAAAATAGCTTAAAGATGACAGCTGACTGAGTTGAAGCTACACTGATGCTTTCCTGGGCCCAAACTGGAATTACAACTAAAATATAGGAAAACTATCCTGAATAATCAACTACAACTGAAAACAAATTGGAGAGCACCCTAATAACCAAGGAGGAAAAGTAGAGACCCTATAAAGAGTGGTAGGGAGTGCAGAGGTGGAAAAGGGCTAGCTGGGCTCCCACACACAACAGCTGAAGGTCTGAAGGGATAGCTCAGGAGTAGGGGTTTCCCAGTGAGGACTCTGGGGTCTAAAACCCCAGGCAGGGCTCCGCAGCCAAGAGCACCACAACTGAGAAAGGTGCCCACATAACAACTGGCTGTGAAAGCAGCAGGGTTTCTGTCTGCCAGGAAGAGATGGTTGGAACTTCAGGCACCCTCTTAAAGTGCCAAAGCACAAAGCTTTGTGTGCATTCACTCATCTTGGGCTGCAGAAGGAGGCAGGCAGAGTAGATTGCACCTGTGTGAAGATAATCTATGGTTGTGGACTCTGGAGATTGAGATCAGAAGGCACCCATTTGGATTCCTGTGCTAAGTCATTCCCCCAGACAGCACAGGACATCTTTCTCAAGTAGACAATTTGCTGCTTTTGCCTGGAAGTAAAGAAATTGCCCCCAACCTACTGAAAAACCTCTCACCCTACCTGAAGCTCATTAAGAGACTGATAACAAAAAACTGACCCACCCTGTGGAGTTTTTACCACCTGAGGCTCATTAGGAGAACCAGGCAGAGGCAGATATCAGAGTGTTTTTGGTATTTGTCTGAACAGCTTCTGGACCTGGGCCTTGGGAAGGCACACCTTGGTCTGCATCTTGGCCCTATTCAAACACATCCAGGCCCAGAAGAGGAGACCTCAAGCTGAGGCTTATTGAAAGCTCAAAACATGGTACTCAGGGCCAGTCACACACTGCATCTGACATTGGCCTGCACCAAATACATTTCAAAAAGACAAAAAAGTCCTAGCAGATCAAGCTAGTACATAGAAATAAACCCAAACAGGCAGCTGAAATTGGGAGACAAAAAACAAGCCTCAAATGAAAAAACAAGAGAAGTCTCCAGAAAAAGAGCTAAATGAAATAGAGATAAGCAGTCTATCAGATATAGAGTTTAGAATACTGATTGTAAGACTGCTCAAGAGCATGAAAAGAGATATGGAAACTATGTAGGAAATTAATAATGACATAGCAAAAATAAAGAATACATTGGAAGGGGGGGAAAAAGCAGATTAGAGAAAGGTGAGTACTGGATTAGCGAATTAGAAGACAGAGTAGAACAAAATCAGTCAATCAGAAATAAATAAAAAAAAAAAAGCCACAATTTAAAAATGGGAAGACAGTCTAAGGGAGTTGTGGGACATTAGGAAACATAGTAATATTCCTATTATAAGAATGCCACAAGAAGTTGAAGCTAAGCAAGGGTTAGAGAAACTGTTTGAAGAAATAATGGCAGAAAATTTTCTTAAAGTAGCCAAGGAAAATCACACAAGGTCAGGAGCACAGAGAGTCCCAAAAAAGAAGAATCCAAAGAGGCCCATGCCCAGTCACATCATAATTAAAATGTCACGTACTCAAGACAAAGAGAGAATCAAAGGCAGCTAGAGAAAAGCAATCTGTTAACTTCAAAGGAGCTCCCATAAAGCTGTCAGCTGACTTCCTATCAGAAACTCTACAGGCCAGAAGGGGATAGCATGAAATATTCAAGGTAATGAAAACAAGGATCTGAAACCAAGACTACTCTATCCAGCAAGACTATCATTCAAAATAGATGAAGTAGAGAGCTTTCCATACATAAAAAATTCGAAAGGAGTATATCACCACCAAATCAGCATTGCAGGAAATATTAAAGGAACTGCTGTAATTAGAAATAGAAATAGAGAGAAAAACATGGGCATAAAGAGTTAATGGCAATAGATAAGTATCTATCAATAATAACTTAAAATGTGTCCTGCCAGGCATGGCTCGGCAGTTGAGCATCGACTTAGGATCCAGGCGATCGGGGTTCGATTCCTGGTCAGGGCACATGTCCGGGTTGTGGGCTCAAACAATGACTCTCTCACCATTGATGTTTTTGTCTCTCTCTCCCTCTCTTTTCCTCTCTCTAAAATCAATAAAGATGTATTTTTAAAAAATAAATAAATAAATAAATAAATAATAAAATGTAAAAGGATTGAATGTCCAAATAAAAAGACATAGGGTGGCTGAATGGATAAGAAAATATGACCCCCACATATGCTGTCTATAAGAGATCCACCTAAAAATAAAACACTCACAAAGGATGAGAGTGAAGGACTAAAACAAAATTTTCCATGCAAATGGAAATGAAAAAAAAGCTTCAGTATCTATACTCATATCAGATAAAATAGACATCAAAATGAAGACCATAATGAGACACAAGAGAAGTCATTACATAATACTAAAGTGATTGATCTAACAAGAGAATATGACCTTGATAAACATACATGCACACAGTATAGAAGCACCTAAATTTATTAAAAATAATTCTAGAGGACTTGAAGGGAGATATTGAGAGCAATACATTCAAACTAGGGTATTTAAAAACCACTGACTTCACTGGATAGGTCCTCCAAACATAAAATCAACAAAGGAAACAGTGACCCTAAATGATACACTAGATCAGAGAGATTTAATTGACATTTACAGAACATTCCACCCAAAGCTGCAGAATATACATTCTCCTCAAGAGCACATGAAACATTTTTAGAGATAGACCACATGATAGGATGCAAAACATGTCTCTACAAGTTCAAGAAGATTAAAATCATATCAAGCATCTTATCAGGCCGCCATATCATAAAGTTAGAAATTATCTTCAATAAAAACACTAAAAAACTTTCAAACACATCGAGGCTAAATAGTATGTTTTTAAACAATGAATGGGTTACCAAGGATATCAAGAAAGAAATAAAAAAACCTATGGAAACAAATGAAAATAAACACACAACAACACCAAATCTATGACACACAATGAAAGCAGTCCTAAAAGGGAAGTTCATAGTACTACAAGCCTACCTCAAAAAACAAGAAAAACTTCTAATAGGCTCTCTAACCCTACAACTTAAAAACTTAGGAAGAGAACAATAAGCCTAGAGTAAGCAGAAGGAAGGAAATAATAAAGATCAGAGTAGAAATTAATGACATAGAGACTTAAAAAAAAATTAAAAAGATCAATGAAACCAAAAGCTTGTTGTTTGAAAAGATGAACAAGATTGATAAACCATTAGCCAGACTCATAAAGAAACAAAGAGAGAGGACCTAAATAAACAAAATCAGAAGTGAAGGTTGTGAAGTAACAACTGACCTAACAGAAATACAAAGGATTGTAGGAAATATTATGAACAAATATATGCCATCAAGCTGGACAGGCTGAATGAAATGGACAAATTCCTAGAAAAATACAACCTTTCAACTCTCAATCAGGTAGAGTCAGAAAACCTGAATAGGCTTTATTAATTTGAACACAGCAGAAGGAGGTTGTGCATTTATATCTGCAGCTTTGGTCATTAGCAAGGCTCTAAAAGGTTATTTGCACAACATCCTTCTGCTGTGCTCAAGTTAATATATCCCCATAAATCCAAGTTTATTTTTATTTGAATATTGTCCCACACCATTAATTACTTCCAAACATGTTCCAATTTTTATTGGTTAAAATTGCATCCAAGGTTGTACCAATAAGAATGACATGAAAATTTCAACTGTCTCTTGTTTCAATGTTGAAGCAATACAAAGCTTAGAAAGGTAAGAATGTTTCACTTGATTGGTTATATGAGTTTTATTCCACACTCTGTGAGTATCCTACCCACATTACTTCCTTCAATACATTGAGGGGTAAAAAAACATATTTAAAGAGATTCATGATGAGTAATATCTGAAAGCCAGACTTTGGGAGCTGAAGCTTCTCAATTGGAAAATCTAAGTGAGATGTGATACATTGTATTCCTTGGTGGGAGGGGTCAATATGACCTTTGCCACCACAAAAGTCAAGGTAGGTGTGATCATCCTGAAATCAAAGCAGTATCAAACAGTCTATGGCAATGACCTAAAGTGTTGGCTAATTAATTATGGTGTTCCTAAATCTGAAGAAAGCTCCCTATATTCTTCCTCATTTGACTGAAGAAGAAATGTTCCAGGTAATGTGAACAATGGTGTCACTGGAATAATAAAAACATTCAGTCAGTTCATTAACAATACCAGGACATGAGTCCATTTACACACCCACAATCCTTAAATGAAGAATAGACTAGTCTCCTGAAAAAAGACCCCAAAAAGACCAAAAAAAAAAAAAAGTACACTCTTTACCTTACTTCAAGCCTTTCCCCAAGGGACAGATACCTGTTTTCATAGGGGTAACTGTTTATTTGGGAGAAAGAAAAAAAAAAAAACCAAACAGATAATTCAGGGACTACATGACAGTGGTTCAGAACATAAATTGTTCTCAGAAACCAAAATATTACTGTGGCCTTGAGCTAAGACAAGGAAATTTGAGAGTTAAAGTGTTTTAGCTCAGGTCCATTTTGAAGTACATCCAAATTTGATCAGACCTATCCTTGTTTTGCTCCAGGTTCTAAAATGTATCATAAACTAGCCATCTGAGCAGAATGTGCCCACACACTGGATTTTTTAGGAATGAGGACTACTACGGTGCGAACCTCTAAACATAAGGCATCAGAAATGTCTATAACTATATAAGTAGTAAGTCAAAAGCTATACCACATACATTGATGGACATTACAAATGTGTGCCACCAAGAATGTTTTTAAAGATGTGACAGTGTCAATTGTACCACATTCACATTAACATTTTACTTGTCTTGTGAAAGAGGAGGTGGAAGGTGAGGAGGGGTAGAAAGTGGAAGAGAAAAGGGAGAAGAAAGAGGAGGAAAAATAGAGGAGGAAAAGAAGGAGGAGAAAAAATATAGAGGAGAAAGAAGAGGAAAACAAGGAGACTGGGATAGGAAGGAGGAGAAGAAACAATTTAGAAAATGACAGTTAATTCACCAAGATTTCAAATACCAGTCAACCCAGCTGATACTGTTGTAATAATGTTATTATTTGCTTGAGTAACTTTGATATACACATAAACTTGTAGCCATATGCACCTCTATTTTTGGAATATGCCACCTACCTATGCTTTCATAGTTCAATTAATGTTGCTTTCTCTCAGCCTGCAAGGCCAGCATATACATTTATTATCTTACCTCTAGGGTGCATCACCTCTATAGCCCTTTGTCTTTGTACACACATTGACTGCCATTTCCATCCTGAGGAACACATGAAACAGTTTTTATATACACAGTTTAAATATTCTTGGCCTCTATTGGTATTCAAAGGACCACCTTTCAGCCTAGACCTGTGGACTCATTGGGGAGCTCCCTATGACCTAGTGGCAGAGCAAACAAAGGTAATATTGCATAATATCAATGACCAACTAGAAAATGGACAGTGGAAGAACATCAATCTCTGGACATTCATGCAGGACTGTGGGTAAGCAAAACCATAACATGGGGCAGAGTTTTGGGTAGTTCCCTCATCACTCACTTTTCTTGGATGATAAATAATCAGATATGCAAATGTATATTGATTCGCCACTCTGGCCAAAGTTTATTTTTGTTGCTTTCCATTAAGTGTTTGATTTCTTCCTTGATCTTCTTGGTAACCCATTCATTGTTTAATAACATGCTATTTAGCCTCCATGTGCTTGAATATTTTTGAGTTTTTTTGTAGTGGTTGATTTTTAGCTTCATGGCATTGTGATCCGAGAAGATGCTTGATATGATTAATGCCTGGAAATTGTAAACTTGGACATAGTTAATACTGTGTCTTTTAAATTTAGTGATCATGATGATGGCTATGGCAGGAGTTGTGACAGAGATTATTCAGAATATTCAAATGGAGGCTCCTACAGAGATTCATATGAGAGCCATGGCAAGAATCCAGTTATGGTGTGTCAATCAGAGAATTCGATTTAATAAGTCAGGCTGTGCTTTACTCTAATTTTACTTCCATTCAACATAGAGAAATTGGTATGCAGTATGGTCATTTGATTAGTCTGGTGGTCTTTGAATTATTTTTGTAATGGCTCATTTAAAACAATACGTTGCTTTCAGTGGGAAGGGGTCAGACTCACCATTTTCCTTATAAGAAAACATTATTTTAACATTTGTAAATTGGAAGGTGTATTTGACAGTGTAAAGCTTAGGAACAATGTGAAAGTCATAATTTCAGCCCATTTTCAGAAAATGTTCATGAATATTTATTGAAATTCATCTATGCTAAAAAATTGCTCTTAAAATTTATTTTAAATAAATATAACATCCCTAGACTCCCTCAGCACAATTGATATCTTCTCAGTACAGGCAGATAAAATCATGTAAGTTCCAAATATATAATATTCTACTTTAGTCATGTCATAATGATATAAAAGATCTTTGTAATGTGGTTCAAGTTTTGTTATTTGGTTATTGACTTTCCAGGAGGCTCACATGGAGCACCACTGGCTTGAGGGTCCCCTGTAACTTATGATAGAAACAGTCCCTGTTATGATTCCTATAGCAGTAGATGCGACGGTTATGATGGAAGGTGTGAAAATTACTCAAGCAGCCAAAATGATGCCACTGTCAGTGGTTGTGAGCCTGGTGCAAGAATCGGCTGACACTATCATCCCTGTGGGTCAGGGTGTGAATCATACAGTAGTGCAAGTTATTGGGCTTCTACTGTAGGAGATCGTGAGGGAAGACCATCTGACATACGCAGTTGAAACAGATATTAAGCCTGAACCTAATTTTCTTTGTAAAGAAAATGTTTCTGTTACTTGAGCATTACTAAAAGAAAAAGGGTAGTTTGGGGAAGAGGCAGGTATTCAATGTCCATTTATGAATTTTCTGGAAAGGGGGAAAACTTTGAAAATTCAAAGTTGGTTCATAAGTGTTATTTTTAATTGGAAAAAAACAGAATTTAACTGTTTAAATTAAATCTATATTTTAAATTTTTCAGAATAAAATTTTCACAAAATGCTATGTCTGATTTNTTCATGTCTGATTTTACTGCAGACTTTATCATTAGAGCAACTTTTTGGAGGGTGAAATACAGTGTGGGCCTAAATTTTCCCTCTGAGTCTTTGAACATTAATGCATACAGGGTTAAGCAATGTTACTTCTCCATAGCTTGCTGTCCTGTTTCCCAGTTAGGCTGGTTAAACAAATTTATATATTCCCCTTTGAAAACAGAAATGTGNTTGGCTAAACAAATTTATATATTCCCCTTTGAAAAAACAGAAATGTGAAAACAGTTTGAGAAACCTCCAACAAGGCTGCAAAANCTGGTTAAACAAATTTATATATTCCCCTTTGAAAACAGAAATGTGAAAACAGTTTGAGAAACCTCCAACAAGGCTGCAAAACAAATGGTCACCAATTTCCTGTGACATTTTCTGTGTCTTTAGCCTATAAAGAAATAGTATCAGTAAAAAGAAAAATTACATATGTTACAATATAAAAGTTTAAAGAAATCTAAAATTAAGCATCCTTGCCCAGCTGGCTAGCTTGCCTCAGCAGTTGAACATTGACCTATGATCCAGGAGATCTTTGTTTTATTCCTGGGGCACATGCCTGGGTTGCAGGCTTGATTCCAAGAGCGGGGCATAGAGGAGGCAGCCGATCAATGACTCTCTCATCATTGATGTTTCTACTTCTTCTTNGTGACTCTCATCATTGATGTTTCTACTTCTTCTTGGAGTCTTGAGTACATAAATATTTATAAACAAGTCTTCCTCACTGATTTGTGTTGATTACAAAATCAAAACAAAATTTTGTGGTTTCTTCAAAGTATTTTTAAAAGAATAGTGTAAGTGACATTCATGGATATATTTCGATCCTGGAACATCAAATATATAAGGAATTTAAAATCTAGCATATCAGATAGTATCATAAAAGAGTAAAAGGGAAAAGATGAAAGAGCAAGCTAATGAGTTTGGATCCAGAAGGGGATGTAAAGCACAGCACTGGAAACATACTCAGTACTGTTGTCATAAGTATGTATGGTGCCAGATGGATATTTGACATTTCGGGGAATCACTATGTAATGTATAGGACTGTTTAACCAATGTGCCAAACACTTGACACTAATACACAATAATACTGAAGAAAAAGTCTAGGAATTATGTGATAAAATAAGTAAATTGTGGGAAAAAAGAACCCATTTCCCAGAATGTACATCTTAATTAAATAAGTTGCCATGTTTAACAGTTTGTGATTCTTAAGAATACAGACTTACCTGGGAAGAGCAAGAACTACTTCCTCTGAGTTAACATTGTGCAGCTGAACAATGGGAACACTTGAAAGTTCATTAATTGAACTTCTTACCACTGCATTCTGCTTTCTATATCCACACACCCAGTGCTCATGGTTCTCCTGACACACTTACCTGGGGCAAGTAATTCTGCACATTTGGAAAAGATATTACAATATATTCAAATTTTAAAATACTATGTTCATGTCTGGCCCTCATTCTACCTCTCTTCCTCTTTGTTTCTACTCGCTGAAAAAATACATTGTATCGCTGAAAAGATACATTGAACTGCCACTTTTTTCAGTAAGCTTTCCATGACAGTTATAGCTCCACAGGTGCATGTATTAACCATGGCCCCTATAGGACTGAAAAAAGGAAAAACAACCTGGGGGTGATGTGAATATGCATATGAGGTTTGCTTATCNGACAGTTATAGCTCCACAGATGCATGTATTAACCATGGCCCCTATAGGACTGAAAAAAGGAAAAACAACCTGGGGGTGATGTGAATATGCATATGAGGTTTGCTTATCTGAATCTCCTGACCTATTTACCCAGGACAAGAAATTCTGCACATGGCGATGAGGTTATCTCCACATGCCCTCCAGATTGATTCTCCACTCTCATCTGGGTCCATGGAAAGTATTACTAGGCTGCTCTGTCCTTGGTCTCCTTTTGGGTGGGACCAATGGGAAGTCCAGGCATGGAAAGAGGGGGCAGAGGAATGAGTGGCTGGTCTGTGTATTCACTGCCCCTGTCCTCCTGCTCTCCTGGGTCCTCTGGTTGGCAGCCCTTTGCACATAGCTCTTTATCCTTCAGGCTATATGATAGCAAAACCTCCTCTATCCTCAGACCTGGGGCTGGTAAGGCATCTTTACTGTTGCCATCCCTGGTGCCACATCTTCCCCTGGAAACTCTCATAAAACAACCCCCCCTCACTAACCTGTGCACAAAGTCCCATCACAATCAGAAATGCAAACAAACTTTGTTAGGTATCTCCTGTACTTGAACACAGTATCCTTCCAAGTACACATTAAAGGCCATCAGGTCTAAGAGGCCAATTATGTGTATATTGTTCCTTCATCTATTCTGCTTTACTGTGTGTCGGATACACGAGGACTTGCTGAAGAAGGCAGTGGAATCCAGGAGGGCTGACATTCTATACGTTTGTAATCAGAGTCCAGCCTTTTTGATGACCTCTGTTTGCCCAACCAGATCATCAGTAAGGACCTGAGGCCCATCCTTCTAAATTACTATATTAAGAGGTTGGTACCATAAGAAGGGAAGTAAAGGTGAAGAGATGCCAGCTGGGTAGGAAGTCATCTCAAACACTGACAGCAGGCAACCAAGTGGGAGGCTTTACAGTTCCTTTCACACCGATCCAAATGTCCTCTCTAGAAGTATGAGCACTCTATTTTTGCTGAGAGAATCAGGCTCTGAGGCCCAGGATTCTCGTCCACATTTAGCAAGTGGGTGAATAAGGTACATGGAGGGACTGTGGGGAAGGAGCCAAGGCATGTGGGAAGGCAGTCAGGATATTACATTCATTTGGGGAAGAATCCCCTGCTGGAAGGGTAAATGACCAGGGGACACTAAGAGCAGAGTACACAATAGCCATCAGACCACACACACACACACACACACACACACACACACACACACACACAGGCATGTACACAGAGTTGTGTTGGGAAACATCTGAACCATGTTGTCCACAGTCAGTACACCTTGCCCATTTGTGACCCTTTTACATTTCCTCACATCAAAATGACCTCCTTTGAACACAATTGTTCCTTTGCTGGGTTCTTTCTTACCAACTCCTTCTTATGCAACCAAGTAATCCTTAAGCAATATGGAGTCATCCTTTCTACTGGTCACTGAAACCCAAGGTGTGGATGGGAGAGAGTCTGGATGAGGAAAAGGTAGAGAGTAAGAGCAATGAGAAACAGAAAATGATTGATCTAAAGTTAGACGGAGTCCATTTCTTGGCCATTTTTCTTCTGAGCATTGAACTCTGCCAGAATGGAGACTATCATCCCCTCCAGCCATAGTCCTTTCCTTGGCCTATAGCTTCAATCTCAGATATCCAGGGATAGCCTCCAATGCACTGGGCATTTGTCCCAGTGTATTTTACCAGGCCTCACTGTGGATTAGTGGGAAATGTGATTAGCCTGGATGAGGAGCCCAGCAGGCAGCAAACCCCAGGAGTGCTGATGATGGGAGGCAGAAGGTCAGCTTCTCAGGAAAGTTTGGCTCCAGGTTCAAGGTCCATACACCAGGGCACCCAGTGAGGGGCAGGGCTGTGTAAGGTGATGTCCACTGTCTTCACCCTGGAAGTGATGTTTCAGGAGCAAACCAGTGAAAGGCATAGCCATTAGTGACTTCTGTACCACGTGCCTACCTTGCAAGCAAGTTTCCCCAATAACGTCATTAGTAAGGAATTTTTGCTACAGGTTGGACAAGAATACTTTGCAAGGATTCCCAATAATAGTCATATGTAAGGAAAGGATTCTATCCGGTGGACAAACGTGAGACTGCAATGTAGGCATCCAAAATAAAGTCATTGGATAAATAAATGCTATAGTACAAATGTCAAAAGGCAGTGCAAGCATCCCCAATGAACTTAATTGTTGGAAAAATGCAGCCACCAGATAGAAAAGCGTGAGAAGGCTTTGCCAGCATAACCAATAAAAGCATTTATCTAAAAATGTTGCCAACTGCAGGACAAAGCTGACAATTCATTGAAACAATCCCTGGTATAATGGTATATAGTGGAATGCTGCCATCTGGCAGACAAAAGAGAGAACACATTGCCAATATCCCAAATAAAATCATTTGGTGGAAAAATTCTGCCATCTGGTGGATCTGTCTGAGAATTCACTGCCAGCATTGTCAATAAAAACACGTGAAATCTTGCTGCCATGGGGTGCACAAGCATGAGAATGCATAGCCAGCATTCCCAATAAAATCATTTGGATAAATAATGCTTCCACTATATTGACAAATGTCAGAATGCTTTGCCAACATCCCCTCAAAAGAGTCACTTATGAAATCATAATGCCATCTGGTGGTAAAGCTTGAGAATGCTTCCCAAGGATTTCCAATAAAATCATTTGGAGGAAAATTCTGCCACATCATGGACTATTGTGGAAATTCATTGCCAGCATCTCCAATAAAATCACCTGTGACAGCATGCTGCCTTCATGTGGAGAAGCATGGCAATGTAGTCCCAGAATCCACAATAATATGATTTGGTTGGAAAATGCTGTCATCTATTGAACAAACTTGACTATGAATTGTCAGCATCCCGAAAAATATTCTTTTGTAGGAAAACGCTGACAAATGTTGGACAAACATGAGAATGCATTGCCAGAATCCCCAATAAAATCATTTGTGAGATCATGCTGCAGTTTTGTGGAAAAACATGAGACTGCCTTGCTAGCATCATGAATAACATCATTTGGTGGAAATATCCTGCCAACTGGTGGACAAATGTGAGGATGCATCCCAAGTATTACCAGTAAAATCACTTGTGAGATTATGCTGCCATATGGTGGAAAAGTGTGAGAATGTACTGCCAGAATTCTCAATAACTTATTTTGTAAGGAAATGCTGACATCTCTTGGCCAGGTGGGAGAATGCACCGTCAACAGTCCCAATAAATTCATTTGGTGGGAAAATGGTTCCACCCTTTGGACTGAGGTGAGAATGCAGTGCCAGCATTTATAATAACATCGTTTGTAAAGAATTTCTGCCATCTATAGAAAAATGTGAAAATACATTGCCAGCATCACCAATAAAGGCATTTGGTGGAAAAATACGGACACCTCTTTGACAAACGTGAGAATACATTGACAGCATACCCATAAAATAATTTGTGGAATCTTGTTGCCACCCTATAGACAAACACCGAGATTGCAAAGCCAATATCCTAGATAGAATCAATTGGTAGAAAAATGCTGCCAGCTGTTAAGCAAACATAAGAATACTTGCAAGCATGTCTTTCTCTCTTTTTAAAAATATAACAGATGTCCCCTTTT